>CAKAOJ020000444.1:0-403577 GCA_916701645.2 Sebastolobus alascanus | reverse complement strand
CATAGTATAGTCTGTCGATTCATTTGGTGGAAAAAAAACTCAGTTTAAATTTTCGTCAATTTTCATGAAAAGTCATACTATACTATGACTTTTCATGAAAATGTCGATATTTTAAACTGAGTTTTTTTTTCACCAAATGAATCGACAGACTATACTATGCCTTTTTTCATTAAAATTTTCGACATTCTATACTATGACATTTTTTTACGAATATTTTTGACATGACTTTTTTCATGAAAATTTTCGAAAATATTCGTAAAAAAATGTCAAAGTATAGAATGTCGAAAATTTTCATGAAAACAGACATAGTGTAGTCTGTCGATTCATTTGGTGGAAAAAAAACTCAGTTTAAATTTTCGTCAATTTTCATGAAAAGTCATACTATACTATGACTTTTCATGAAAATGTCGAAATTTTAAACTGAGTTTTTTTTTCACCAAATGAATCGACAGACTATACTATGCCTTTTTTCATTAAAATTTTCGACATTCTATACTATGACATTTTTTTACGAATATTTTTGACATGACTTTTTTCATGAAAATTTTCGAAAATATTCGTAAAAAAATGTCATAGTATAGAATGTCGAAAATTTTCATGAAAACAGGCATAGTATAGTCTGTCGATTCATTTGGTGGAAAAAAAACTCAGTTTAAATTTTCGTCAATTTTCATGAAAAGTCATACTATACTATGACTTTTCATGAAAATGTCGAAATTTTAAACTGAGTTTTTTTTTCACCAAATGAATCGACAGACTATACTTTGCCTTTTCTCATTAAAATTTTCGACATTCTATACTATGACATTTTTTTACGAATATTTTTGACATGACTTTTTTCATGAAAATGTTCGAAAATATTCGTAAAAAAATGTCATAGTATAGAATGTTGAAAATTTTCATGAAAACAGGCATAGTATAGTCTGTCGATTCATTTGGTGGAAAAAAAACTCAGTTTAAATTTTCGTCAATTTTCATGAAAAGTCATACTATACTATGACTTTTCATGAAAATGTCGAAATTTTAAACTGAGTTTTTTTTTCACCAAATGAATCGACAGACTATACTATGCCTTTTTTCATTAAAATTTTCGACATTCTATACTATGACATTTTTTTACGAATATTTTTGACATGACTTTTTTCATGAAAATTTTCGAAAATATTCGTAAAAAAATGTCATAGTATAGAATGTTGAAAATTTTCATGAAAACAGGCATAGTATAGTCTGTCGATTCATTTGGTGGAAAAAAAACTCAGTTTAAATTTTCGTCAATTTTCATGAAAAGTCATACTATACTATGACTTTTCATGAAAATGTCGAAATTTTAAACTGAGTTTTTTTTCCACCAAATGAATCGACAGACTATACTATGCCTTTTTTCATTAAAATTTTCGACATTCTATACTATGACATTTTTTTACGAATATTTTTGACATGACTTTTTTCATGAAAATATTCGTAAAAAAATGTCATAGTATAGAATGTCGAAAATGTTCATGAAAACAGGCATAGTATAGTCTGTCGATTCATTTGGTGGAAAAAAAACTCAGTTTAAATTTTCGTCAATTTTCATGAAAAGTCATACTATACTATGACTTTTCATGAAAATGTCGAAATTTTAAACTGAGTTTTTTTTTCACCAAATGAATCGACAGACTATACTATGCCTTTTTTCATTAAAATTTTCGACATTCTATACTATGACATTTTTTTACGAATATTTTTGACATGACTTTTTTCATGAAAATTTTCGTAAAAAAATGTCATAGTATAGAATGTCGAAAATTTTCATGAAAACAGGCATAGTATAGTCTGTCGATTCATTTGGTGGAAAAAAAACTCAGTTTAAATTTTCGTCAATTTTCATGAAAAGTCATACTATACTATGACTTTTCATGAAAATGTCGAAATTTTAAACTGAGTTTTTTTTTCACCAAATGAATCGACAGACTATACTATGCCTTTTTTCATGAAAATTTTCGACATATTATACTATGACTTTTTTTTCATAAAAATTTTCAATATTCTCTAGTATTAGTTTTTTTTTCCACAAACTGAACCGACAGACTATACTATGCCTGTTTTCATGAAAATTTTCGACATTCTATACCATGATATTTTTTCATGAAAATTTTCGATATACTATAGTATGACTTTTTTTTCATGAAAATTTGACATTCTATACAATGACACTTTTTCATGAAATTTTTCGAAATACTATACTATGACTTTTTTTTAATGACATTTTTCGACATATTATATTTTACTTTACTAGACTTTTTTTCATGAAATTTGCACAGTATGTCGAAAAAAGCGAAACAAAGTCCTAGTATAGTATGTTGAAAAAAGTAAAAAAAACATCGTATAGTATGTCGAAAAAAGTAAATGAAATAAAAATAAAATAAAAATAAAAAAGTCATAGTACAGTATGTCGAAAAAAGTAAAACAAAAGTGAAAAAATGTAAAAAAAAAAAAAAGTTATAGTATAGTGCGTCAAAAAAAGTCATTGTTTAGTATGTCGAAAAAAGTCATAGTATAGTATACAAAAAAGAAAAAAAGTCACAGTATAGTATGTTGAAAATAGTAAAAAAAAGTCATAGTATAGTATGTTTAAAAAAGTGAAAAAAAGTCATGGTTTAGTATGTCGAAAAAAGTTAAAAAAGGTAAAAAAAAAAAGTCATAGTACTGTATGTCGAAAAAAGTCATAGTATAGTATGTTGAAAAAAAGTAAAAAAAAGTCTTAGTACAGCATGTCGAATAAAGCAAAAAAAAAGTCCTAGTATAGTATGTCAAAAAATGAAAAAAAAAGTAAAAAAAAAAAATCATAGTATATTATGGTATAAAAAGAAAAAAAAAAGTTCATAGTATGTTGAAAAAAGTCCTGAAAAAGTTATTATAGTACATCGAAAAAAGTAAAAAAATAAATAAAATAAAGGATAGTATGTCAAAAGTCATTGTATATAATGTCAAAAAAAGTAAAAAAAAAAGTCATAGTATAGTGTTTCAAAAAAAATCATCGTATAGTATGTTTAAAAAAGTAAAAAAAAAGTAGTTAAAAAACTATAGTATAGTACGTCGAAAAAAGTGAAAAAAAGTCATATTATAGTATGTCGAAAAAAGTAAAAACAAGTCATAGTATAGTGTTTCAAAACAAGTCATAAAAATGTCATAGTATACTACGTCGAAAAAAGTAAAAAAAAAAAAAGTCATATTGTAGTCATATTATAGTATCTCGAAAAAAAGGCATAGTATAGTATGTCGAAAAAAGTAAAGAAAGTCATAGTATGTAGAAAAAAGTCATGGTATATAATGTCGAAAAAAGTAAAAAAAAGTCATAGTATAGTAGAAAAAAGTAAAAAAAAATGTCATAGTATAGTAGAAAAAAGTTAAAAAAAAAGTCCTAGTATAGTATGTTGTAAAAAGTAAAAAAAAAGTCATAGTATAGTGTGTCAAAAACAGTCATAAAATAATAAGCCGAAAAAAGTTACACAAAAAAGAAAAAAAAAATCATAGTATAGTATGTTGAAAAAAGTAGTTAAAAAAAAAAAAAAGTCATATTGTAGTGTCGAAAAAAGTCATAGTAGTGTGTCAAAAAAGTTATAGTATAGTATGTCGAAAAAAGTCCTGAAAAAGTTTTACTATAGTATGTAGAAAAAAGTAAAAAAAAATGTCATAGTATAGTAGAAAAAAGTTAAAAAAAAAGTCATGGTATAGTATGTCGAAAAATGTAAAAAAAAGTCATAGTATGTCAAAAAAAAGTCCTGATAAAGTTTTACTATAGTATGTAGAAAAAAAGTTAAAAAAAAATCAGAGTATAGTATTTAGAAACAAGGTAAAAAAAAGTCATAGTATAGTAGAAAAAAGTAAAAAAAAATGTCATAGTATAGTAGAAAAAAGTTAAAAAAAAAGTCATGGTATAGTATGTCGAAAAATGTAAAAAAAAGTCATAGTATGTCAAAAAAAAGTCCTGATAAAGTTTTACTATAGTATGTAGAAAAAAAGTTAAAAAAAAATCAGAGTATAGTATTTAGAAACAAGAAAAAAAAAAGTCATAGTATAGTATGTTTAAAAAAGTGAAAAAAAGTCATGGTTTAGTATGTCGAAAAAAGTTAAAAAAGGTAAAAAAAAAAAGTCATAGTACTGTATGTCGAAAAAAGTCATAGTATAGTATGTTGAAAAAAAGTAAAAAAAAGTCTTAGTACAGCATGTCGAATAAAGCAAAAAAAAAGTCCTAGTATAGTATGTCAAAAAATGAAAAAAAAAGTAAAAAAAAAAAATCATAGTATATTATGGTATAAAAAGAAAAAAAAAAGTTCATAGTATGTTGAAAAAAGTCCTGAAAAAGTTATTATAGTACATCGAAAAAAGTAAAAAAATAAATAAAATAAAGGATAGTATGTCAAAAGTCATTGTATATAATGTCAAAAAAAGTAAAAAAAAAAGTCATAGTATAGTGTTTCAAAAAAAATCATCATATAGTATGTTTAAAAAAGTTAAAAAAAAGTAGTTAAAAAACTATAGTATAGTACGTCGAAAAAAGTGAAAAAAGTCATATTATAGTATGTCGAAAAAAGTAAAAAAAAGTCATAGTATAGTGTTTCAAAACAAGTCATAAAAATGTCATAGTATACTACGTCGAAAAAAGTAAAAAAAAAAAAGTCATATTGTAGTCATATTATAGTATCTCGAAAAAAAGGCATAGTATAGTATGTCGAAAAAAGTAAAGAAAGTCATAGTATGTAGAAAAAAGTCATGGTATATAATGTCGAAAAAAGTAAAAAAAAGTCATAGTATAGTAGAAAAAAGTAAAAAAAAATGTCATAGTATAGTAGAAAAAAGTTAAAAAAAAAGTCCTAGTATAGTATGTTGTAAAAAGTAAAAAAAAAGTCATAGTATAGTGTGTCAAAAACAGTCATAAAATAATAAGCCGAAAAAAGTTACACAAAAAAGAAAAAAAAATCATAGTATAGTATGTTGAAAAAAGTAGTTAAAAAAAAAAAAAAGTCATATTGTAGTGTCGAAAAAAGTCATAGTAGTGTGTCAAAAAAGTTATAGTATAGTATGTCGAAAAAAGTCCTGAAAAAGTTTTACTATAGTATGTAGAAAAAAGTAAAAAAAAATGTCATAGTATAGTAGAAAAAAGTTAAAAAAAAAGTCATGGTATAGTATGTCGAAAAATGTAAAAAAAAGTCATAGTATGTCAAAAAAAAGTCCTGATAAAGTTTTACTATAGTATGTAGAAAAAAAGTTAAAAAAAAATCAGAGTATAGTATTTAGAAACAAGGTAAAAAAAAGTCATAGTATAGTAGAAAAAAGTAAAAAAAAATGTCATAGTATAGTAGAAAAAAGTTAAAAAAAAAGTCATGGTATAGTATGTCGAAAAATGTAAAAAAAAGTCATAGTATGTCAAAAAAAAGTCCTGATAAAGTTTTACTATAGTATGTAGAAAAAAAGTTAAAAAAAAATCAGAGTATAGTATTTAGAAACAAGAAAAAAAAAAAAAGTCATAGTATAGTATGTTTAAAAAAGTGAAAAAAAAAACGTAAAAAAAAGTCATTGTATAGTACGCAAAAAAAGAAATAAAGGTCATAGTATAGTATGTCGAAAATAGTAAAAAACAGTCATAGTATAATATGTTGAAAAAGTAAAAAAAGTCATGGTACAGTTTGTCGAAAAAATTAAAAAACAAATCATAGTATAGTATGCCGAAAAAAGTCATAGTATAGTATGTTGAAAAAAAGTCATAGCATAGTATGTCAAAAAAGCTAAAAAAAAAGTCATAGTATAGTATGTTGCAAATTGTCATAAAGTCATATTATAGTTTACTATGACATTTAATAGCATACTGTACCATGACTCTTTTCTTTAAACTTTTTTGACATATTTCATGACATACTAAACCCTTCACTTTTTACTTTTTTTGAGCAACAACATAACATATAACTTCTACTTTCAGTTACCGAGTAGCACCCCAGTGTACAAATGTGCGTTTCTCGTTTGCTTTCCTCGACCACATTTTCCCAGCTTGTGTGGGGGTTTGAGCTGGAAACTGTGCAGCTACAGGTTTTTATTTCTAACGTTTGACACGGTTACATTCCCTGTTCATCTACATAGTCAGAGGCTAATAATGCAAAATAATGTTTTTGCGTCCTCAAATCCCACAACACAGCTGGGGCATAATTTGGTTTGTTATGACATCTTGTGGTGAAACATTTTACTGCAGCAGCTCCCATGACAGTACACTGCACAGTGATGTAGTATAAAAAGCCTGTGCCATATTGTCATTAATGTGTGTCCATCTGTGGTGAGAACACCACTCTTATCTTTCATGTATGTCACAAAAAGGTGAAAATGGAATATTCCCTTGGTGACGAGCTGAGTCTTAGTTGTATTTCTCACACTTTGAGGACAAAATGTCTTCCAGAGAGAATACAACAATACATATTATTTTATTTGCATGTTACATGGTGATAAACACAATTGTACCATTAAGATTCTGTGTTCCAAGCTATCTCCAAAAAAAAGAGGTTACTTGCCCTGACATCTCAAGTCACATTCAAATACAGAACATTGAATTCAAACAACTTTATTTTGTGTTATGAACATTTTCTCATATACCTTTATTACATATCATTTTTTTTAGAAACTGACTGCAATTACCTTATGCCATAATAAAGTAAAACAGAAACAAAACAAAAAAACGGGACATTGCTGTGTCATTATCCATGATTGAATCTTAATTTCCCATGACAAAGGGAAGGGAGGTACAAACGTGATAGTTACATTTGCTGTTTAAATCTTTAAATGTTGAGTTGTATAAACACGATCTTATGGATTTGCTGACTTTACAACATTCTAGCTTAGAAACATCACACTGTATATACACACAGGAGGAAAAGGAAAAAAATAAGAATCTAAACTTAAAATAGAAGGTTACTACTGTAACCGTAGCTCAACGGAAAGTAGAAAGTTAGCTGTTTGGCCAACTCGTCATGTATCTCATGCCTCAGGTAGGTTAATAATAATGAACAGAATCGGTGTACACACGCGCACATACATAAGCCAGTTTTGTACAGTGAAGCGATGGTGATGTTTTGAGGCAATGCTCAATAGTAAACTAGATAGCTGTATCTACAGTGTTCAGTAGATATCCAGGTCTGTCTACAGGGGGGTTGGTTCTGTGTTCATAGGCTGGCTGTTGGTCTCTATATGAGCAATGGACGGACAGCATTCCTTATTCCGTTCTCGTTTATGGATAAGACAGAGCTCCATGGCTTTTACATAAGTGGTCTCAGTATCACTTGGTGCATATTGGCTGGTTTTAACCTGCATGGACATCCACATTGGTGAGGTTTGCCTCACATGAAAATCACCTAAATGGTAGAAAGTTTAAACGATGACAGTCAATATACTGTAGTATCCTTTAAAATAAGATTATTTGACCTATCATGCATTCCAAGCAGGTTAAAATAAATGCCAAGCACAAGATATTGGAGCTATTCAACCCTGCTCTGGTAGTCTGTCAGGGTCTCCTCCAGCTAAACAACACATGTTAGTTTGTCTGAGAGTCTGCCAGCCTTGCTCTGCCCTGAGTTTTTTTTTTATGCGACACATAGAGTAGTGAGACAGACAGACTTACTGAAATAGACATGTAGCACAGACCACTCTCATGCAAACTGATCATGAACTATTTTCACTGCAGCTCTCAGATCATTCTTACTTAAGTAGATAACTGTTGCTGACAAACTCCTCAAGTACGAGCTAGCCAGAGGCTAAAAAGCAGGAAGAGAGTCTGCAGAAATACCAATGTAGTAGAAAAACATCAGGAGTCAAGTTAATCCACGTTAAAGTGGATACACCAGAGTTGTTCAGTCGTAGAAAATCAATCAAAAAAGCATGTGTGAGATGATAGAATAAAGCAGCTTTCTTATCACTTCCTAGACCGAGAAATGTGATTGTAAGATATTGTTTGCGTTGCGACTGATAGAGATGATAGAAATGTTGTTTTAACTGTTTAAATGCTTCAGCTTGATTGGAATTGTAGCCTGTTTCAGTCTTCTACCGTTTCGCCCACATGAAAATTAGAGTGGATCAGGTGGCATTATCAATACTAGAAAGTCACACAGCTATGGCCTCAAGCATTTACAATGAAAACACCGGGAACAATTTCTTTAATGTATGACAAGGATGACATTAATTACACGTGTGTTTTACAGTACTAGTAGTATCTCGGCTTGGTTGTTAGAAGAGCGGAGACGTAAACACACATCCAGTCGAGGAGCTGAGCTGGAGTCCGTACGCTATTAGTAACCTCACAGTAGGTCAAAATAAATGGCAAAAAAGGCAGCTAAAAGTGGCACCAGTTTCAGAGATTCTCGTCACAACAGGAATGACTTCTGAGCTGTTTCCTGAAAGAATCGCACTATTTGAAATGTCTTCTTCTTTTACAAAATATTGACACATGTAGTATTCATTTAACCATTTTGTTCATAAAGAAATAAATTCAGTGATTGGCGAGGTATGATGAGAAAATTGGCTGTAGGACATGTAATATAATGGTATTATTTTGTTAAAGATGCCCATCAGCACTTGTTGGCCATTGAGGGGAATAAGCATTCAGTATTCATTTGTTCAGGCTGTTCTCATACAGCGTTCGTATCTATACCTACAAAAAGTAAATGCACTGTAATTCGTATATATCCCACAAAATCAATTTGTATGTAATCCACGTAATTTTGAACAAGGAAGTATTAAGAGCGGCGAGGAAGGAGGTCGGGGTGGATGGGTGGGTCAAAAAACACCGGACTTTGACGTAGACGACCGTTGTTCGTGTCCCGTGTGAAACCAGAAGTGAACGTTGATTTGTCACGCAACTTCTGTACTTAAGTTACGGCACTTCTGGTGTTATTTCAACCCAAACCACAATGTTTTCCTAAACCTAACTAAGTAGTGTTTTGTCATGGAACTCCCATACTTAAAGGGGCACTATGCCCATTTTCAAAATTCATACATGTTATTCCTATGGTCTAAGACGGTCCAAAAATATTAGTAAACATGAACAACTCCATCCCAAATCCAAAGACTAGAGTGTTAAAACGCAAATTTGTGATGTCATAGGGTATAAAGTGTGGAACTGCTCCATAGACAATGACACTACAATATAATAAAGCTAATTTGGGTATAAAAAAGAAAACAAACATTTTGTGGTTCCACAAAATCAGTCTCCCATTCATTTTCTATGGAGCAGCTCCAGACTTTGTACCCTATGACAAACACAAGTTTGAGACTTACTTCCCTTGTTTCTGGTTTTAAGAGAGAGCAACTCATGTTCACAAATATTGATTGAACTTTCCTAGCCCATGGAAATAACATATTCGAATTCTTAATTTAGGCGTTGTTCCCCTTTAAGTCACGCCACTTCTGATGTGGCATAGCTTAACCACGATCTTTTCCTAAACCTAACAAAGTAGTTTTCTTTGAAGACGGAATAACTTTTCGTAAGATATCATACGAACCGTTGTATGAGAATACGTTGATTTGTTTGCTGCTCTCGTATTAAATTCCTGGTATCACAGGCTAAACATAATTTTCCATTCCCTATAACATCATATAAGCCAGCACTTGTATCATCTCAAGGATAGGTACAATAATAACCGCACAAAACTATCTTCTTTTTATGCTTTTTTTAAATACATCATTTTCTAATAGGCATCGGTTCACATGATAGAGCAGGGAGATTCAAGAGATCTACTAGTTATTCGTCCTCAACAAATCACTACCCTATTCAGAAACATGGACACATAAAATTTGCCTTTTCATATAGTATAAGGACATTGGATTCAAGTATATATATACACACAACTAAATTGAATGAGGTAAGGACAGAAAAAAATCAACCTCAATATCAATATATTATGAATTTTTCTGTATCAATTCATATTAAAACACGCATACTTCTTTGAAAGAGGAAAAACTAAAACGTGAGTCATTCATTGGTGTCATACATTTTTATCCAAATTCCAGCAGTATAGAAGAATGATCCTAAAACTCATAAACTAAGAGCAAACACTGTATGTGGTACAGTATATGCAGCTAAATGCAGTGCAGCCTGCTGTGGAGCAGAGACAAACTGCACAGTATGGTTGGTTGGTCATCAAACAAGCAACATACACTGCAACAATTTTCTCCTGTGTCCTGTTGTTACAGTGGCAGAACAAGTTGTCTTATCATAGAGAAATACAAAATGTTACTATGTACAGTACGCATCATTATAACCTACTGTGATTCTTTTCCTGCTGCAAAAGAAAAGAGGGATTCTTTTGGAATAAAGGCGAGTGGTTGCAAAGCCACTGAATGAAGATGTAGGTATCAATCACCAGATAAACTAAATTCCTCTGGTTTGTACTCCGCATGGTTTAGCTCAGTAGGATCAAGTCGATTCTATTCACTGCATCCTCGATTTCTGGGCTCAACAGCAACAACCCGAGTGGCTGTTGCATCTAGAAATAATGTCATTGATTGGAGAGATATCCGGCTAATGCTCTATGTCTGTGTTTCAGTCTAGTAGCATCAGATTATGGTAGTACAGACTTTAATATCAAGCTCTAATCTTATTACAGTATTTCCCTTTGATTTCTGTATGTGTTAGTTTCAAATCTATATAGTTTATGGATATTTGGCAGATACTTTGCATGTTGCTCATTAATGCACTGGTTAAACACTCGGTTAAATCTAAAATTTAAGTTAAAATAATGCATCTACGGGAGTAAGAAGAAATATACTGTTTTGTCTTCAGTACTTCTAGAGACAAATGATTGTTGGCATCCCTGTGAGCGGGTGCCTCTGCTTTCCCATAAAGAAAACAATACAACAAACCCGATCCAGACCCAAAGACAAGATATAGCAGAAATAAAGAAGTGCATACGAATTGAAAAGAACAATGCAATTCTTTAAAAGAGCACTGTTTGCTTGTTCTGTCCTTCATTTCACTGTTTTTTTTGTTGTTCTTATTATTACCCATCGTTTTTCGGAATATCTGTAAGCAGTGCTTGAGAGCACATAGGGTTTTCGTATCATGATGCAAACAGTCTGGGGGGGTCGGTAAAGTTGATAATAAGGTTGCAATAAGGATGTCGGTGAGTTGGAGAGAAGTAGGAGGAAGAAAGGCCAGGAGGAAGAAGAGGTGGACAACGGTATTAACACTTGAAGAAAAGGCAGGCGAAGCAGGCCAGCAGGAGCCACAGTGATTGAGATACACAGGCAGAGCCGTTTATATCTCGACCTGTCCCAGGTCCTGTAAAAAGAAAGCGAGAAAGAGATATTGATATTCTGTAGATATAGAGTAATAACACGAACTGGTGCTCAAAAGTATGTACATATTAACATATGCACATCTTCTGAGCCAGGAACTACAGACTTTGAGAGATGTTTGGTGACATCTGGTGGCCATGTTGTGCTATTGCCTCTCTTGCTCTGTGATGGAAGCTCAAGCCCAATTTATGCTTCAGAGAGCACAGCAGAGGCATAAACTGGGGAAATATACGGTGGCCCTGAAAGCTCAACGCACTGCAACTTAAGAAAACACCTGCAAATGTAGAAAACATCCTAACCAACACATGAAAAAAAAAAAAAAATGTATTTGAAGTAGCGCCTCCCTAATTTTCTTTTTCTTTTTCTTTTGATCAGGTGGTGGACGTGAGGTGGGAGCTGTTGCTGCAGTTTGGAGATTGTTTGAGGTGGGACGCATTTGTCATGAGCCTGGGTGAGTATTGATCCAATATGTGAATGGTGGTTGTGAGAGGAGGGAGCTGTGGGGAGTGAGGATGGAGCTGTAAGGAGGGAGCTATGAGGATGGAGGTGGGAGCTCACAGGAGGGAGGTGGGAGCTCACAGGAGGGAGGTGGGAGGAAGTAAGAGGGAGGTGGGAGCTGAGAGGAGGTATGGGGGTGCTATGAGGAGGAAAGTGAGGAGGGAGCAGAGAGGCGGGAGTGAGGATGGAGCTTTAAGGAGGGAGCTGGAATGAGGAAGGTGAGAGGTGAGGAGGAAGCTAAGAGGAGGTAGTGAGGAGCTATAGGGAGGGAGCTGAGAGAGGGGGGGGGGGGGGGGGGGGGCTGGGAGGAAAGAGGAGGGAGCTGTCAGCTGACAGGGGGGAGGTGAGAAGAAGAAGGAGCTGTGAGGAGGGAGCTGAGAGGAGGGAGCTGTGAGGTGAGAGGAGGTAGGGGGGGAGCTATGAGGAGAAAAGTGAGGAAGGAGCTATGAGGATGGAGGTGGGAGCTCACAGGAGGGAGGTGAGAGGAGGTAGGGGGGTGCTATGAGGAGGAAAGTGAGGAGGGAGCAGAGAGGTGGGAGTGAGGATGGAGCTGGAATGAGAACCGAGAGGAGGTAGGGGGAGCTGTGAGATGTGAAGAGGGAGCTGGGATGAGGGAGGTGAGAGGTAAGAGGAGTGAGGAGGGAGGGGGAACTGTGGGGAGGTAGGTGAGAGGACGGAGCTGAGAGGAGTGAGAATGGAGCTGTAAGGAGGGAGCTGGAGTGAGGAAGGTGAGAGGTGAGGAGCTACCCCCCTACCTCCAAAAGGAGGTATGAGGAGGAAAGTGAGGAGGGAGCTGGGAGGAGGATGCTGAGGAGAGGGGGAAGCTGTGAGGAGGGAGGAGGGAGCTGGAATGAGGAAGGTGAGAGGTGAGGAGGGAGCTGAGAGGAGGGAGCGGGAGCTGTGAGGAGGTAAGTGGGAGGAGAGAGGTGAGGAGTGAGGAGGTAAGTGGGAGGAGAGAGGTGAGGAGTGAGGAGGGAGCTGGATGAGGAAGGTGGGAAGTAATGAGGGAGGAGGGAGCTGAGAGGAGGTAGAGGTGAGAGGAGGGAGCTGTGAGGAGTGTACTCAAGTAAAAGTACTGTTACTTTGCAAAAAAATAGTACTCAAGTATAAGTAAAAGTAGTCATCAAAATATGTACTTGAGTAAGACTACAAAAGTATTTACCGAAAAGTTACTTGAGTAGTGAGTAATTTAAGTAATGAAATAATAATAATTAAAAAACACGGCGTAACACTGTCTTTTATTTGATGTTTATATGACTTGAATTATTTCAACTCTCACAAGTGTGATCACAAAATATTACATTAATATTATAGGCTACTCTATTAAGTACACCAATAAGTAAAGTTTTTCTTAAATGACAGTCTTTGCTTGTTGTCTCCTATATTATATAATGATTTGGCAAATAAATCAGAAAATTTGAAAATGTCTCATATCAGATGACTCATTTTGGCTAATTAGGAGATAATGCTGTGATGTTTCATCATTAATGGCCTACTAAATACAGGTGTGTTCACTTCTTCACTTTGACTGGAGGAAGACCATCTGTGGTTGGAACATTATCAGTCATATCCACATGAAATAAAATCGTGTGCATAATCTGGTCTCTACGTTTCTGTCTCTCGTCATCAGGCTACACAAAGCAGGACTCAGTTAAATACTCGCCGCTCACACACCGTTGACTATTTACATTAGGACAGTAAGCAGGAGTAGAGGTAGTTTTAAAGCATGATATACTGTGTGTATACAGTATATTATTAAACTTAGCATTATTAATACAACAGACACATTTACTGCTATCTGTCAGCTCAGTGTCAATACGGTTCTCTGATGTACTGACTTCAGACCAGCGGCTGCGTTCACAACGTTACTCTTCTGCTTTGAACAGTCAAGTGTAGGCGTGGCTGCGGTAGGATAACCGAGCGCCCGCAGACCACCTGCCTCTTAACGGATCATGAATGTGTAAAATAAATAAAAATAAAAGTAGCACAAAGAGTGTATCCAAATGTAACAGAGTAAGAGTAATGAATTTTCTATAAAAATCTACTCAAGTAAGAGTCAAAAGTATACTACATTAAAACTACTAGAGTATAATTTATTCCACAAAGTTACTTGAGTACATGTATCGGAATAAATGTAACTCATTACTACCCACCTCTGGTACTAAGCTATTTTAATTATGTAAAAGTAGTGTAAACAGTGTAAAAATACTGTTTCAAGTAAAGTATTAGTATCAAACTATACTTAAAGGTGCAACGTGTAAGATCTGGCCAGAATTTTTGTTTAAAATATTTAAAAAATGAACTTATATTATCAAAAGTGTGAAAAACAGTAACAGTTTTGATGTTATGCCAAATACGTCAACATTTTGTGCTGCAGATATCTACAGCCAACCAGCAAGGTCCAGCCCGTACTTTCTTGTAATACCATTTGTTCCTCGAGCATAAAATGGAAAATACTCGAGCTCTACTTAAGTACAATACTTGAGTAAATTTAGGGCTACTTAGTTACTTTCCACCACTGTAAAGAGGTCAATCGTAGTGCCAAAATCATGGAGAATTATCACTCAACTCTGTAGCTCTCTGTGGAGCTTTTTGGTATCTATTTAGCCCGAGTTGCTCTCATCAACCTCAATGTCTACTAATTACCAGCAAATTAGCTCTTTACCCCCCCCCCCACCCCCCAGCAACAAATGACTACTATTACTGAATATTTGAGTATCGAGCAGCTAAAGAATTAGGAAGACTTGATGGAAACCAAACAAGAGCTAAAGGAGAGTGAATATTGGACTTAAAATGTATCCAGTAGTCTGAAAATGTACTCCAAATGAATGCTTATGTTGCTCTCATGTCTGCTGGCTGTGTATAAGGACAACTGCTTGCTAACAAGTTAGGGTATAAGTCAGTGACATGTCAACTTTAAATGGTTTTCTGACATCTAGTGGCCAAAAATCGATCATGCAACTGTTTCATAAATAAATAAAACATTAACCTGCTTATAAATATTCCACAATTATTACCACCATACTTTTGATTTTTATTAGGGCTGTCAATCGATAAAATAGTTAATCACGATTAATCGCAAATTAATCAAAATGTACTTTAAAGAGAGATATGTAAGATAAGTATTTAACACTTATCAACATGGGAGTGGGCAAATATGAAAATGTATGTATATATTTAATATCGTAAATCAATTAACAACACAAAACAATGATAAATATTGTCCAGAGACCCTCTCAGGTACTGCATTTAGCATAAGAAATATGCTCAAATCACAACATGGCAAACTGTGCTGACTTGTACATATACATATATTGAGGTCAGAGGTCAAGGGACCCCTTTGAAAATGGGCAAGGCAGTTTTTCCTCGCCAAGATTTAGTGTTAAGTTTGGAGTGTTATTTAACCTCCTTCGCGACAAGCTAGTATGACATGATCAGTACCAATGGATTCCTTAGGTTTTCTAGTTTCATATGATGCCAGTATCTTCTAGCTTTAAAACTGAGCCTGCTACAGCATCCGAAAGACCGAATAGCTGCCGGGCTTTAACAGGTTAATTAAAAATCGCAAGTTGCGTTAATGCGTTAAAAAAATTAGTGGTGTTAAAACAAATTTGCGGTTCCACGTTATTATCTTGTTAAATTTGACAGCCCTAATTTTGAAGTATTGTAATACTTATTTAACCTGTAGTACATCACATCCTGGGTTCATTAGCTATTATGGAATATTATGTATTTATGACAAATACACTCTGATTACAAAATTACAAAGCAAAGCTTCCATTTTGAGGTATTTTTCATCAAGCTGAATGGACAGTTATGGAAATTATGAAGATGGACATTAACTTTAGTACGCTCTTGTCCCATTTTGAGACATTTTGGGGTGTTTAAAGTGGATTTGGATCATCTGAGAACATATTCAGAGAGTATCCTGTTCCTCTGAGCTTACTTAAAACCTTTGAGCTTATTTCACCAGATGTCACCTTCCCTCTCCAGCCATATTCCTACATTTCCATGAGGGTTCGGTTAAATTACTCTCATGCAGAGTTGAGTCCACTGTATGCCAAATGACTAAAAATGACTACACAGCAAGTTTTAGTTCTACTTGCTTCCAATTGTTCAGCTAAAGCAGTGAAGCTTAAAGAGAAGCACAAAAAACTACAGTGAGTTTCCTCCCTGCTGATTGTCAATGATTCAATGGGATAGTAGGCTAATAGAATAATAACTTGAAGTCATTCAATCTCACCTTGAAACACACAATGATTTAAATGAGTAGAAGTGATAATATAACCTTACTGTGACATTTCATGCTGAATACTTTATCTGCATTGTGAGGTATAAAATCCCTAATTACATTTGTAGAAGAACGTATTTTAAAACAAGAATCTACCATTTTGGATTCAAACCGTGAGCTATAGCAAATGGCAAAAATGTCTGTACTCACTATAGAGGAAAAGACTGGCATTCTGGACGCCCAGTCGGTTCGAGGCCACACAGGTATAGTTCCCATAATCCTCTTCGGTGACATTGGCAATCATGAGAATAGTAGTCGTGCCAAGAATCTGGATATTGATGCCCTGGGCATTGGAGAGCCTGGAGAGGAGAGACACACAGAAACGAGGCCATTTGAAGTAAATTGCAAAGTAATGAAAATCAGAGGTCTTTAAGCCAAAAGGGAGTTAGTGACATTTTGGGCAAATTAATAGCGTCTGCAGTGACTGTGCAGGTAAAGGAGACGGGAGACTTAATTAAAGGATAATTAAACAAGGAATTATGCAGATTTTTTACTAAAAGCAAATACACACTTTGAGTTTTTCTGAAAAAAATAGACTAGATGTCACCGCCACAGCAGAACTCCTGTCTCTCCCTTGTGTTTCCCTGTGTTCCCCCACTCCTCTTGTGTCTTCCATGTCCCTGGTTAGTGTCTCTTTGAGTGTTGATGTGTGTCGGTCGGAGTCTCGTTCCTGTCCTACTGTTAGCCTGGAGCCAGCCTACCAACACACCAATCAGCTCATCAACCCACAGTATACAGTATCAACCTCAGCTACCTTCCACTCATTGCCAAAGTCTCAGTGATAGCTATGCTCAGGCCTTTACTCGGTTGTGTCTAGAAGATAACCCCCAAATTACGAAATCCTGCTAAAACGTACAAAAACTCTTGCAAGACTTGCTGCCCAACAACGTATCATAACCTTAACCAATCAAGGTCAATGCCTAACCTCAACCATTCAACGTCAATGCCTAACCTCAACCGTTCTAGGTCAATGCCTAACCTCAAATGTTTGACGTCAATGCCTAACCTTAACCATTCAAGGTCAATGCCTAACCTTAACCATTCCGGGTCAACGCCTATCCATAACCATCTTGCGAGAGTTTCCTTCTAGAAGGTGTTACCTTCTAGATACGACTCCCATACTCCAGTCACTCTACTAGTAGCTTCTACTCGTGTATTTGTTACGTCATCTAATGCTTGTTTCTTCCATGTGCTCCAGAAATCCTGTTCGCACGCCTGCCTGCCTGCCTGCCTGCCTGCTCATTCCCCCTGCTTCCTCGGCCGCCACGCTGACCAGCCACTCTCCATTCCCCCATCTCCTTCCTGCCATTCTCCAGCCTCGCCCCGCTCCTGCTTCAGTAACTCCTGCAATAAACCTGTTAAACTTCATCTGCTTCCTGATCTGTGTTCTGCGTTTGGGTCCACTTGCTAACAACTCCTAACACTAGATTGATTATCAGCCTTTACAGCAACATGGCTGACAGGATTTGGCTGTTTTCTGACTGTGGTGTGACATCCCAGAGGCACAATACTGCTGCCTCTAGTACGTACCGTCTTATTAAAATAGATCTGTGAAGCTCTTCACAAAATGACTTGACACATGACACATTCATTCTGTCAACACTTTTTACACTTATTTCTTCATGTATAAATTATGTTCTATTTAATTAAAAAAGTTTCCGAAAAACTACTACACAATGAAGGCTGTGAAGTAGACATTTAAAAACAAATCTACACAACAGACCACCAACCACCAAATCTCAGAAATGCACAAAACACACAACAATTATAATACAAATGACTCTATGTACTCTATGTGAGTAAAGGTCTCCACATAGCTAACAACATTAATCATATTCTATAACGATGGTTAAACTTTCATGCTGGCAATTACTTTGCAATAGCAGGGTCAGCGTCATGTCAGTGAACTCTCTGAGTGTAGGCGTTGTGATTGTTACGAGGGAAAATGAGCCTCTCATTTTGGAACAAACCTCTTTCATTAACAGTTTGACAAAAGCATTTAACAGAAAGCAATCCTCAACCTTTGGATTATGTGTTTTTTTCATTTAAGTTTGCAGAAATGTAACAACTTGTTAACATGACAAAACAGCAATATTGCAATAAAGCGCTATCGACAAGCCAACCGCAGGGTATGACGAGCAACCGCCTCAACCGCTATGTTCACGTTTTTCTTTTTTTGAATTCTTCGCATTGGGAGCGCCACATTTTTACACTTCGCTAGAAATGGCAGCAGCAGGACAAGCTACTCTGCGCTGAGCGCTGCACTTTCAGAGTTTATTTCTGGTCTCCTTGACTTGAAAAAGGATTAACTTTGGGGAAAACGCTCGTCACGGTCACTTTTTTATCCAGCCATCCGATCACAATGGAGACCAACCGTCACATCCTACATGTAGGCTACAAGTGCTGAACAACAACAACAATGGAGGAGAAATTAATACATATAGACCAGCGGGTCCGGTCCGTCTTCTCTCCCTACGTGTTTCAGCCTTTCCTTCATCCAGAGCAAGTACTCTACCTAGAGCAGACATTTATACTTCTGCGGATATTCCGTATCATAGCAACCAAACGCAACTAATGGTGCCTTCAAATGAAACTCGTGAGCTCGTGTTTACAACATGGGAAGTCGTGTATGCTTGGCGTTCAAGTGGGCAAGTCGTGAGGACAGCGCTAATAAGCAACGGCAACATTAATGTTACTGTAGGTGTCTAGAGGCCACAGAGGCTAACAATTTAGCAAGCTAGCAAGCAGGTAACATAATGCAGGAAATGCAAAGGCATAATGACAGAGGAGAAAGATGAGGCTGTTGGAAATATCAACATTTTCCTCAGACCTATTATGAAATTACGAAGAAAAACAATATAGGACTAAAATTATAATATATTCACTTATCATGTACCAAAAAATGTACTTCCATGGGCTCCGCCATTTCTGATAACGTCAACAAACACGTCACAACTCGTGAACTCAGAGCTTACAGAAACATACAACATGTAAAACACAGTAAACACGATCCCATTTGAAAGCACCATTTAGCGTCTCAGCTGAAAAGAATGCTGCGCCCCATTGCCCTTCTGTGTTCTGCATTTAATAATAAAAAACTATTATATATAATTAGTATCTTTGTCATTTAAAAAGCAACAATATACCAAATAATAGCCTAACAACAAAGCTTATTTATATAGCATTAAAATCAGGATAAATTAAGTAATTTGCAAAAAAAAAAAAAAAAAAACCTGCAATAATACCGCATATCGCGCTGTTGAGCCAATCATTATCACTGCAGGGGAAATTCCTACATCACGACAGCCCTAACAGCAGAGTGCAAATGTGACAAACATTGCTAAGAAAATATGTCGATATGGGTATTTACTATGTAACGTGTCAATTTCTTCTTCATTGTTCTCTTTTATTTATTTTTTTTGTCAACAAACAAACAGGATCACGGTTGAAAGATTAGTATGCTGCTGAAGTCCTTCCCTGCACTTCTGGGAGTCTTAATGACCACCAAACTTCTGCCAATCAATTATGTCAAACCTTGAACTCCTTTCAGCACAAATTAATCAATACAATTTGCTGACTCAGACTGTATACCTCGCTGATGAACAACCTAATAGAACTCCTTAAATAACACGGCGCACATAATGGATTCGGCTTGTTCCGAGCTGATTGAGCCCTTTCGTATCATGAGTGAGGTGAAGTTCATTTGAGGCGCCTCAACTTAATCCTGCTTAAGGCTGGGTAATGTGGTAATCGCAATTGGAGCGGGGGAGCGAGAAGTTTGTGCTGACACATACTTGGCTGATAGAAAGTATTAACATAAAAAGGAAAACGCACATCATGGCACAGCATAATTTGGCTCACTGGGGAGCGGGGGACTTGATAAAGTGCTGAGGTCCTTCCCATTGGGACACCTTGGGAACGGTGGCAGTGTGTCTGAAAGCGAGAGAGCTAAGGGAGGGCAAGTGCACCAGCAGCGTCCCTACTTCATCTAAAAGCAAACCCCACTCCCACGATAAGGCCAGCAGCAGATATATTCTCCAGTGTGTCTTCCTGAGAGGTGACTGCACTATTAAAAAGGCCTGCCTGCCCACAGAGCATGCTGAGAGACCCAGATAATACACAGCACTACAGGGAGCAGAAAGCAAACAGCTATTTTTACTATAGATTACAGAGCAGGATGCAGTAGCAGGGGGAATAAACTGACCTAAACAGGTCAAAAGAGATAGAACCCTCTTTTGTTTTCACAGTGAATGTTTTACCTTGGACTTTTATTTTGTTTTCATTGCACACTTACTGTGAGTTCAAATACCCAGCAGCAGAAAACTTGAGCATAAAGAACAGGAAACTGGATCTCTGGCCCCCAAAGTGCGACACCTTTTTCTATTAGCATTTATCGAGCTCGACATTTCTGCTGCCCATTTTAACTTTTAACGCGTTTGGCACATGCACGCAGATCTGCAACTTCTCTCACATTCGATTTCAAGTTCATCCTCAAATATGCCTTTGTCTCTGCCAGCTTCGTCTGGCATAATAGACTGGAATACATCATCAGAGAAGTTGGCAGAAATCGTGAACGTCTACCTTTTTTTGGAGGGAAGTTTTTCAAGTGTTGTCATCTTTGCTGTATCATACATATCCTCGCAGATAGAGGGCAGCAGTGCTCCAGTGGATGTTACTTCTTGATGCACAGAGCCACTCTAACTCTAACTCACATTAAACCCTAGATTGAAATGATTTGACCTCTCTATTTGGCAGAGGCCGTGCAGCCTGCGTGCCGGGCTGCGGTCGCAGGCCCGTAGAGATGAAAGACCAGAGCGAATCATCAGACGGGCAGATCTGATTCTGTGGCGTGTGGGAGCATCTAAAGTAGGTTATCACTGCCAGAGAAAGTGACAGGCCTGTTATGATTCAAGGCCGATGATAAATGAAATCAAGTGCAGAGTCCTGCTGAGACTTGTAACCCAGAGATGATTGAAAGCGGTTTGGTCTCTGGGACAGCCATACATCAGCTGACAAAACAACAAACATATCTGTCTGTCATGTTAGCTAACAGCTCACGTTGGCTTTTCTCATGTTATGAACATGGGTGGAGTGATTTACTGCACAATGAACAGGAGCAGCAGACAGACAACGGATGATTCTACAAACACAATTCTCAGATTTAATGAATTATGGGGTTCATAAGAGCTACTGCATAACTGGACAATATTCCAGCATTTTCCAGCTTTGTAGCGTCTCCCTTAGGGATGACATTACATAATACTTTGAAAAAACAAGGCTGAAGGGGCAGGCAATTTACAGTTTGATCTAATTCCATCATGGATCGCTGTTAGAAGAGAGAAAAGGAGCAGGGCAAGTCATAGCAGCCAGGTAGTAATATTTTTTAGTTATGAACTTCAGGCCAGCTGCTTTCAGATCATGATGTATCGGTCCCTATTGAGGTTAATTGGGTTTCTAAGCGCCATGGTGACTCTCAGATCCTGGCGAAGTCAGTGGTCGGTCAGGGTTTCAGAGGATGAGCTACGTTTCATTAGCTGAGGAGGTCCACGTTTTCACGTAGATATTAAGACTGACAGAGGATGGATACACACGAGGTTAGGTGAGTTAATCCTCTCTAGTCAGAGGAGGAGAAAGGAGCGAGCTCTGCAGCCCAGCGTGTGTTCACCAGCTTGTGCCAAGTAGTTTGTTCGAACCCTGAAGTGTTTACTCCTTCAGTTTGGTTTGTTTGGGCAGGTGAGAGCGATGCTTTTCAAACTTGGCACGAGATAACTGGAGCAAAAAATATGTGCCTCGATCCGATTCCAAGAAAGCTGCCGTGTGATTTGTTTGGGGTAACGTAACCATTCCAAGAGCAAATGAAAAGTTGGCAGATGCCAAAGAGGCCAGGTTCTTTTCATTTCATTTTGTGGGGTTGTCACACTTTTCATAAAATATTAACATACTGTATGTGGGGTATAGGAACAGTTGCAACACTAACGTACCTCTGATCATTAAAAAATCAAAAACTAAAGATATTGAAAATATTACGGGGGATTAAGGAAAACAACTAATCAATGTCAAATACAGTGAGGCTTTGCAGAGATAAATCCTGCATCTGAGGGGTATCAGTAATTAAAATATAAAACATGACAGTTTAGTTTGTCAAAATACCGTTAAAGGAAGAGATAAAAGAAGATTGAATTCAACAAGGGGCCAAATCTAATCAGAATACTTCAGAAAAACTTGACTGTACTTCTAAAAATATAGAAATGATCAAAGTACAGTGTTCATGTTTGAGGCTGAAATAATGAGAATCCAAATCCAAAAAAACAAGTCAGCTGGAGACTTTCTTTCAACCAAATCAGAGCTAACATTATCTAACTACTTCAGGCTATTCTCATATACTGTTCATAACTATAACTACAAAAAGTAGTGCAGTATAATTCGTATGTAACCCTCGTAATCGTGAGCCAGGAAGGGTGACGTAGTATAAAGAGTGACCAAGTCTGCGTAGTGTGGTGGTCGTGATGGATGAATAGGTCTAAAAACACCGGACATTCACCAAAGAACCCGCTGTACGTGTCCCGAGTGAAATCCAGAAGTCAACGTTGACTTATTTGTCACGTAACTTCCGTACTTATGTAACGCCACTTCCGTAGTTATTTTAACCCAAACCGCAATCTCTTCCTAAACCTAACCAAGTAGCCAAGTTTTGCTGCCTTACAATATACGAACTGTGAAGATACATTGACTAGTTACAGCTAAATCTGCTGCTCGTCATTTCAGCTGGCAAAATCAATATTTGCCAACTCGTTTTCACTCCCAACTCGTCAAATACCGCCGTTTGGTAAGTGCCCCTCGGCATCAGATACGACACATGGAGGCACCCTTTAGCAACTGTAAGTGACGAATCAGGCTTTTAACTAACGCCAATGTAAACCCACCCGCTGCGTTACTCGATGGTCAGGGCAGGTGGGAGGGATGTGTGGTGAATGGGTCAAACAAACTTTACAGGGCTTTCACCCAGGAGACCACTGTTCGTGTTCCGTGTGAAACTAAAAGTCCCGTGAGGCACGTGATCGCTAGTCACATGAGCCGTTAGTCACTCTGTAGTCATATGAATCATACGTAAGTGAAGTTAACGTCAACCATGACTGTTTCCTAACCCTAACTTCCAGTGGAAACAGAAGTTTATTTTGAAAGGACACTATACATGTAACGGCGTCCCTAGTTCGTCCAAAAGTAACGTAAGGTGGGAACCCTGGGCATCAGTCCAGTCGATGCTGAGGGGCACTGACTAAACGGCAGTATTAGGTATGAGTTGGGGGTGAGAATGTGTTGTATTTGCTGGCTAGAAATGAAAAGACTGCTGTCTGCCTCTGTTTGAAACAAAGAATCCATCGTTTGAAAAATTACTAAGAATTTTGAGTGGTAAATCTGGCACTGTCACTGCTTAACAGCAACCGTAACTAACATTAATTCACATGCAGATTACAGGGTGTCCACTGATAAACTGTGTGTTGATGAGGTTAAATTGATTAGAAGGGAAACAAGCGCAGGAGCAAGACCTTAACAATCAGGTAAATAAGACACAACGGGCTTCAGCGCATTAGCTTTGATTATTGGGGAGGGGACTATGAAATTAACTAGCCAAGCAAAGATAAATGATATTATTATGGTGCATTAACATCATCCAAGGAGAAAGTGCAATAACAATTTCCACTGGTGCAGAGGCAGAAGGGGGGTCAGGCACATCGCCAAAATCCTCCAGGGGACAAAACAACTGAGATAGATGGCGATTGGAAACAACAGGTAATGCAAAAATATTTCAACGACCATAAATCTTTCTTTTCAAGCACTGCTGTGATAGGCCTATTACTTTAGAGACCATATCTGTGATAACACTTGTGACACCCCGCCAGTATTTTCCTCCCAATCTTCAGTGAACTTTTACCGCTGAGGTTTGGGTGGGAGTGAAATTGCAGATCATGACGCTCTGCACGTGCAATTTTCTTATCATTAGCTTTTTTTTTTACCCCATTCAAGCCCCTCCGTTCCCAAACTGACTCAGGTGGTGAGTTTGCTGCAGAGGGTGCACTTATTAACTGATAAGATGATGAAAAGGAGGGACTGGGTTGTCGTTGCCTTTGAATGTCATTACACTTACGATCCTTCTTCAAGTGTTTTCCAGACACACTCATGACACTTAAATTGATCGCTTTCCGTGAACATCTGTGTCCGGTCACACAATTCGCGATTTCACAGGAGACAGTACTGCGCGGCGAAGCTGATTTCCATTTCAGTGGAATTACTTGTGGTATGAGAAAAAGGGATATTGAGATATTCAGTGACTACGGTGTATAAATTGCATGCAGGAGGACACCTGATCTGTTCTCCTTTTTCTCTTCTCAAAAGAATATCACAGAATCCACCGCTGTCTCACACAGTTATTTCAATTAACGACGGAATAACAGCCTAGTGAGTGATTAAGTGGGTGATTAGTCATTATCAAACCACACAGATGATGTCATCAAATTAACATTGGGCTGTGACAATGGGACCACTGTGAGGGCAGATGTGACAAAGGGATCAAAGAGATCCATTATAGCCAGTAAAATGATACGGAGCATGCCTGGCACAGAGAACAAAGTGATGAAGCTGCTGCCACATTTGGGAGATGAGGAGAAAACTAGTCTGAAAAGTTTCTGACTCAGGCCATTAAAAAAAAGGGCTGCTCATTAAAAGATCACAGGCTGGACCTCAGTGCAGTCCTGTTGTTTGAAGGCAGCTCAGAGATCGACACAGTCTCACGGCAGTTCGTGAAATAGTCACGAAATTGAATCTATTTGATTCCTGAACGTAGACACGAGTTTCCCTGATTCCACGCACGTGTCAATTTCCGCTCCAGTCTTTTCAAAATGAAACTACTTAGTTAGGTTTAGGAAAAGATCATGGTTTGGGTTAAAATAACTACAGAAGTGGCGTAACTTAAGTACGGAAGTTACGTGACAAATAAATCATCATGTAATAATGAATAATAATATAATAATAATACTTCCACGTTCACAATTATGTGGATTACATAAGAAAAAATGGGAAATTCATGTCTATATACACAAATCAATACATTCAATTTCGAGACTATTTCACGAACTGCTGTGCGACTGGGCTGCAGAGATTAATGCTCAGTATTCACCAAATACTTGCATAGGGAACAGTGCTCAATATGATTTGTAATTTAGAAATAAATGATATTCATTAATTGTTCATTAATTGTGCTCACAACAGTAAACGGCCTCGTACAGCTGCCATGGTCATGCCTAAGTTAATTCAATGTAAATCTCATTATTTTTGCCTCATTATTTGATGTCTGATGGCGGTGAAATAAAACTCCTTGTCTCCAGGCGAGTCAGGTCAAGTCTATCCAAGGATATTTTAGCAAACTATCATCACATACATGTCACCAGCAGGACTCCACATCTGTAACTAATCAGCACTCAACACAAATCAGAATCTGTGCATTCCAATATCTATACTACCATACCATTTAGTATGCCAGAAAAAGATTTAGTATGTCCCAATACACATACAGAATAAATACAGTATGTCAAATGCAGTATGCCAAAAATACCAGGATGTCCTACTACATCCGGTCGCATTTTGCAGTATGCAAGCCAGCATGCTTTTCTGGCTATTCTGACCCACAATCCTCTGCGCAGCAGATATACAGTACAAGCAAGAGGCTCAAAGTTCAAGGCACAATGTTATGACGAAGTAGTATGTCCCAATATAATGCATACTGCATGCAAGAGTACGTACTTTGTAAGGGCAGCTGCAGTATGTACAAAAAGTAAAAAGAAAAAGTATGCGTAGTAATCGGAACATACAGTAGCCATAGTTTCAATACAGAACCAAGGAGAGCACATAATAAGCTCTGGTACTAAAACTCATGCCATCAACCAAACTGTTGCGATGCATATACAGTTAACGCTGTTGTGGTGAAGGCGTTCCTCAAACAATTTGTTGTTTGAAGGTTTTCCACCCTGGAAACATTACAGGAGGTAATTACAGTAATACTGTAAAGGAGCTTCAGAGCACAGGCAGCTTTGGAGGATCATTCTTACAGTTGATATGGTTGTTTGTGATAAAGGAGACTACTGGCTTGTGCTCTATTTAATGGCTTGTTTGACTGGTTCTATACACGTCATGTAGCTCCCTCTCTTAGTCCTTGATAAAGCATAAAAACTGCACAGACAGAGCTTGCAACGTCATCTTAAATCAGTGCGTTTAGTTATGTTTGATCTAGTGACTGCGAAATGTTCCTATCTGATTTCCATGGTTATTTGATCTTGATGTGTTCTACAGTAGTACAGAATAAAAAATTGTCATCTCACTATCATGTACACGCGTCTATTTGTGACATTGATGGGAGGAGTGATAGTGTACATGTGTAAATGTGTTTTACCTTTTTTCGTCTCTGTACCATTCGAACTCTGGCGTTGGCACAGCGGTGGCGTCACACTGCAGGGTCCCCATGCGGCCCACTGGAGTCTCTGAGCTCTGGGTTTTCTTTATAGTTGGAGGGTCTGCAGAGTCACACAATGTTGAAATAAGTTACATCTTAAAACCAATAACCAAACTCAAGTGCTGCAAAAGCAAGTGTTTTGCTCCTCCTTAATAAAATCATTGCATGTGGCACTTGTGTTTTCTTTCCATTTTTCTTTGAAATGCTCCGATTTTCTAAAAAGTGAATACATTTTATTCTGTCTAATATGTCAGAAGGCAAGCCCTTTCATATAATGACTAATGCGCTATACTGGATGTCACTATTCAAACAAACAAACAAATATCTTGGAATTGAATGTTTGTGTGCGCCACAATTTGTAGTGTCAAATTTAATTCTATTTTCAGAAGGGCTGTCAATCGATTAAAATATTTAATGGTGATTAATGACATGATTGTCTATAATTAATCGTGATTAATAACAAATTAATTGCTAATTTTTTATCTGGTCAAAATGTACCTTAAAGGGAGATTTGTCAAGTATGCCAACAGGCAACAACAGCTGTCAGTGTGTCAGTGTGCTGACTTGACTATGACAAACTGCATGTGATTATCATAAAGTGGGCATGTCTGTAAAGGGGAGACTCGTGGGTACCCATAGAACCCATTTTCATTTCCATATCCTGAGGTCAGAGGTCAAGGGACCTCTTTGAAAATGGCCATGCCAGTTTTTCCTCACCAAAATTGAGTGTAAGTTTTTATTTAGCTTCCATCACGACAAGTATGTCGCTTTCTTTCTTCTTCTCAATTATGACATGGTTGGCATATGATGCCAGCATCTTTACTCTAGCATTAAAACTGAGCCCGGTACAACCTCTGAGAGACCCGTCGGATTTTCTAGAGGTTAATTAGTTGGGTTATTGTGTTAAAGAAATTAGTGCCGTTAAAACAAATTTGCGTTATCGCTTTAACTTTGAGAGCCCTAATTTTTAGACCTCCAAGCCCCGAGAACCAATATAAGATTAACACTATTTGGGGCTTGACTTAGAAAAGTAATCAGTGCTAAAACTTCTACTTCATCAAGTCTATTAACATTCATCATATACACATAACGATTTCTACAAACATCACAATGGCCAGAAATATGTGGATTAATGCCCATTTTCCATTTGGGATTAAACACTAAGAAATGGTTTAATATAGAAATCTTTATCATTTCATAAAGGCACTTAAACTTGGCTAAAGTACAAATTGGGCAACCAGCCATACATGATTTGTTAGGATCAAAGAGAATTATATAACTCCTCTGGGAGGGGGGGGGGGGGTTGGTTTGTGATGTCTAATGAGCTGTTCATCAATCCAACATATGCACTACACTCATCAGATCTAACATTGACTCCTGACAAGATGAAATTAGGTGATCTTGTTTTGAAATGCTAAGTGTTTCTTAAATGATGAGGGTACGTGAGAATTACCATGGAAATGACAGTTGCAATCAAAGCTAGAGATCTTTCTACGTGGATTCATCTTGAGAAGACTGAAGGGTGCTCCAAAACTTTCAAGATACAGCCATCACGCTCTCGCGCACTATGTTCACCACGTCTCCACACTTAATTCCAATCTTGACTGTTATATGCTTTTATCCGTTGAGTGAAACATGAAACGTGGTGAGCATGTTGATCATTGTTCAGTTTGGAATATAGCCACAGTGTGTGGTTACTTACAGCTGACAACCACGTTGACGTATTTGACATCAGGCGTGGCGACGTCGTTGCTGGCCTTGCATTCATAACGACCTGCTTGGTTTCGCATGATACCTATAATGTCCAGGTATTCTTCTCCGTCCAACGGCTCTGCTGCAGAGAGATAGAAGGAGAGGTGAAGGAGGGATTGAGGGAGGGACAAAGAGAGAGACAAAAGAGACAGTAGAGAAAAGAAGGAGGTGGGATGAAGACAAAGTTAATATTTGATCTCTGTTCCAGAGTAACACAATTTCCTTTTCATTTCAATTTGTACTTTTTGGGGTTTTGTTGCCAAAAACTAAGTCAGTGGTTTTGTTGCCTCCTGCTGGTACTGCACCTTCATACACACGTGTAATATTCACGCCTCGGCGAGGCAAAACATGACACTGACACGCTGTCCTCTGGTGGACAGGCGAGTCTATTACACGCTTTGGTGTGCTACAGGGTTGTATAACTGCTCCTTGTCTGTGTGAAGTAGGTGTGCTTGTGGTTTTTATAAAGTTACATAACTGTCAGACAACGGCCTCCAAATTCCGACATCGGAGTGTGGGAGACAACTGTAAGTCCATTCAGATTTGCTTTTGTTAAGGGCTAAATAAATAAGGCAGCAATTTGAACTACAGCATGCTTCCAAACTCTTAAGTTAATTCAAATCCACAGTCAGGTCATGCTGGGAGACGCCGACTGAATGACTTCGATTGACTCTTAAACTGGAAGCGCATTTAATATTCAACAACTTGTTAAGCTGACTTTTATTAGTTGTTTGTCTGACAGCCACAATTAACAGAGGAATAGTATCTGCAAATGTCAGACAACACATCTGAACTGATTGGAAGAAACCCACAGAGACTATCAGACAGATATCCGACTAATTGTTTAATGAGCAATTCAGCTAATTAGCCATGTAAAGAACACAGCGTCTCGGCGTCTCATTAGGAAAGATCTGCTATGTCTTATTAAAGATCTATGGGTGGGTCAGGAAGGGGAAATGGCAAAGTCTTTTAATGTGCTGCCATATTAATTGCACTTCTCGTCTTTTGTTTTTTTTATCACATCTGAAGATAGCATTGGTGTGAAGACCCTGAGATATCATCATTTGTAATGTGACAATTAATTCATTTGGCAAATGTGTGACAGCAATTAATTCGAAAGAGGTGTGATAATTAATGCAGATAGGTATGATAATACCCTGTGTTTGCACACAATACAATGATGTACAGCTTGTTCATTTGACTTGAACATCCAATCTACATACATTTCATCGTGATGGGAAATGAAATGATTGGAAATTGCAAATTGGAAACTTGATAAGGAATCATCTGCTTGTAGCCAGTATGCCAACAGAGCAGATCTCAGGATATTTCTCCAAAAGATACAATTATCTGCCCTGAATGAGGGGAGTCTCTTAGGACTGAGCAAATGTAATAACTACAATAACATCGACTGATTCTTCCCTTAATCTAAGAAAATAAGGAATGATGGAGTCCTGGCAGAGGAAATACATTGCCCAGAGGAGATCTCTGGGGTGTATGGGGAAAAATGCACTGTTTGTAACAACAGTAAATGTCAGTGGTCTCTATTGTGGGCAAGTTCATGCTCATGTTACGAGTGAGGGGCTGCAGGCTCCGTGAGACACGAAGCGTCGCGACCTGAGAAATGAACCGGCAACTGCGGGGGACTCAGATATGAGAGGTTAGTAGAAAAACAGCTGTTCTGCTTTGGTGAATGCACATAAATGCTGTGCCATTTCATGCTCAAAAAATCGCCAGGTAACAACAAAACATCAGTCTGACTTTTATACATGCCTGAAGCTCAAACGCCAAATATCTATAAAACAGAGTCTGGCCTCAATGTTTGAGACAGAAAGAAAAGTATAACTAAATGATCCATATCAAGTGCATGATGGAGATGGAGGTCAGCTCATACAGTATTATTTCATATTGATTGAAAGATCAGTGGGCGCATGATCAAAGCCAGATCATATTCAGCTCTCCCTGGACGAACTGCCAGAGTAACGTGATTGGAGAGGTATGATTGAAAAATCTGTTGCCATGGAAATGCTGTTGAAGCTCTAAATCTTCTTCAGTGCTTTGGTTTGGTGCTGAAAGCCAGGTGACTGCAAAGATCAAAGAATACAGAAGAGAGAAGAATTCAAATGAGAGATGAGGGGAAGCGTCTCGACAATTTTTTTTTTAAGTGCAGCAATTAACTGTCAGTAATCTCACCTGGTATGTTTAGAGAGCAACTCAATCATGGAGGATCAATGGAACATGATGTATTGTCTAAAGAAACAATTGCATTTCATGCATCTTTGTCTGTGCTCACAGGAGAATACAGCTTCCTGCACGAGAAGTGTGTGCTTCACGTTATCTGTTTAATGAAGCGTAATGAAGACCGATTGGTTAATCTTGTCTAGAGGGAATTGATTAGAGTGTGTGTGTACAGTATATGTGTACATGTGTATGCACACGTGCCCACGCCTGTGTGTGCGGAGGCGTAATGTCTCTATGGTGAGTATGACGCGTACATGCATGCAACTGGGATGAAGACACATTTCCTTGAAGGTTTTCAGGGAGCACTGAAAGCGGTGACTGATTGAAAATGTGCACATTAGAAAAGCCCCATGAATCCTGGCATTACACTTTACTATATAACCACATTTCTATGCTAATCTGGAGAGAGGAGGGAGAGTTGGTGGCAGAGAGGGAATGAGTCGATAATGTAAGGGAAGGGCAAGGAATGAGTATCTTTTTTTTCAAATATATGTTTTCCCCAGATAAACTTCGGCATGTTTAGCAAGCATAATGTTTACCATCTGTGCTAGCATGCTCATGTTTCCTAATTAGCTCTAAAAAAAAAAGCAAAGCTGATATTCATTTTGAAGGTATTTGGTAATAAACCAATCTGTGACAAACCAAAAATTTGACCTGATAATGGCGCATGATTAAAAATCAGGGGATCACCAAAGTCATTAGTATTCATCCTCTGGGGAACCGTGAATATCCACCCTTCTCTCCTACAAAACTATGTTCAAACAAACACAACAAAAAAGGCAAAACAAAAAACAGAACGACTACTTAGTTAGGCAACAAAACTACTGGGTTAGGTTTAGTAAAAAAAATCATCATGGTTTGGGTTAAAAAAAATGACTACGTAAGTGAACGTTGACTTTTAGTTTCACACTGGACACGAACAGCAGTCTCCTGGGGAAAATCGCTCGTTTTACTACGTCACTTGCTGCGGTCCGCAAATCATTACAAATGTTTTTGTGATACGTCAAAGACAAACATTATCTGCGACAAAATACGTTTCCTTCCCAGCATAATTGAGAATACAGGTTAGCTGCATGGGAATGTAATTTTTAGGAGACAGGGCTGGAATTTCACGGCAATCCGTTTAGTGGTTAATAACATCAACCTTGTGGTGGTGCTAGAGGAAAGGTCAGTTCATCAACAAAGTCAGTAGAGTTCATCCTCTGGGGACCGTGAATATCTGTACAAAATTTCATGGCAATCCATCCAATAGATGCTGATATATTTCAGTCATTGCCATTCCTACAGCCACATCACAATCATGGCTAAAAATTAATCAACTTAAGGTCACATTTATTAAATATATTACATCAGAGAAATTACTATAATTACTAAATAATGTTCAAATAAAATCATGACATTCTGTTCATTTATAAGAGCTATATAGTTGGCCAGTTATGGTAATAATGACAAACTGCTGGTAATATCTGATGTTGATGTTGATATCAGACTGACCTTTAATGATACAGCTGTCAGCAATGTGCAGTTTAAGCTAACGAGCTGCCATTAGCTTCACTGACGATTTGCTTTACAGCCCTGAATGCCGGAGGTCTTGATTCACAGCTTTTAAGGTAAAATGCTTAAAATGATGATATAATGAGTTGTCAGTTTAACTGGGAGATTGAAACATCTCTGTTTACTTCCCACTATTTTTGAACCTCAAGAACACACAATTCACTCTATTTCTGTAAACATTAAAAATGATACAGATCTCACGGAATTAACATTAATTAGCTGTAAATACAGTATATCTGCAACAATTGTCACTATAGCTGGTGAAATCAACAGTTGCCAATTTACTGTAAACTTCCAATGTTAATTATGGAAATTCAATAGTGACTCTGCGCTTTTGAATTGCAATTTTGGTGAACTATTAATCATTACGCTGATAGATATAACGATAGATAGATAGAATGATAGATAGATAGAACGATAGATAGATAGAATGATAGATAGAATGATAGAATGACAGAATGATAGAACAATAGATAGATTGATCATTAGAATGATAGATAGAATGATAGAACGATAGATTAATAGAACGATAGATCAGTAGAACGATACATAGAATGATAGATCGATAGAATGATAGATCGATAGAACGATAGATAGAATGATAGATCGATAGATCAATAGGACGATAGATCAGTAGAACGATACATTGAATGATAGAATGATAGATAGATCGATAGAATGATAGATCAATAGAACGATAGAACAATAGATAGTTTGATAGAGCGATAGATAGATATTTTTGACTTTGAAACTGGCTTTTTTGTCAGTACCAACACCTATTCTTTCTCTCTTTTTCTCGCTCACACATCCACATAAGTACACAGACATTGTGTGCTGCCTCTTCCACCTGTGAATCTGTGGATGCAGGTCAGAGTTTGAACCCCTGCCAAACCGCAGTACGTTTGTTGTACGTCTTTTGATTATATTTCCATGTTGCAAGCGTTTGTTCTCAGACTTTTCTCCTGGTATACTTGGTGTTGGGGGGGCACACAAGTGTCAGTAGCCTTGAGCTACTCTAACAACATAATTCACAATAAGGAACACAGAGGGATAGGTGGCAAAATGCATTGTCTATTTTCTACTCCGAGAGAATACTGGAATAGAAACTTGTGGTCACAGAAGGTGTTTTGGACGACTGAACTGTGGAGTTTTGGCAGATAAAGCATCCATATAAACTTGAGCTATAGAACTCTCCATAAAATGTAAATGCTCTACTGTGTCACCACTGGGCTATCAGTATGCAATGAAATTGCTAAGTGTCATAATTTGTTCCAATTTTTTGCTTGTGATATCTTTTCTTCATTTTAGAATATCTAATTTTAGAATGAAACTATTCCATGATTATCAGAGAAACCCAGCCCGCAAAAAAAAGAAATTAAATTACCTTGGTGATTGTTCTCTGATTGTTTAGAAAGCATTGTTTTAGGAGCTGTTGAAAAGTAATACCTCCCATGTGGGAGTTTAACCCTTTAGAGTCAGAGATACATGGAAAAATCACTCTGCTCCAAAAGGATACTCTAAATGGAAACCATGTAATAACTGAGAATTACAGGAAACATCTGCGAATAATGAAGTTATACAGTAAGCTGCATTGCAGCTGCCTACAGCTAAATGAAGCACTTCACCATTATTATTTGAAACCTTGTGAAATTGGTTGAAAAACTAGATGAAAAAGGCAACGTTTTTTGACTGTCCAAACTGCAAAACATGTAGTGTATACTACATGTTCATAGCTGAGCAGTGACAGCGCATCAATTATTGTTAATAAAAAATGTTAAACTGCACTTTAAACCCACCTTTCACACCTTCTTGGACACTGAGCTCAAATTGCCATCCACTAATTTGCCAAGCAGCCTGGTGCTAGCCATGCTGAAAAGACAGTGCCTATAATTGCAGCATTTTTCCCCACATTATACTGTTGAAAGCCCTGCAGCCTTTGGGATATGCAACAGCAGGCTTTTGTAAGCGAGTTGGGAAGCGTTGAGGGGCCTGGAAGAAGAACACTTCTACAAATGCCTGCTGGATACTGATTTGCATTGCACTGGCGATTTTAAGTTTGTGTGAATAACTACAAGTTTTCCATGTCAATTAAAACTAGTCTGTAGGAGTGAGGGACAACAGTGGCACACATTCTGTAGGTCCATGCATGCATACATTGCCCCCCCACCTCCTAGAGAGGGGAGGGAAAGAGAGAGACGGAGAGGGTGAGGAATGTGAATCACAAACCAGCAACTTCAGCTGGCAACTGGATGGCGCTCATTTGCATATCCTCATGCATCATTCATCAGCATCACTTTACCACACTGAGAAACATTACATTTATTTTGCAAATGCTAATTTATGTTAAGCAGCTGATTTGAGAAACTTCAGAGTCGAGTAGCATAAAAGACCCTGCGACATTATTTTTACAGTATATGTATACGTACACATACCCGCCACTCCCCTCTGGACCTTCAACTCTGTGTGTGTGAGTGTGTTTGAGCATGTGTGCATTCATGTTTGGACAGTTGGACCAGGCTTTATCTAACACAGCCACATGGCAGCTATCTTCCTGTCAGGAAGTCGGTGTGATTTAAATAATGGGTCAACACATAATTGCAGAGTAACTATCCTCATCAACACATTCCTCCCGGTGGAGATAATGAAAGATGACTGAGCTCAGAAACTAAATGAATCTTTAGCCCACTTATGACTCTATTGACAGTGTGTTGCCTAAACCAAACAGACCATGCAATGCAAATATCTATCAACAGGGCTCAATACCGCTATCTTAAAGGGATACTGCATTCAAAGTTCAAAAACATGGGATTTCACCAACCCTGTCTCCCTGTATATTTTCTCCCGGATTACGGTCGCAGTTTTAAACAATTCTAAACGATTTTAAACATGTGATTAACGTTGTAAATTGAATCAAAACAAAACGAAAATGCAACAAAAATACTTGGTTCGGTTTAGTAAAAAAGGGCTGTCAATCGATTAAAATATTTAATCACAATTAATCGCATGATTGTCAATCGTAAACCGCGATTAATTGCAAATTAATCATGGATTTTTTATCTGTTCAAAATGTACCTTAAAGGGAGATTTACAAGTATTTAATACTCTTATCAACATGGGAGCGGGCAAATATGCTTGCTTTATGCAAATGTATGTATAGATCAATAAATCTATACATACATTTGCAAAATCAATTAACAACACAAAACAATGACAAATATTGTCCAGAAACCCTCACAGGTACTGCATTTAGCATAACAAATACACTCAAATCATAACATGGCAAACTGCAGCCCAACAGGCAACAACAGCTGTCAGTGTGTCAGTGTGCTGACTCGACTATGACTTGCCCCAAACTGCATGTGATTATCATAAAGTGGGCATGTCTGTAAAGGGGAGACTCGTGGGTACCCATAGAACCCATTTTCATTCACATATCTTGAGGTCAGAGGTCAAGGGACCCTTTTGAAAATGGCCATGCCAGTTTTCCTCGCCGAAATTTAACGCGTTATCGCTTTGACTTTGAAAGCCCTAATGGGAATGTAATTTTTAGGAGACAGGGCTGAATTTCACTATGTCAGTCATTGGTTTTCAATGAAAAATGTAATTTTACAACATTAAAATCACTTGCAACCTGAAATGTCTTAAATCCTATGTAATGAAAGCACCAAAAATATCCTTGTGAGACTCCTCTTGTTAATGTGCAGTGTTATATGGCCTGGATTCTAATGTCTTATTACATTTGGCATTAATTCTTTATGTCTAAGAAGAAATCCTACATGAACAATATCTTTTCAGCAGTCTGAGGACAAAAGGAGAACTTCCACTTCTATTCACAAGCCATTTGCTGCCACTGCTGCTGGCGGTGCAGAAATAACACAGGTGTTGGAGCCAAAAACAAGACGGCTGTTTATTTGCCGCTTCTTGAGCCGAAGAAATGATACGCACAGCGGAGCGGTGCAGCCGTCTGTTTTTCTCAACGCTGTCATTCCTCTCGCTCTATCTCATTTTCACACTCTCTCCTTCTTCTTCTTGGACTCCTCACATGCCTTTGTCGAGGAAGCGTCGGTGTGGGTTCTCTCTGTGTGGCTGCACATTGTATGGCGCTGTATAGCTACCGTTGTTTGTCCTGTTCAAGTGTGAGGCTCTAAAAGGAGATTAATTGTTGATAAAACAGAATAGGGTTTACTGATCGAATTCCCATGAAGGGTAGTTGGGTTGTCCGCTTTCTCTTACACTTGGCTGATAAATGGATCAAGCGTATTGTTGTGGGAAGACTTCTCATTACTGTCTGGATGGATTCAATGGGCTTGTGTTTGCCATGGGACAAGAGGCTTTGTGTTGAGCAAGGATAGCAAGGTCAGGCAATCACTGTTTACCCTTCTATCACTGTTTCTCTCCTTTACTTTCTCTGTCATGCACACACCAACACATGAGTGCATACAAACACATGCTAGCATCATTCATAGTCTCCCATACAGTTCTTCATGTCAGAAACTGACACTGACGGAGAGATAAACTCATAACAACATTGCATCTCTGCACGTAAAGGCTTGAGGTTTGGCTTTGGGGATAAATGTTGTCAGACGGTGATAGAAGATAGAAGTACAGGGATGTGTGTGTATATACAGTGTGTGTGTGCATGTGATAAAAGAGATGTGTTGCCAGTGGGCCAAGGCTCTACCCTCGTCATGTGCACTCAGCACTCCACACGACCATGACTCTATCTGTTTTATTTAGTTACTGAACTGCATAATCGGCTGTAAATCACTTGTCTCCTGCAAAAAGATATCTCCATTTTTCTGTAGCCGAACTGACACATGACATGAACTGTTTTACAATACCCTATTGTTACAGAGCTTTACTAGTTTCAGTCCCAATATTATGACAGAGCATCAGGACCACTCTTGGGAAAAATAGGAGATTTTGTGAAAAATGTTGTAAGATTTTGAGAAATTAGTTGCAATATATGAGAATAAAGCAGTAATCTCAAGAATGGTATGTCAGTTAGGTCATAATTTTACGAGACAAAAAGTCATATTATGACAATAGTGTTAAATACTAATAATAATAAAATTATTATTAGTATGTGGTATAAAACTTTTTTCCCATAAACAATTTCTTTTCATATTAAAATAAATTGTAGTAAGTTGTAATTTAAACAAAATATATTATTGTTGTTATAATTATAATTGTTACTTATTTATTCACAGGACTTTTTTTTCTCTCAAAATCATGACTTTATTCTCAAAAGATTGCAACGTCTTTCTTGAAATACTTAACCTCTATTCTCCTTTATTTCCCTCCAACAGAAGTCAAGATATTCCTTTGTACCACAGAAGTAGGAAAAATACCTATTAACACAATGTCCCAATTAGGGTTACAATGCCCACACACATAGACGGTTACAATTAAAGGAAAAAGTCTTAAGCCGACTTTATTGGCAATTAACAATTAGCAATAATGTTAGTTTCTTTCTATTTGCAAGTTTTATGGTCTTTTGAGATCTTTTCTGTTTAGGCTACCAGGCAGAGTGTGTTTTTCAAGGACCTACAGGCTACAGTGAATGTTGTTAACAGTAGTCATCACATCACTATTCAGACTCAGACAGTGTTTTGTAACAAACCTTGTATCTGAATCTGAAGGCTGATATTTATGATGATGATTTGTTATTGTATAGTTACATTCACTGCGGTGCAAGACTGTTGCAACAGACCACATAGGCTACCTAATAATGGAGGAAGTGAGTACAAAAGCTCTTCTTCTGTGATATTGTGAATACACCATTAGTAAGATGTTGTTACATTAGGAGAACATCAGTCCTCGCTGGTATAGAATCTACAACACTAATGGAGAGATGGCCACTATTTGCTGTCTAAAGGCCCAGACACAACAAACCGATATCAAAGAACTAACAGCGATGGAGGCCGACTGTTTCGTTGCCTCATGTCGCCTGTGTCTTGGCCAAAAAGCTGCACTTGAACACACCGCCGTCGTTGTGAAAATATCCATTGTATGTATGTTATTGATCAGATGAGATGAAGATGAAAAATTAAAAGAGCCATCTGTGTGTGCCCTCTTGACTTTACTCGTTTTCTTGCTTTCCTCACTACCATTTTTCTACTCATGCACTGATCGCTTAAGCTGAACAGCCAATCAGAGTGATTTCTCTCACCGAAGGGCTTCGCCGCCGATTCAGCATGATGACTCGGCCAAAAAACCTCAGACACGGGCAGACTAGAGCCGACGGTGCGAGACACACCGCAAAAACTAAGGCGACAGATGCTCACCGACGACCCCAAACTGGCCGCCGACTTGGTGTGTCAGAGTCTTCACACATCACTCCCATACTTGATCACTTGGGTTGATTCTGGGGAGTCCATAGCATATTATTCACCCTGTATGGAAGCCTTTGTTACATCTCACCACTCATTTGTGACTCATTCCTGTCACATGTCTGTACAGTACATGTACACTGCAAATTTCCCCACTGTGGGACTAATAAAGGAATATCTTATCTTATCTTATCTTACATGGGAGCTGCCCAGTACCACCATCTAATTAGAAGGGCTTGCTCAAGGGCATGTGAAGAGAAGGTAAAATAGAGAGAAGACCATGTGTCTCCATTCTCCTCCCCTGCTTCCATCTCCTTGCCTTGTGCAGGGTCTCAAACCAGAAACCTTCAAATCACGAGTTCACTTCTCCTTCAGGCTACTGTCTCCCCGAAGGGCCGTGTGACTCGGGGCTCTCGAAAAAGTGCTTATGGGCTGGTGAAAAAAAAGTGCTGAGTTTCTGTGAGCTCCAGCGTTCAGCCAGCCCAGCGGTGACTACACCTAATGAGGCTGGGCAGACACATGGCAAGCTGTGCTCATGATGATCTGCGCACCGTGTGACAGCAAACTGATTTCAGACCAGCTGCTGATGATGCTGATTGTAAACAAACAAGGGAACAGTGACAGTCAGCAGATCTGAGACCTGCGGAGAGACGGATGAGCAGCTGTCTTCTCTTGCTAAAGGGCTGGTATTCAAGTGATTGTGCACGCACGCACGCACGCGCACCCGCACACGCACACGCAGACGCAGACGCACACAGCTGGAGACACGGAGCGGGAGGATTGACCTGGGATGCCCTGACAAGGACCCGTCACCACCTTTCACTTCACTCCCACACTCAGCAGGCTTGTCAGCTACTCTCTGTCACTGACAGCTTGGCACACAATGCTATGCGTGTGTGTGTATGTGTGTGTGTGCGTGTCTCCTGCCTAATCTTCTCACCCACTCCTACTGCACAGAAGTTACACTACTGATGCACCTATGTATCTGCACTCCCTCCTGAGAGTCAGAGATATGTGTGCGTGCATGTGTGTGTTGTGTTGTGCTCTCTAGCTCCATGCCTCTCCCTAGACAGCGAGATGAGGTGCAGAAAGGACAATTGAAGTGACTGTCATCCTCTGCCGAAGGTAGAGACGGGAGGATGATGGAAAGAGGAGGAGACAATGAAAGTGAAAATGAGGGAGAGGAAGACAGAGAGCGACAGCCGAAGATGGATAGACAAAGAGTCGCGGGGAAGAACAGGGAGAGTGAACTTCCCAGACAAGGTGACGGTCCAAGGGGAGACTCGCCCTGAACCCGGTCTTGGAGCACGGCCGACACAGCTGAGGCCGGCGTAGGAGGGATGTCAAGGGCACTCAGCGTCAAACCTCTTAAAGGCTGCCCTGCCAAGCACCGTTATAAAAGGGTTACGACTTCAATATTCAGCCGGATCATATAGCGTAGGGACGTGGGCTGCGGCCCAAATCAATTCATTTCGACAGATGTCTTTGTTGCAATGAAACTGTTTTGGTAGATTCATAGCTCACCATTTACAGTTAGCTGACGCTATTATCCAGAACACCTTCAGGGTTCAGTATGTTGCTCAAGGACACAGTAAACATGGCTGCTGATGACCAGGTAATAGGTGTTGGGGAAGTTAAACCATTGCTATTTTGGTTACAGGACACTATTCGCAGCCGTTCGTCCGTTCAGCCGCCAGAGAGCAGCATCGTAAATACATCCGAGGCATCTTTATGACTTGAATTTAAATCATCGGCGTCACTGCGAGCTCCTCAGACATCCAGATGTGTGCGTCTGTGCTTGAGTGGATCTGAGGTTCACTGTAGTTGTCCTCCCTGCAATGCTAAATGACTGACAAACTCTATTACACCAGAGAGGTGAGAGGATCTCGAATGCATAATTGAACATTAATTATCTACTGGAGTTACTATAACTAATGATAAGAATGATTGAACATGCAGTGAAACTGGCCATTTGCATACTAAAGCACTGTTCTGTTCTCTCTCTCTTTCTCCGTCTCCTGCCCGTCTCTCTTGTCTTTTAAGTTCTTTCTTTTCCTCTCTCCTTCCCTGAGGATAGCATAACTTCCACCAGTTCCTCCTCTTTCCAGCTCTGCGTGTGTCATGGGAAACCAGAGGCAGCCAGAGGGCATGTATTTTTCATACTTGTCTGACCACTATTTTGGTAGTCTGGGAGGCATGCAGTGAAGGATTCCTTGCTTGACCAGCGGCTCCATTTCCTCCCTCATCGTGCACGACAGGGTGCTGCCATTCTCCTGACCTCCCACCACCCAGGTGCTGCAGTCTAACACCTTTAGCAACTATTCTGGGGGGGAGAGTGGTGGATTCAAGCTGGGAACCAGCCAGCTAACGAGATCGACACCGACATGCTTGCAGGTCTCAGCACATGCATGTCGCGCAGACACTGGAGGCACTGCGGCACGTACCGTACCACACATGTGCATTCACGCTCACACACTGTACTTTTCCTCACTCTTCTCTTTCATCTTCTCTCCTTCCTCCCATCCCGCTGAATATCCCCTCTCCTCTGCTCCCCTCTCCATCCCTCCATGCTCTGCTGATCATTCGCCTCACAAGTCAGAGCAATGAGCTATACAGTCAATATTCACAGCAGCGCCCACTCAGAGGCTGAACAAAAAGTGTTTTGATAAAAAGTACAAGACCTACAAGATAGCGTGTTACCTACAGTATTGCCCACAGTCTCAGTTAGGTAAACAGATGTCACACTGCCTCTGCGGACTATATCATACACCGTGTCCGCCTAAGATTTTCAAAGTCTCCCATGCTGCCTTTGTTGACTTTGGTCCAAGGAACCTATCTAATGAGACAGCCATGTAATGAGACACATGATGGATGTGTTTGCTTTATTTGTCCTTGTTTTCATGACTAACTGAAAAGAGCTGATATCAGTCGATTTTTAGAAACTCTATGCATACAGTGAAAGTATAAAATGATATTCTCTTGATGAATTACACTGACGAGGGGAATTCAGGTAAAAGACATTAATGCTTATTGATTTATGGAGGAAGATTTTCTCATCAGAGACAAGGAGATGAGTTAGAGGACTTTTAGGCTCAGATAAAACCAGGAAAAGTCCTCCAAATCAAATAAAAAAAATAAATCATTTGGCACTGCCCTTTAAAACTAGACACATTAGTGTTTTTTATCTGATGCCCCTATTGGCAGGATTACATCATCTGTCTGTGTCTTCCAAAACCATTACAAAGTTAAGGAAAACATCTTGTTCAGAGGGAAAATTATTACTTTGTTAAATGGATAGTTTGGGTGTTTTGAAGTGGGGTTGTATGAGGTACTTATCCATAGTCAGTGTATTACCTACAGTAGATGACGGTCGGCACGCCCCAGTTTGGAGAAGCAGACAGGAGTTACCGCACGGAATCAAAGCAATGTACTGCTGTGGACGGGGCCGACAGCAAAACATATTGAAGAAACTTAAAAGAAAGGCTCACCTAAAAAGACAATCAAAATCAGTTTAAGTATACGCTACATTTAGAATATTTTTATACGGGGAACTGAACTGAAAGTGAAACTTATCTGTACTTTGTCAACTGAATAGCTTGAAGAGAGCAAAGTTAGTTTCACTTTCAGTTCCCCATCGGAGAGGGCTGTCTGACGGCAAGATAAAGAGGTGAAAATATTCTAAATATATTATGTACACTTAAACTGATATTTATGTTTTTAGGTGAGCCTCTCTTTTAGGTGGCTAAAATATGCTTTGCTGCCGGCCCCGTCCACAACAGTACTCTAGATCAATAAGTACCTCATACAACCACACTTCAAAACACCCAAACCATCAACATGGTTTCAATAACAAACACATGGTTTAGGGATCAACCACCTTCTTGGTTAAACGAAATCATCGTTGACTGTTGGTTTGAAACAAGAAACAAACAGTGTGTTTTCACTTCCATGTGAACATGGGACACTTGCTGAAACCACTGTCATTTTTTCTTGGGAGGACAGTCTCACAAAACGTTTTGCTGCCACTCAAGATAATGGCCACTTAACATTTTGTACACTGAGGGGTGACTTCACAAAAGGATTGCACGCCTTTTTGCGGCCGATAAACCTGCGCAAATAAGACAAAAAAAAAAAATGTGAAATTCGCAAAGCACCCACAAAGGATGAAATGTACCCCTAACTGCGCTGCCAAGCAAATAGCGTCTCGGTGCACCTGTGCTATTTGCACGTATTTAAAAAAATGTATTTGAAATTGGCCCTTTTCTATGCAAATGAGCTTCAAAAATGTTGCAAAAATTCACAAAGATCAGACCTAATAGCTATCTGTAGCGTCTTCAGAGAGTTGGAAGTAACAGAAGCACATTTATACTGACAGACTAGCATATTAAATCCCAAATACAGTCTCTCAGTCACATTTAAATTCCTAGACTGAAGTTTTGAGGAATGCCTCTGCACCTCGTCGGTCAGAAACTATAGCTCCTGGTCTGATCATTTCATTTTTCTCTCAGTTCTGTTCTTATATTTTGCCACATGGATAATTGCAATTAGATGCAAAAAAAGGGAAACTTGCACTCAGCAGAGGTTAGAGGCAGATAGCGGTTGCAATTGCACAATTCATGGTGCTATCAGCAGCTGCAATCCATTCTTTGTGAATTTGCCCCTGGAGTGTATGAAAGAAAGGGTTAATAATCACACTCTGTTTCATTTAGGCTATTATTTGTGATTGTGGTAATTGTTACACTTTGCTTGTTTTCTGCTTTGGCAATGTCAGCCAAACAACAAATAAAACCATTTGGGTGAAGTGGTGCATGTTCCGCTTTAATGAGCACCTTGTTTGCTTTGCCCGCAGAAGTCCACGTCCTTACTCATAATGAAGTATCTCCTGTCTCATTGTCATCTTTTATCACGCTCAAAGGGTTGCAATATTTACCGAGCCACAGTATTCCGCATTTCATCTGACGGCTCTCTGCAGTCTCGACACAGCAGGTCCAAAAATCTCTGCATCAGACCTGCTCTATTGTGAGACCTTGGGAAAATTCATTCAAATCAGTCCCACAATCCCTTAATTACAAATGTAGCTCAGTGATGTGCAAGCAATAACCTATCTAACCTCTCGTCTCAATGACACAAACATTACCTTTGATGGAGTCTAATTATAGCTATATACACACATCCCTAGCACTGAAAATGCACTTTCTGTTTATCTTTCAATCCATCCAGCATGCCATTTTGTCATTAAGAAACATAACACGTCAGTTATAATCTAATTAGCTTCGTGATAACCGAGCGACGGAGGCAACAACAGCAGAGAAAGAAGATTGTGCAGAGCTGAGAAAGAGCAGTTTCAGCTTGGATGGCTCCGTAGAAACAGATGACAGCGGTAATCAATGTGGACACATTGAGAAACCCTGCTATTAACCATCTCATAAACAAATCCTAGGATGGAATACCAATTTAGACAGTTGGCTGAAAACATTTAACTCCAGAATTGGAGGCATCATTTGTCACTCAGGTAATATGAATTGTATGGGATTGCTTCAGGTTTTTTTCTTCTGAGCCCCTGAGAAAAGAAGCTGTACAGACAAAACTTTTTGACAGACTTTCTTGTTACAGTCTGCAGTTTGATGACTTTCTGGGTTGTTATTGTGGGTTTGTCAGTTTGGTTACTGTAGTTAGTTCTAGAGTTTTACGTTTTTTTCTCAGTTTGATTTAAAGCTTATTTAACTTAAAAACTTTAAACTTAGTTTGCTTGCTCCCTTAGCCTCCCCTTTGGATAAATTGCTTTTTGAGAATTGCAATATTTGGAAATATAATTAAACCGTGGCACTACCTAGTGGGTTTAATATACTTGGTAGCCCCTGGAGCTAGACTTGCAGTGATGTTTCTCTGTGGGCCTGCTAACAACGTGGTTACATAAACCTGCAGGTGTGCTTAAATGCGACGAGGGGTGCAACTAATGATTACTTTCATTATTGAGAAATTGTCTGGTTTATAAAATGTCAGAAAATGGGGAAAAATTCCCATCGGAATTTCCCAGAGCCCATCTTTAAATGACTTATTTTGTCTGACCAACAGTCCAAACCCCCCAAATATTCACAGTATTATCATAAAAGACTAAGGGCACTTTCACAAGCCAACATTTAGTCTATTTTGATTGAACTCCGGGGTGGGCAGTTGTGAGTGCAGTTATCGTACTCGTACTCGTACTCGTACTCGTACTCGTACTCGTACTCGTACTCGTACTCTTTTCCAAGAAAACCAAATTGCAGTGGATTATGGGTTGCCTGTGTGGGCATTTGTTAATATGGACACAGGTAAATGACAGGTTAACATGAGTGGGAAAGGACTGACTTGATGTTTGCTTGACATCTGGGCCGAATAGAACATACGGAATATGCTAAATAAAGTCCACAAAAATAGTGACATTTATAAAGTAATTTGAGATAAACTGGAGAACGTGTACAGTAGATCAGTGCCGAGTAAAGTGAAAAAACTTCCACAGCAATATTTCAAAGACCGCAATTAGACCGCATAGAAGTGGCATCTCTTAGATGAAAAAGTAAATTCACTTCTTCGTACACGCCCCTCAGCAAATAAATTTCTTTGTTTGGTCCGCTTTAATTAGTGCACTGTGAAACCGAACCAGACTACATAGAAAACAAACCAAAAGTTTCAATTTCGCTCTGATTCGGTCAAACCAAACAGACTATGGCTTGTGAAAGCACCCTAAGGAAACCAGAAAATATTCACAATGGAGAAGCTGGAGGCAGAGAATTTGGGCATGTCTCCTAACAAAATTACTCAAAATAATTCATCGATTATCAAAATAGTTCCCAATAAATTTTCTGTGAATCGAGTAATCAATTAAAGGTTCAGTGTGTAGGATTGATGATAACTGTAAGCGGACTACTTGATTACTATAAACAAATTATTTTAACAGCATTTGTATCAGAATGATTCTGTCCCAAGCTTTTTGATCCATATAAGCGGTTCTTCACTGTAACCATGATCACTAAAAGCGGTTTCCACTCTACCATATTATTATTAAGCCATATTCACTCTATTTTGTCCATGCACAACTCCTAGGCTTGCTCTACTTTAAAGTTAATGGCCAAAAAGGCAGATGGGAGATGAGCAGAAGTGTTTATTTTTAGCAGGAGCATAGCAACAATAACAACAGCACCAGGTTGAGAGGGCGGTTGGTGTTTTTCAAACATGTTTGCAAGCTACAGTACAGTATATACAGGAGGACGTGTTTGTTTATAGCTGTAGCTGCGTGTTGAATAGCACACATCTCCCATGGGTTTTTTCTAAATGTGAAAACATGTCAACATGTCTTTATACTACAAACGGTGAGGCAGAGTTTGTTCTTACGCGAAGGCCATGCGAATAGTTTTTCCTTATTTAGTTTTTCTCATTAAAGAACGCGGTTTTAAAGAGGATTTCCAGTTGAAAAGACAAAGCGTTTATCATCTGTCTGAAAGACCAACCTCCCGGGGTGGCCGTCATTAATCTGGTGACCTGTTGTATCATGTGACTTGAAGAAGATACTATAGAGCGCCCTCATTATAAAGACATTCTGTATGAGTGTGTTTGTATCTGTGTGTTGGTGCTATCTTGTGCATAATATAGTCACCTGAGGTTGTGAGTACCATTGAATTTTCACACATTTGTGTACAGCAGCATGTGTACAAAGTCATCAATCTGAATATGCATGTGGTAGGGATGCACTGATACCGATACCCGATCGGATATCGGGCAGATACTGACTCAAATAGCTGGATCAGGTATCGGTGAAAATGGGGCCGATCTATTAAATTCAGTTCTATGTTTATATACTATATACATTATATACTGGAATTTGAATTCCTGTTTAAGTTTTGACCGTTTTTTTGCTGCATTAAAAAGGTTTGCTCACATTATTAGTCAAAAGATGCAATGCTACTATTCATTAGGTAACTTACTGTATTTCACTTGTTTGTTCATCTACTGAGAAAAGTTCATTCTTCAGCTGCTGCTAATCATATGTATGCCCTCTATGTACTCAGTTACTGCACCCTCTTGATTATGTGCTTTAATGTAATCAAAATAATGGGTCCTTTATACCCCTATAGCTATAAAAAAACACAATTCAGCTGCAATTTGTGGAAAATTTGTTGAAATAGCAATATTGTTAGTAAGTTTGTACCTTTATGGAGACTTGATTTTGATCCCCACACTGTTGAATTGAGACTTGACTCTGAATAAAAGACTTAAGTTTTGACTTGGACTGACATTTTGCGACTCATGAACATCTGCGGTCCCGTCAAATAGTTGAGAGCCTCGCTGAGCGAAGCGGCGTTACCGCTCAGGCAGGCGAAGGCGTGAGACGGTGAGACCAGCAGGTTGCCAGACATCATTATCTCTCTCAGCAGTCCCCCACACGCTCTCAAACTGGGTTCCACTTATGGATTCTGGAGGTGAAAGACACCCGCAAAACAACAACAAAACAACAGCAGTGCCAGTGTTTGTAAATGGTGTGGGGCCCCCATCTCTGGAGCCACATGTGCCTGTGTAGACTTTCAGAATCCAATCCTGCCAGGACGCTGACAGGATTTTCCTTCTGTCACACTGTTTCACCATTCACACCGTTTCAGTAAAGAACAAAGACTTGCCGAAGGTGGTCTGCCCACTACTTCCTCATCAAAACATGGAGAGAGGGAATAATGAAAAGAAAAGCCACCTTATTGAAGACATTACAGAACACGCAGAGGTGTAGTTAGTAAGGCCTACATTGCAGATTGAAAAATCTACTATTGGTTATTGCTTTTTCCTCCCCTCTATATACACCTCTCCATCCATATTCTTGGAGCAAAAGCTGTTTAAACCTGCTAAGGAGCTTTACCTACAGTACACTGAGCCATCTGAGCATCAAGGGTTCAACTTCAGTTTCACAGGAAGAAAATAAAGGGGAGATTTTAGTTTTCAACGCAGTACTGTAAAGCAGCCAGTCAGATCCATACGGCTCGCAGGATTAAGCTGAACAGATCACTCTCCTTTAATGCAAACAGACAAAAGAAGCAAATGCACCCATCCACATTGCTCAGTTTCCAGGTGCAGGACACAGACGTATTTCATGAAACATGTCTGGAGCGCTGACAAACTGATGCAGTAATTGATAAAGACATGCATATAGAATGGCTTTCAATCGGCACAGAGCCGTTATCAAGCTGAGATGTTGTCAACTCGAGCATCTCGATCCATCATACTACAAGCTTATCAGCAGTCGGAGACATTACTTCTTTTCTCTGAAATTGGATTAAATCCCAAAGCTGCATTATCGCCACTATCTGAGTGCACATATATGGAGAGATGTACCGACACACCACCTGTACACTCATGTACAAACAGCAACATGGCTTTCATACATAAGAACCTATTATATACAGTAAGAGACTCACCCCATGGTTAGATAAACACGTCCTAGCTAAAGCAAAGCAAGTAGCTGTATTTTTATCAGCATTCGGATTTTCCCGGATGTGGGCAGGTTCTGCTTTTGTGTTTTCTACTGCCGTTTATACTCCTCACATGTATATGTATGTATGAGTTAAACTGCTCAAAATAGACAACAACAATACTGTAACCATGTAACTAAATTAATAAAAAAAATAGAAATACTGCCTTGTGGTTGTATGCCTCCGCCAACAAGACAAATTGCAGTTTACATCCGTGTCTTTCCAAAATGTCATCACTATATCCAGTTAGACAATTGTGTGAAATTGTCATAATTAGCATATAAATTCTTGAGTTGTGACCAAAAAAGTGTTTTATGAGGTCACAGTGACCTTGACCTTTGACCACCATAATCTAATCAGTTCATCCTTGGGACAGGTGAAAAATGGGATGAATGGATGGACGGCGGACGGACGACCTGAACACCGACCACGGCTGTTGCTGGAGCGGAGGCAAAAAAATGTTAAATACTAAAATAAATACTAATATAGAATTGCATTGGGCCAAATTCCATGATTTCTCTTTAAAAACTGGAGGTTTTTGTGTATATAAAGGGAGGAGGTTGGAAGTGTCTATGATAACAAATAAGAAACCCATTTGCACACATTTCTTTTTTTAAAAAAGAGGTTGTGCATGCTGTGGGAGGGGGTCCAGATAAAGTGTCGTTTGAAGTGGCTATGACAAAAAATGAGAAAGCTATTGACAAAAATCTGGCTCATTTGCATGCACTCATTAGATGGCCCCCTTACTTCACTTGTCAGTTTCTCGTCTACTGTCAAGTCGCACACAGCGCCAGGTTTCAATATCAGACCAGGAGGTAAAAATAACTCCAAAACAGAGTGGAACATCAGTCAATCCTGCATTGGCCAACAAATCTGGTGAAGACTGATGAAAAGTTATTGAAATGATGGAAATTCATGTTGCTTTGGCTGCTGGACGTTCTTGTTTTCACTGTAGAGACATCAACAACCACAGGACATCTTTGATACTGAAGCAAAAGTCTGAATCAGAATCCAAGACTGCCGGGGAGTCAATGGACATTCCACCACTGTACAGAGTCACTCCCGCAGTGTGACGTTTATGGCAAAAAATATTACTCCAAATAATCCTGTTTGAATCTGTCCAGAGTGTTATGTCTGTTCATATCTGAATAATGTATTATTTTGCCTCGGTACGCCTTAACGCCTATATAAGCTGGGTCTAAAGGCCTATTATGATTAAAGCTGGGGTCTGCGATCTTGGAAAACTAGCATAATTTGAAAGTCGCATCGCCTCAGGAGCTCCGTCTAAACCCCCCCCTCCCCTCGAAACTCCTTATAAGGCAACGCCCCCCACACACATGCACGAGCACCGCCGCATCTTAACTACTTCACATTTTTCGTAGCGATTTCATCACTAAATTCACTTCTGAAAAATGTTGAGGCGAGAAATCAACGGTGTAGATTTAGAATATTGACAGTTTTACGATGTTAGATGGCGAATCAAACATTTTCTCAACTGTTGTCGGAGTTTAGAAGCTCCACAAACTGCCGGCACAGCTAGCTAGCTCCTGCCGGGATCGCCACCTCTCCACCCGGGCATTCACTCACACAGACCCCGCTATGAGCTGGAGCTCTCTCAAGAGACCGGTCTCGTAGACGAGGGGCTTTTATTTCCTGGTTGACGGAGAGGGGAGGGGGGGGTAGCAGCAGCTCGCCGGAGAGCCACAGAGCAGCAGAGAGGGGAGGGAAAGAGAGAGATAACTGCTGAGACAACACGACCCTTTTTAACATTACTCTAATATCTGGAGGGAGATCAGTCCACTCGTTTGTTTCTGTAACTGAAAAAGCAGTTTGAGTAACGTAAATTTTGTTCGGCAATGTTTTCTATCCGCCGTCTCCCCTCGTTGATAATCCTGTTTGTCTGACTTCACTTTGAGCTGTTAGAATAAATAGTTTAAATCTGCAGTATTTTATAAAGTAAACTAACAGAACATAAACAACTAAATCAAAGTTGTATTTTTCGATAATATGGTAATAGTCGTTCTCGTTGTCCGGTGTTTTAAGAGCTGAGTTTTCTCTTCCACTCTCCAGTGAACGTGCGGCGGACACGCGCTTTGAGTTCACGCTGGTGCACGCTGAGGCTAGAGTACTAGCAGGGAGGCAGGGAGGCATCTGATTGGTTCCTTACAACCGGGACCATTTTTACTGACTGGTAGACGTTTTTACAGGATTACAGCAGCTACAGATGACGGATCTTTTCCGGTCTTTTTTCAGTGCTCATAAGAAACGGATTGCTGTCGGGGTGTAAAGACCATTTCAACCAATATAACAAAAAGTGTATACTGGATAAATCGCAGACCCCATCTTTAACATTTGATTTTAATTTTCTTTTTTTTTTTTATTATTATTATTTCCGTTTATTTTCTCCCTATTTTCTGTCTTATTTATCTTTCTTGTCTTATGAAAACCCTATGCCATATCACATGAGCATATGCTCTTAGTTTGTTAATGACAGTGATTTATGAATGAACTTCTTAATGTGTGTGTGCGTGTCTTATGATTATGAATGATCCAATATATTTGCGTAACAGATGGATGTTTATGGGATGCATTGTTGCCAACTACTTTGCTAAACTATGTCTCTGTTTTTTTACTATGTCTAAAATTATTGATAGATACATACAAATTGTGTGTATTGCATTACTTTAATTATTTCCTATAATATATTACATTACTTTAATTATTTCCTATAATATGCTGCCTGGAGAATGCCACTTTTCAAGCCCCTGGAGGGTTTTTAGGCAATTCTCCTTCTTGCAAATTATATATTGTATCTTTTTTAATTTCTTATATATAATATAGCATGCACCATAGCTAGAGGGATTTTGATTCACTTAAAAAAAACAAAAAAAACAATCTGGTATTCAGATGATGAAAATATCTGGCACACCGTTGGCCAGACGTCTAGAGTGACACAAATGAAAATGAGCACCGATTGGATGATTCTTACCTGAGGGGTTGAGCAGCCGCCAGGTGATTGCAGGGTCCGGCCTGCCACTGGCCAAACAGCTGAGTGTCACGTTACTGCCCTCGTTTACCGTGATGTCTTCTGAAACCTTGTAGATGTTGGCTGGAACTGGAGACACAAGAGAAATGACGTCAAGGTTGAAATAGAGTACAAAGAGCAAAGTGTGTTTTATCTCAAACAACAAGATCCAGAGCTGACTGAGAGGTCTCAACTTCGAGAAGTTACAGCTGACCTTTTTGCTGTTTTTTTTTTAACATAATTTGAAAAGCAGTGTTTTATTCATCTTTCTGTAAAACACATTTGAACTCAACAAGACAACTGAGTCTACCATGACATCCATTACCATCTCTTCACAGAGACTATTGGCTATGAACACAGATTAAATGCAAACACAAGCTGACCTTGATTCTCTCAGTGAAAGGAAGAGTTTACAAAAGCTTTGGAGAACCTTTTTTTCCAACTGCAATAGCACTCAGAGGTACTTACAGTAAACTTTTTCAACCCAGGATCCAAATAAGCAATTTAATCTCCCGCCCCGGGACCCGAGCTCATGAAAACAGATTGCTTCCCTTGTCATACGGGGACCCACCAGATGCTTGACTCTGATTCTGAGTTCAGACACACACCGTCAGAAATAGGCTTTAATATACGAATCAAAATTTTGAGGTGAAATGATGAATCTTTTTATGTGCGTGTATGTGACACTGATGTTCAAAGTAACACGGAGCTATTTCATCTCGAAGCAGCGTTTAATGACCACCCTGCCTCGTGACCACCATCTACTCTTACTGCTCTCACTCCCACGCAAACAAACTGAAAGCTAGAGAGAGAGAGAGAGAGAGAGAGGGAGGGAGAGGGAGGGAGAAACCTGAACTCTGGCAAAAACAACTCAGATGAATTAAGAAGGAAGGTACAGTCTGTTTTAAAGCGAGTCAGCAGCAAAGATGCAATCAATCATGAAGGATGCAGAGGGCATACATCACTGCTCCCAAAAACTGTGGGCGAAGTGGTTGGGATAAAGTATCGCACATACAGATATGAGGCCAGAATTACAAATAATGATCAATGACTTTGGGATGTGATGAATGTTGGAGTATACGCATAATGCGGGCAAATGAAGAAGAGTAACTTTTTTTTCTCTCTAAACTTGTGATAAGCATATTTACTTTTCTAATATCAACTATATGTGTGTGTCAGGTCTGCATTCCTTCGGGGTGGACACGCCTTATGTTGCGTTCACACTATGAGCGACAGCAACAGGCTACAGGTCATTTTCAATGGAAGCCGGTGACATGAGGCAACAAACGGACGCCGGCGCTACAAATCAAGGTTGAGCTGCTCCAAACTTTTTTCAGCGCTCCACTGACGCTGTGACACGTCAACCAATCATATGTTTCACCCTGTTCCGTTCTGTCTACAAAAAATGCTGTTAGCCAGTTCAAAGCCCCCAGGAAGTGCGCTGGTCGCCGATCCCGACTTTCGTAGCGGCCCAACGGCGTTACTGCAACTTCCGTGTCAGTCACATGATGCATTTGGCCCAAAAATACTTTTTCCCATAGACTTACATTGGGAAAGAGACGTCAGTAACTCAGTGTATCATTTTTTTTAATGTGAATCAAATCCCCAGTACGAACACCTAAATAGCCCTAATTTAAAAAATTAAGTTCTTAAAGTTGTAAGACGCACTAATAGCCGAATCCAGAGTTATTTCCCTTCCTCCGTTCAGGCTGGAGCGCAAGCCGTGACGACGGCGTGACGTTGGGACCCCGTGACCGAGTTATGTGTCCGAGCGGACACTACTGCGCATGTTCCATGTGCCCAAGATCCGGGTACTTTTCCAGACGGAAGTGCAAATGTAATTTATTGGTTAGCTCAATCAGCTATCATCTCAGTCAGAGACACGTAATTTACGTAATTGAACTGACCATTTAGCTAAGTACAGTTAGATTTGGCAGAAAAAGCTCTGCTTTTTTGAGAGAACTCCAAGAAACCAAGCTGTTCCCCTTACTAAAAATACAAATTATTGTTAAACAACAATACCAAAAATATAGCCAAGGAGGAGGAGGCTGGGGTGGTAAAGGGAATTGTGGCAGCAAACATTGTTGGTTTTAGCTGAGTAATACTGGGAGGTGTTACTTGTTGTTATAATGGCTGTGCTTTACACTTGCATGAATATGATTGGATGTTACTAGTCAGCAAAGCCACACAGTTGATGAATGAGCAACCGTTCACATTACATGTGTCTTCATTTTCTAATAGCCCTGGTTATCCTGGAAAAAAAAACAATATATAAAAGTCAATTTATAAATGATCTGCAAAAATCCCTGTGCATCATTCTGACAACGAGTCGAGGAAAAGCTTGCTACCGTAAATCACTTGCCTTTTTCTGTTCCTGCAGTGTGACCCTGCCATTGTCCTGAACTCACCCTGAGAGTTATACCGCTTTTCAAACCACAGGAGGTGTTGCTAACAATGAACACAGTCTTTAACTTCTATACTATTTACTGTGCCTTTACCTACACACAGTAAATTCTTCACTTCACTATTTCTTAAGGACAAAAAGAAAAAGAAAATGTGTTGTTAAAATGGCCATAGACACATAAAAACACACCTATTCTGGTGAGATGTTGGGCTGAGATTTGCGGATATTGGAAGGAGAGAGCTGCACACTTTCAATTCACTTGTATTGTTTTATGTTAGTGCATCTTAGTGTTTCACTACCTTGTAATGTTTTGCAATGTTATTATACTTAGAGGACATTTGTAATTTTTGGGGCGCATTTTCACCACTAAATTTAAATATTGTATTTGGTTTTCATGTTTTTAAGCCTGATTGAGATGTAATAGATAATTTAGAGGTCTCACATCAAACAACTCCTCTCCAGCACGTCATGCTTTATTCAGCAATTGTTTTGGGCTCTCTTGCCTTCATCAAGGTGGTGCCTGAGGCTGTTTCCAGTGTTTAAAGTAAAGTAACATAGGGGTCCTCTTAACAATCAGTGAGCATGTAGATTTTATATTGAATGTCATTCAGTTGAAGTGTGAATTTAGGAAATAATGTTAATTTTTGAATAAAACGATTGCATTGTGTGGCTTTGACCTGCACATGCACGGCAGTGCATTAAACCTTAATTGCCGTGATTGAAATAACAGTCTAAACTCTCGGCGCATCACATTCACATTCGTTTACTCATCTGAATCATTTACGCATAAAAAGCAGGGTTCGGAAGTGAACCATTAAAGCTTAATGGTTACCTGCTTAAAAGTGTCAACAGCAGCACAATCAGTAGCAAAAAAGCTGGTGTGCAAAGTAACAGACTCTGCCAGCTCTCAACAACTGTTGTCAATTTGTCCATAAACGGGGCACTTAAACCCCAACTGCTTCAATAAAGTTACTCAGTGGCCCTACAATAAAGAATGCACTATAGTTGTGGGTGTTATCTGTGCCAGCAGGGCTTCGAGGCATGTTTCTAGTTTTGCACCTTTAATTTTGGTGCCCATATGAAGCTGCTTTAAAGACTTATCTTAACTTTTCTCCAAAAAAAACAACATTAAGGTTATTGTGTTTGCCTGGCTGACTAACACAAACACATATGGAAAATTTATACTGAAAGCATTTAAGAGTTCCCAGGTTGTAAACACATTCGCGAGAGCGGCATCATGTGGGAATTCATACGCTATCTAAACCTGATAGGAGCTGCGGTGCTGAATTGAAATAAAGCTGCTCTGTTCCTCCGCATCGACCATGTTTTCTAAGAAACAATATTTCAGTGTTTGTCTCTTTCGGATTGTTTCTGCAGCAAGGTTATTATTGAAGCTTTGTCTCCGTACAGCATCACTAACAGCCTCCCCGCAACTAACATCTCTCTCTCTCTCTCTCTCACACACACACACACACACACACACACACACACACACACACACACACACACACACACACACACACACACACACACACACACACACACACACACACACACACACACACACACACACACACACACACACACACACACACACACACACACAGGTAACACATCTCTCTAATACCAACTGACAAGACTTTCAAAATTGTGCCAAACAGCATTTTAAATGGAGTCATACAGAGTTGTTGCTGTAGTCAAATGACCAATCCGAAATGAAGATGTGTTTTCCAGATACGGGGAGATGGAACGGGGGGGGGGGGGGGGGCGGGGGTCGAGGCTGAGACACTCAATTGAGGGGACAAAGAATCCAATTGGCTTTTTTTCCAACCTCAAAAACAACCAAAGCCGGTTGGGGAGGGGTGGGGAAGTTGATTGGCTGAGCGGGACGTGCGACCGGAGAATTAATCCTCGCAAAGCAAAGATAAAAATGGATCGGCTAAGAAACAACTGCTCATACTGTGATAACCCTGTCACCTCTATAAATGGGCGGAAAGGGAAGAGGAGAGGAGATGAAGAAAGGAACACAATCGTGAAGGAAGGAAGTGTGAATGACATTTCAGTTCACGCGGCCACATAGCGCCTGGTGTCCAGCTGTCAGCCATGAAAGGGGAGGAGGGAGAAGATAGGAGTGAATTGTAATCTTAGTCATAGGTCAGCCTTCAAGGAACAATGTTGGAAAGGGCATCTCTTTGAAAAGCACTTTAGCTCGGTAACTACAGGATGGATGAATTCCATGGAGATACGCTGCACTTTCCACTAATGTTTTCACTACAGCTGGGCTTTTTGTGAATTATGGTATAGACACAGGCGTGGGCTGAAAACACCCACATTGAACATCACGTTGTGCACAGTACAAAAGGTGCACACCCACTTTTCATATGCACTCTCGGACCTCTACCATTTGGAGAAGTTATTGTCTATTCCGTTTTGATTTCATTTTTGTCATACACTCCCCAAAGTAGAATTCATTTCCATTCATAGCCAAATATAACCAGCAACGGTAAACAGGAGCATTTTCCCTCTTCAGGTTCGGCAGGTTTAATCCCCCGCTGCCCCGCCCCCCAAAAAAACTCATGTCCTGTCTGGCTAATGATCTCCTGTTTTGGTTTAGTTTTTCCCAATTCCTCAAAAATAATAAATCTCTGATGAAAACGTTATAAATACACTGACCTTGCTTTCAACTCTAATTTCAAACTTCAAAGAAAGAAAGAAAGACAGAGAGTGAGAAAGAGCAGAGAGAGCAAGAGTAATTAGGGAGGACTGTTTGTGTTTGTTGGTTTGTGCATTAACTGTGCGCCGGCATAGAGAAGAGAGAGAGAGAGAGAGAGAGAGAGAGAGAGAGAGAGAGAGAGAAGAGCCGCAGGCACTTCCTTAGTCCATGTGACAAGTTATTCAACATGGGATGATATTGAAGGCACCTTTGCATGATTAATCACTCACTCCCCATTCATTACTGGTTATATTTACTTTTTATTGCAACCAAATCCAGACAACATTGTGATTAAGTCTTCAAAATGGTTCTACGGCATGAAATCTCCCAAATTAATGGGTTCGTGTGGGGCTGCAATTAAGGGCTACACGTCAGGACGGACTATTATCGATGCAAGTACTGCACATATGTGTTTTAGGCAATTATTAACCATTCAACCCCTAATGTGATTGTGTGTAACGGCTCTGCACCATTACAGTTTTAAATTGGAGGATGCGTCCTGTAACCTTCAGGTTGCCGTGGAGATTCATTAATTTAAAGCTTTCATGCAGTTTTAAATCAGCTGTGGATGACAGATAAAGGCTACAATAATTTTTTTTTTTTAGCAAAGTGGTTTCTGTCTCTTGCTATAATTACACTGAAATTACTTTTTATGCCAATAAACATTAATCTGCAATTGTGTGTATTTTTTATCCAAGTATTCAGTTTGTTCACCAAAGTGCTGCAGGAAATCCAGCCCAGTATCCCTAGAAATTACATCCATACTAGAAGATGCTGCACCTTACGATTTACTACCAATGAATGTTAATACCAACGCAGGAAGTTATGCCCTAATGATGCAGAAAGCAATGGTGTAGAGGTTGGGGTGGTGAATCACACCATATAAATAACATTTGCATTTTTATTTACCTTAACTGCAACCTTTCCCTAACCTTAACCAAGTGTTGTAGTTGCCTGACCCTAACTATGCCTTACCCATATTGCATTTAACATAACCACAGTCTCTAACCTTAACAATACTGTAGTTGTCATTAGAAGATATTGCAGAAAACAAACATTTTATTTGGCATTAAACATATAAAACTAGAATTACCACCTTGCGGTCGTATGCCTCCACCAATCAAGTTGCAGATTACATCCATGTCTGCCCAAAACGTCATCACTTCATCATTTCATCCTATTAGACATTTGTGTGTATTTGTTATAATTAGCACATACAAAACGTGTTTTGTGAGGTCACAGGTCACAAGTGGAGGTTTGTGCCAGACATAATTTAATTCCCTCCAGGCGTTCCTGAGATATTGCTTTCACGAGAATGGGACAGAGGTGAGGTCACAGTGACATTTGACCACCAAAATCTAATCAGTTCATCCTTGAGTCCAAGTGGACGTGTGTGCCAAATTTGAAGAAATTCCCTCAAGGTGTTCCTGAGATATCGTGTTCACAAGAATGGGATGGATGTGAGGTCACAGTGACCTTTGTCCACCAAAAACCAATCAGTTCATCCTTGAGTCCAAGTGGATGTTTGTGCCAAATTTAAAGAAATTCTCTCAAGGTGTTCTGAGCTATTGCATTCAAAAGAATAGTCTAGACAACACGAAAACATAATGCCTCCAGCCACGGCAGTCGCCGGCGCAGAGACATAAAAAAAACAAACAATGTAACCGGATGTAATCCAGGGTTCTGCAGAATCCTCCACAACTGATGTTCATGTCTGGAAAAATTAAAGCACGCATAGATCAATTTATAAATCTGTGCTGCCAGAATGAACAAGACAGTTGTCGCATTAATCATACATGCATATACATGACTGTCTGCCATGAACAATGGTAAATCCCACCTGCTCCACATCTGCTCCTGAATAAGCAAACTCATTTACAACAAGAAATGTCCCCATTTTACCATATGAAGTAAACAATATGCTTATACAAGGCAATAGTAGTCTAAATGTAGGACATGTTGGAAAATGGTGCAATTAGGAAAAAAGACAAACTTCAAGGACAAAGACGTTGAGATTCTGCTAAATGTGATTCAGCACAACCTAGATGTTTCATCTGGCACTTTAACGACTGTCTCGTCCAATTTAACAAAAGACACGGCACAGGGAGGGTAATTAATGCTGTGAACACGGTGTACTTGTGATAAAAATGCAAGAAAATATGGTTTGACCTGAAAGTTACAGCCAAGAAAACTAACAAAAGGCATCATCCCTGATTGGAGATACAGAGAGTGTAACTCTGTCAACCACAGAGGACACTGGAACAACACTTGCAAGATAACAAAAAAAAATTGCAGGGCACAAATACACTACACAGACAGATAAACTATATTTTAAGAACAGGAAATAACCAACTTGTCACTAAACCAGAGCCCGACATCTCTATTCGGGATATGATAACACATTTTCCCGCTCTCTCTCCCACTCTGCATCCCCCCCTCTGTTCTCCATTTCTTATAATCACAGGCTGTCTATTCTCTGATGTATCAAAAATATGCCAATCTATTTGCTTGGTCCATCTCAGATGCAGACATACTGAGCATGAAATTAGCATTTGACAGAAGCAGGGAAGGCAGCAGGTAATACAGGATGCAACCGCGCCCACCTGGACTCTGCCAGATTGCTTTATATCCAAGTTAAACTGTTCATTACAATTCAGGGATTACAGCACCCAACTCTATTCTACTCTTTAAAACGCAAACAGGAAACAGTAAACAACTCGACGGGCTTTGACTGCGAAATTCATTCTCTTACATCGCCACATGACAGACGATTGGTTAAAACAACAATATACATGTGAATTTATGGACACACAATAGTGTCAAAATAAAAAGAACATTTTGGAGTTAAAGAGAAGTGTATCTTTTACAAGCAAAGCAAAGGCACAGTTACTGCTCTTTTATATGAAAGACATTAAGACAGCAATAAATCATCTATACTGTTATCGGTTCTGTGTGTGCCACTTTACATGTTTTGTAGTTTATTTCCCCTTAGGCTCATTTTACTCCCGCCTATACATTTACCTCCCGCTGGCTCTCAACGTGACATTCGGAGGAGTGATGTGGCAGAGAGTGTAGAAGAGGCGTGCGATTATGCTCAGCTAATTTGAAACCATTACAAGATAATCAGGAGAAAGCACTCGCAGCAGCTCTTTAGCTTTTAGTGCTTGGAAGCTTTGCTGCCAATTACCTGCTTTCTACGAACCAAGGTCAGCCCAAAACCTTCCCAAAAAAGAACAATATGACCGGCCTGTTGGCCAACACGGTGGCTCCTGTCACGACTCAAGAGAATAAACTAAACAACGTCGCCTTAAACAAGGATCTGCTGTGCGTTAATGCTGGTGTGAGTTTGTGTTCACCAGATTTTTGCCTTTTCCTGCATCTCCACTTGACCTCTACCTTGACCTTAAAGCAACTAAGGGCGCTTTCACAGGCCATAGTCCGTTAGGACAGTCCAAATCATTGTGAAACTGATACTTTTGGTTTGTTTTCTATTTTGTAAATGCTATATGGACTTGCATTTATATAGCGCCTTTCTAGTCTTCTGACCACTCAAAGCGCTTTACACTACATGTCGGCATTCACCCATTCACACACACATTCATACACTGATGGCAGAGGCTGCCATGCAAGGTGCCAACCTGTCCATCAGGATCTAATCGAAATACATATTCACACACCAATGGCACAGCCTTCGGGAGCAATTTTGGGGTTAAGTATCTTGCTCAAGGACACTTCAATATGTGGACTGGACCCGAACCGCCAACCTCCCAATTGGTGAGCGGCCCGCTAACTCTGAGCCACAGCCGCCTAGTCTGGTTCGGTTTCACTGTGCACAAATTAAAGCGGACCAAATAAAAAAATGAAGTTGCTGAAGGGCGTGTACGAAGGAGCGAATTTATCTTTTTCGTCTCGATAGCTGCCACTTCTATGCAGGGAATTGCAGACTTTGATAGATTGCTGTCGAAGCTTTTCAACTTTGACTCGTCAGTGATCTACTGTGCGCACAAATCCCTTCTCCAGTTTATCTCCTATGACTTTATAAACGTCACTATTTTTCTGGACTTTATTTATCCAAGTCAGTCATCTCAACTCATGTTAACCTGTCGATAACCTGTGTCCATCTCAACAAATGCCCACACATGCAGCCTGCATTTAGGTTCGCTTGGAAACGGTCTGAAACCACCTCTCGAAAGTGGTCTCAGACCGGTTGTTTTGGTCTGCACCAGAGTACAATTACTGCGTTCACAACTGCCCAAACAAACCGCACCAGAGTTTGATTAAAACGGACTAAACGTTGGCTTGTGAAAGCGCCTTAAGAGAGCGACAATCAGGGAATCTTAACCAAACCATCATCCTTCTTCTCTGGATTTGGCCATTTGTGGTCAAAGGAAAGGGAGATGCACGCACAACCACACTTACATGGAAGTCTTTGATAAATCTAAATGCTTACACATATTATGACTTACTGAAAGACTTAAGAAAAAAGGAAAGAGGAGCTATGAAAGGAGCAAAATGTAATCGGCGCACTACATCTCCAAATGTCTGCAATGTGCTCGTGTTGATAAAGAATATCTCTTTAGATTAACACTAAGCCTTGTGGCTGAGCTGTCGGTTGTAGTCTTACTACTGAATCCTAAACATGCACCTGTATGCATACGCAAGTACAGTCAAAAAACACACGTTTTGTTTCCTGTAGCTGGGACAGTACGTCCCCATATACTGTGTGACTCATTGTTAATATCCACCGTTAATCCCTTCAATTATTCATGTTGACATTGTTACTCAATGTAATGACAAGATACATCTGCATTGCATGAGCTAAAAACACACACTTGAAGACACATTTTGCCCATGCGATCATGTCACCGCATGCAAAATGTGGAGGAGCACCGATCTCATTTGATCTGAGACCGCGGGGTGTGTTTTCTGCAGCGACACACACATACACATTAATTCCTCTCCGCCTGGCACTGCAGAATTGAAAGGAAAGAGGATGCATAGGTCTGAGGAGTGGGCTGACGCTGCTGTTACAGCTGCGGGAGAAGAAGCTCAAGTGGCCTGGCAATGCCAGTGGGCCCTATCCCCCCTACGCACTCTTAGCTGTTAGGAAAACAGAAGAAGGGAAGGTAGATGAGAGAGGCGATGACAGAGAAGAAGACACCACCTCCTCCCCGTCCCAATCGTAGCCATCAGCAGCGGCAGTGCCTTAAAAAACCTGAGATGCCTGCGAAACTTTCAAAGGAAGCACCGGATATGAGACAGATGCAATGGCCTGCTGGAGGCGCAGATGGAAGCGAGGGAGGAAAAAAAAGTAGCTTTCTCTGTGGTTTTCTGAAGGAGGATTTTCTGCATTTGAGACCCATTCCTGATACGTAGACCTCGCTCTGCCAAGGTGATTAATTAAGGAGATGGTTTTTCAGTCCGTCTTGAGAGCTGTTCCTCCAATGATGGTCCCGCAAGGACAGCAACTTGTAAATAACACAAGCATTTAATTGGTGTTTGCACCGAAAGAGGGAAAACAACAGAGGTGTAAGGTAGAAAGGTGTAGCAGCAGTTTTTGCTAACAAGCACAGGCAGCCAGGGAGGGTCAAAGAGGAGAAAATGCTTTACAGATAGATTTTTTTTGTCATAAAACCAACTAATGGCAGCTCTTATGAAAAATGTGTGTGTTTCCGTATAAGCTGTAATTCTTATCTTGGCCTAACGGAGGTATAAATCCCTTGCCTCCTCAGGAGCAATAGCTTTGTACTTTAAGCTTGGCATCCACAAAGTGTGGAGGGCTTGCCAAAAAGGCAAAAGCAGATTTTGCATTCAAGCCACCAGATGATTTAGAGGCTTACGATATCATACCGCTCATGATAATGAGTTAAACAAAGATGGCTAGACAAGCTAAATCCAAGGTTATGGACTAGTGGTTGCAATGGCTGCCTTTCCCTCTACAGGTACCATTTCTTCAACTGTTTAATACCACTTCCTGCCCTTTGACTTCCACTTCCAAATACCATTCCTCTTTATGTCACTTTGTCCAGACAAGGCTTATTAGAAATCACAAGCCCTCCCACAACCAATGCAGCTCAGTTTAGATGCCTTTTACGCCCCAACACTTCCCATTTTCCTCCCAATGTGAAACAACCATCAGCTTCTCTTTCTTATTCCAAACCATTTCCAGTCTCGTCCAGTACAGCTGGTTCAGCGACACCTGGGTTCATGATAGGGAGTCAACGATGAACAAATGCTTTCTTCTCATGTTTGTTGTTCCAACAAAATCATTATGATTTTTCAATTTATTCATACGTTTTGACCTATCAATAATTAAGTTTACTATGATGCCAATAAAAACGTCACTTGAGGATTTGAGCTGATTAAAATTGAATAATAAAGCTTCAAACTGTATAATTGTGTTAAAAATTGAAACATCTTAAATCTACAGTATATGAACAAATTAATATTGTACAGCTGATCATTTTGTATATTTTCCATAAAAACAATTAGCTCATAGCTGTCCAACAGAAGTACAGATTGTCTCTATTAGAACACAGTAAACCTAGAAAGTGTGTTATTGATTTATGCATATTCAAAGTGACACTGGAAGTTCAAAGCAACAACATACCCTCTCATTGCTCACTCAGACATTAAAAGGGGTCTATCAAATTACATCTTGACTTATTGTGGCATTCAGATGGCCTTTCAGCGTAATTCCTCTGATCTTTGAAGACCCTCAAGGATGTTCTGTGGAAGTCAGACCAGCAATCAGCACTAATCAATACTACCTGATGTGCCCCCATTTGCTACAATACACCAGATAGATTAAAGTGCACCCCATACTGGGGAGAGTAAGAGTGTATATCTCTATTAAGTGTGTGTGACCATTAACAATTCAGACCCCTCCCCAGACTACAGGCCTTCAGCCTCCTTGGTTAGCAGCCATTAACTTTTAACCTGAGATCGGGTCCAGAGGTTCTTTATTTCAGTCTGCAGCTCCGTTGATGGACTCTCTCCACTCTAATGCTAATGACAAAGGAGCAATGGGATCGATACGCACCAGCCACCTGACACATAACGATATAATCTGTACATGAAGAAATTCACATACCCAAATGCACATATAGGACAAAACAGTAGCCTACATGCAGTTTGGTTGATGCCCTCCGAGACACATGAAATGAGGGGCAGCAGATTATCTAGTTTCTCCACAGTGTACCTTGGTACTAATTATGGGTAAGACAATGTTCAGTTAGTGCACTTCAAATTAAACTTTTTTCTACACTGTACATTTCAACAAATATAGAGACTAAATATTTAAATGATATTTACTTGGTTTTAAATAGATCTCTGTCAGTTTTTCCAGTCCAGTTAATGTTTTAACAGCTCTTTAAAGGAAGTTTCTTCTGAAAATCAAAAAATGCTTGTAAACTTAATACAGCTAGCCAAACCCAAACAGCTCTCTCTCTGTTTTCTTCGTAATTAGTACCAAATTGCATAGTTAATTCCTGTCGAGGAAATTGTTAGGAACTTGCAGGGAACAAAAATCTTCTGCAACTTGTTAGCTGGCTTATTTCCATGTAAAAGCGATTTAGCATCACTCTTGTGTAAATTAGGATAATCAAAAGAGATATAAATGATAAAAATAAGGTCAAAACAGAAGCGACAGGGGCCGAAAAAATCTGAAAAACTAGTGGGCATCACTTTGTTTGACTGTCCCTGTCAAGTAAATGCCCATGTCGGTCCCATTCCCCAGTTTGTAATGCAGACATTTTATGTTAACATTTTTAAGGCTTAAGGCCTTTACACCCCAGGGACGTGACGAATAAACGACACGGAAATGCAAAATACTCGTCTGTAAATATTATATGTCTAGGGCTTTTATTGTGAAAGGTAACGACTGAAGGAGTGGATCAGGTCTGCGCTGCCTTTGTCAAGGTTGAAAGGAGTAATAAAGTTTGCCGTCCTGGTTCGGACTACGGAGACTCCGAGTTGTTATTTCATGAATACAGACTTAACCCGTTCCGCACAAGGTGAGGCCTTTATTCCCGGTGCAAAAGCTCAGAAAAGCGACCTTGTTCTGAAAAAAAATTACGTCACCTTTTCTCCACAAAATATTCGTATTCTGTGTGAAAGTACTCTTGAAAAAAAAAACAGTTTGAAAAATTATATTGATGTGCGAATTAATCGCATGAAAAAAAACGCCGCCGGTGTGTAACGGACTTATAGTCCAAATTGAGACCTTTATGACATCATCAGAGTTATTTTCTCCTCATGATCAAAATCCCAACATGGATTCTTCTTGGTGAGCAGCAAAGTTTAAATTATATTTTCATATTGTGCTAGAGGACAAAATCTATCTCATCCTTTCATCAAGATAAAAAATCGCCCCTCTCTCCCCTGCTGAGATCCTCTTCCTGCTTTATTATTCTGTTTCAAATACACAAAATCGTGGAAGTTAGACGCTATCTGACTATGATTTTAGTTTTAGCCTCCAAACATGTCACATTACTCTTCAACCAGAGCCTCATCCACATGACAGTCACCAGTCAGCCCCTGGTATTCTCCCAATGATGTAAATAGGACGTAAAAGGATGAGAATCCAACAGTCCATTTTATGAATGTACCTGCGGCTCTCTGTGATGTGATACTGCAATAACCAGCTTACAGCACTCCTTACTCCTGATCCACACAACACAGTTTAGTGTCTGTGTGAGCACTATACTACAGTACTTTCACAACACAGCACAAGCGTATACCACGGCTGTCACAGGGATTTTCATGAGCTGCTGACTTTCCTTCCTCCAAAATGCTTGTTGGTGAATACCACCCCAGCGAAGTAAAAGGATACAAACCACAGCAACAAAATAGTTTAATCAGTATTGATTGGATCAGGTTGGCACTCCTACTGTTTTATGAAGCACCGCAGAGAAAAGCATAGTTTGGGTAGTGGTTTCTCAAGTTCACAAGAAGTTATAAAATGAAAATGAATTAATTGAATTCTTTCAAACTGGTCTCACTCCCAACTCGTCAAAAACCGCCACTTGGTCAATGCCCCTCGGCCTCTAATACCGACGCATCCTTTAGCGTCTGTATCGGACGCACTGTGCTTTCAACTAACGCCAATGTAAACCCATCCACGTCATTATTCGATTATCATTACCTCACAATACTATCTAAGTGCGCAAATGATAATCTAGATATTCAAAATTACATTCACGATGTTCAATTCGTTAATTCGGTTGCTACCAAAACAGCACGGATCTACAAGCTACGAGGATGATGTGAATGCCGTGTTATTCCATTGTGCATTGCCCCTGAGCTCTGCACTGTTGGCACACAGTCAGCACAGCCTCTGTTTCATCAACAGACCCGACCCACTGCATCACAGGCTAAATCTTGCTGTCTGTAAGCTTTACCTCACTGCTAACATTATTAGATGGTCAGAGCAACCAAGATAGTATATAGAGTGAAAATGTCCACAAAAGGTGGGTGGGAGGCGACTGGTTGGATGGGTCAAACAAACACAGGACTTTGACCCAGGAGGCCGCTGTTCGTTTCCCATGTGAAACAATGTTGACTTATTTTACCGTAGTTTTGTAACTTCCATACTATGCTAAGCCCAGTGACGCAACAAACGGACTTATTTTACATAACACACCTAATTATTTTTACCTAAACCACGATCAATTCGTAAGTCTAACTAAGTACTTTTGTTGCCTAAACCTAATCAAGTGGTTTTGTTGTGTAAGTAAACCTGCATTGGAAGTTTATTTTGAAAAGGGACTGTATGCATGTAACAAGTGGAAATTGTACGTTTCCTGTGAACATGGACGTTTATTTTGAAAAGACACTAGGCCTGTTACGAGTAGAAACTGGCCAAACTGACACGGCGTCCCTGACACGTCCAAAATTAACGCAAAATTAACGCAAAATTAACGCAAAATTAACGCAAATTGACGCTAACCTCAGTTCTTATCCTGCATTATATTCCATATCTGACATTTCACAATATCTATAACTCATATATTTAACCACCCAGCACTGTATCACTTTCTGCACTACAATCACTTCTTTTTTAAATAGTCCTGTATCTCAGTTGTTTACCCTGCACTATATTCATTTTTAACAGTTCTTCTGCACATTGCATATTTTGTTTTATACTCTGTATTACTTACATGTGTCTTGTTACTACTTGTGTCGTTTTACTAATATGTGTACTACTCACCTGTGACGTTTTTTACTAACATGTGTACTACTTACCTGTGACGTTTTTGCTAATATGTTTGCACTATGGAACTGTGATGCTGGAAACTTGAATTTCCCTCGGGATCAATAAAGTTACTATCTATCTATCTATCTATCTATCTATCTATCTATCTATCTATCTATCTATCTAATGGGCAATTTTTCACTATTTTCTGTTGTTTTACAGCTTAAATAATCAATCAATAGAAAAAATAACCATAAGATTAACAGATATTGACAATAATCATTAGTTGCAGCCCTACATTAGTGTATGAAAACGAATGAGCAACTTAAAACTACTAAAAATACATAGAGCATACAAAATAAGGATTAATATTGATTGGGATAATCTATAGCAGACAGAGTTTGCACAACTTTCAGAGTGTTTCATTGGCTAAGAAAAGTGGAAACGAACGGCTGTCATTGTGTTGGTGTTGATTGGGTTCCAGATCTGTAGACTCTCAACCAGCTTGTTGGTTCTCGCTGGGTGAAGACCTGTGAACAGCTGGTGGAGTGCAGAGCACCTGACACACTCAGCTGGAGACCACCCCACAGTGCTTCTCACACACAGCTTCTGATTGGGCTCACAGCTGCTGCTGCTGCTGCAGCTATATCGGCTAATGTGAGTATGTGTTTGCCATCTCGCTCTTTCTCCTGTGTCTCTGTGGGTGTCACTCGCTGCCTTTCAACTTCCTCTTTTATCAACTCCTTTTGTCTTTCATGCAAACGTGCACACTTGGATGCAAATATTCATGTCGTGCACATATGTTACATACACACCATCTCCGCCTCCCCGTGACTCTGCCTCCCCGCCATCCCGCCTTGCATTTATTTCTTCAGTCCTCTTTGTCTGCTGCCATTCTGTCTCCTCGACTCTCGCCTAATCACTGTCACTCTCTCACTCTCTGTTTCCTTTCCTCACTCTGTCTTCCCTTCTCTCCGTTTCTGTGCTTTGCCTTGAGCTGCAGTCTAATGAGCAAGTGGCTGGTGTTGGGAGAGAGATTTCTAGCTCTGAGGAGAGATAACAAGCCCATATGTTACTTACCACAGTGGCCACTGCAGCAGCCGGCCACTGCCAACTCTCAAAGACCCTCCCAGGGAAAAGTATTTCCCATTAAATCTGTAGCTGCGCTATCAAAGTGCTGGGAAGAGGCACATGCTCGACAACACCCAGCTACTGTAGCTGTGAGACGCCTATATGCAATAGAGAGCAGCATATTATAATGAAGAGTCATAAATATTTCCGCTCCATAAGTGATAAGCAATTTTTTTCTCATTAGTGAGATGTATTTTTAGTTCCTCCGAGGGCCTCCGTTTTGATTACAGCGCATGTGTGTGCTTTGAAAAGTTTAAACCGAGTCTACAAAGCAATATCAATAAGTTAAAGACACTTTATAGAAAGAAAATCTAGTCTGGGGTCATATTTTTGCTTATTTAACACGAAATACAGTCAGACGAGAACATTTCTGACAAAGCTTTTTCACAAAATTTGGGATCACATACTAGACTGGCATCCAATGAGCAACCACACATTGAAAACAGTCGGCATCAACTTGTCCCAACACCAGCATTTTGAAAAGCAGCCCTCCATCAAAAACACATCCAACGAGACATATGCTCCATCACGAGAGGTGTTTAGCGCTCTCCTGCCTCACAGACAACTTGGTATGTAAAGCACTGCACCAGCGCTGGCTACCATATGGTCCAACCACATAACATGCCAGACATCTGCTGGGGCAGTGGGCACTGAGAGGAGCAGCAGCCAAGTACACTCACTAGAAAACACTGAGGATGAGTACACAATCCATGCAAGGCACATGACAGATGTCAGCAAATGGATTTCATCAGTCTCTTTGAAACACTCCTGACAAAAACAATTGCTATGAATTCTTCTTCTGCATATCTTTCTCAGTTCAAATTGAACATTAAACACGACTAAGAGTCTACAGCGATTCCAGCTGCTCTGTGAGGCTGCACTTAGGCACAGCATACTTTCAGCTAAACGCTAACATGCTGATGTTTTGCAAATTTACCAGGTTGATCATCTAATGCTTGCTGCATCCGCGAGGGTCGTGAATGTCCACACCGCCAAAGTGACATCACGCCATCAGACATGGCCCTTCGTGGGGGTTCAGTGCGGCAGGTTTTCGCCTGTCCGTGCACATCTAAATTTTTCTAACTACGTAGACGTGGATAGGCGGCAAAAATTGAGAACTTTGAGGAGCTTTGAGAAGAAGTTTGCCCCGAGGAGAAACCTGCCCGGAGTATAAAAGATCCATTTGCGTCCGCGTCACTCGATTCCACGTGAGCTCATGTCCGTGCGAACGTCCTTGCATAAAGTATGACCGAAGCTTTAGTTTAGTGTGTTGGCATGCTAACAATCACTGGAGTGTATAGAAGCAAAGAGACAAAACTCTGGTGTTTCTTTTGACAACAGCGGCTGCCGCCATTTTGCACTGAAAACGCTTATTATATTTATTATATTTATATTGTTCAACACAGGCCATTTCCGTAGAATATGACAATAGAATAGAAATAATTTTGTTTTACTTTTGTATAGCACTTTTTAGGCAGATGTTTTACTGAAGTCCGGTAGTCGCTTTCAGTCCAAAATTGCGGATGCGGAGCTCTACTGCATTATGCTGACATTGCAATGCAACGAACGATTGACTTTCACTTCTTGGCAATATACGTTCTTTGTTATCACATAAAGTACAGCTGACACTGATGGGAATACCATTTGGTCATAAACGGAACTATTGGACAAATTAGAATATGTACCCGGTGATGGTGCAAGATCACCAAAGTCATTACAATTCATCATGAGCACACATGTTCACAAAAGTTCATGGCAATCCATCAATAGTTTCGGAGACATTTTACTCAAAACTACAAATGTCAACCTCGGGGTGGCACTAGAAGAAAAGACAGAGGCTCACCAAAGTCAGTTGGCTTCATCCTGTCGGAAACATGAATGTCTGTAAAAAATGTCAATGCAATCCATCTGCTAGTTGTTGAGATATTTCAGTCTGGACCAAAGGGGCAGACTGACCGACTGAGAGACGAAGAAACCGACATTGCCTTCCCTCAAGCTACGCCACAATAGGGTTGCTAAAAAGAGAATGCCTGGTTCATATTCCCATTGCAAGAAAGTCTGTACTTCATTTTCCTGATTGCTGACAGTAGAGAGAGGTAGAGGAAAGGTAGGGAAGTAGTTTGAATCCACATGGGCCCGAGCAGTGCTGAGCTCGGTACAACTGAGGCATCGGGAAGCCTCTGAAATCAGATATCTCTCAGTGTGTGTCTGAAGTGCAGGGAAGTGCACACGAAACAGGGATGATCCTTCTTCACGCTGTTCTCTCCTCTTCAAGTGCCTAAACGGATCTAATAAGTGGAAGTCATTCACCAACCGCAGCAGTCCCCCACTGGTCTCACCCTCTCTATTCAGTATTGTTGTCTTGTCTCTGAGTGGCACCCCCACATGTTTGCCTCTCTGCTCTTATCCAGCCCATGGCGATAAAAGTGGGATCAAGGCCTAGCAGTGGGATTGACCTGCACACCAGTGGGACTGAGTTGCAGAAAGTTCACACACAAAACACATACACAGCAGCTGACCCTGTAGTAATGTAGGGCACGGACATTGAAGACAAGTTGACAGCATTCTATTAAACCACGATGGGGTTAAAAAGCACACAGTTGCAACACAGAAGGCCAGTCCCATATGTTTACCTATACAGGACCAGTACTACATGCTGTGACACACCAGGCACACACTGACACAACCTCTACACACAACGAGCCGCATCTTTCCCCCTCGGAGAAAGCAGGTGAGGTCAGGTTTAACTGTGCCACTCAATCTCACTTCCAGAGGCATTCACGAGCGCGAGGAGCACCGTGCCAAAGGGCTGTCCATCTATCTGACAGGCCCAGGTCACATAGAGGATGGAAAAAGATGGAGGGAAAGGATACTGGCACTTCGATACAAGTAATGGGTATGTGTGAGGGGAGCGGTGGCAATGGGGAAAGAAATAGTGTTCCTCTATATCAGAGATAGGACGGGTGGAGACACTGTCCAGAAGTGATGGCCACTGGCTCGCCTGGTTAGTCTGTGAAATATGGCCTCGATGGCTCACCTGCAGCCCCTGTCAATACCCCTGCTGTCATGTGTGTCCATGGGATGGCCCCATTTAAATGCATGAGAGCACCTCTCGCAGCCAGCATAAAGAAGATTAAAGGAGACTTCTTTTTTTTTTTTTGAGATTCGGTCTAAGCAACATAAGCTCAGCAGCCCAGGAAGAAAAAGGGAATGGTAAATTGTTGCTTTCATTAAAACTTCAAGGAGTCAGTTTCATTATGAAGGTTCAAAGGCAATGCAAAATGTGTGTGGCTGCTTTCTCCCACTCTCTCTTTCTCTCTGCCTGTCTGTCCTCTTCTTCATCCAACTGGGTAGCGGCATGGAATAATGGGAGATGTGACGACGACATGTAATCTTGTCCGTGGGGAGTGTATATGGATATATGTGTAGTCGCCGGTCTGCCGTCATGCTCACAGAAGGCATAATGAGGCATGGTGGGGCTTACTGCTGGCCTTCACACGAGCCAGTGCCTCTGCAGGGTTTACTGTGTGCTTTTTTTAAATGCTCGAACCTTGACTTCGATTACTTCTTAATATCCTGAGAGTTTATAGGCTAAAAATAAGGCACCGTGAGTGTTTTCAGAGATGGGTAAATCAACTGTGTAGTAATGCTTTAAAAGCTGAGCTGATCAATATTTTATATTAACAATGGATCAAATGACTTAGTGTAATGTGAGGGGGGTGATAATTCTCTTATCACATGACTCTGCAGTTCCCCGGCCCACAACTTTACTGCTTCGGTTCAGTCTCACCGCTCCCATAGAGTCGTTTCAGGTCACAGCAGGTGGCTGGTTTCAGGGAAATGGCTCTAAAAACCTAATCTCTAAACTTAATACCCTACCTGCCCAGCACCACGCAGCAGATCAAGTAAGTCACTGGCTGATGGACATAGTGGAGCATTTAACAGCTAAGGAGCCAGATATTTCCCTCTGGAGTTGGTAGTGGCCAAAAACAGACTTAAAGGGATAGTTGGGGTGTTTTGAAGTGGGGTTGTATGAGGTACTTATCCATAGTCAGTGTATTACCTACAGTAGATGACGGTCGGCAGACCCCCAGCTTTGAGAAGCAGACAGGAGTTACTGCATAGAAGCAAAGCAATGTACTGCTGTGCACGGAGCCGACAGTAAAACCTATTTTAGACACCTAAAAGAAAGACCCACCTAAAAAAAAATCAGTTTAAGCGTACGCTATAATTAGAATATTTTCACTGCTTTACCTTGCCATCAGATATCGCTTTCTGATGGGGAACTGAAGCCGTTGTATCCATCTCTGCTCTCGCCAAAGCCACAAGACTCCATTGTAAAAACAGCAATTTTACCTCGCAGAACATGGGGTTCCTGCTCTACTGCTGCTTTGTTTGTGGTTAAAGTCACAAAATAGCACAAACAAACTAAGCGATCGAGGCAGCGGTAGACCAGCAACACCTGTGTTCTGCGGGGTAAAATTACAGGTTTTTTTCAGTGGAGTCTGGTTGCTTTGGCGAGAGCATAGATAACGACTTCAGTTCCCTATCGGAAACATAGACTGTATAGCTGCCTCACGGCAAGGTAAACCAGTGAAAATATTTGAAATATAGCGTATACTTAATCTGATTTTTTTATGTGGGCCCTTTCTTTTAGGAGGCTAAATGTATTTTGCTGCCGGCCCCGTCCATAGCACTGTATTGCTTTGCTTAGGTGCGGTAACTCCTGTCTGCTTCTCCAAACTGGATGCGTGCCGACCGTCATCTACTGTATGTAATGCACTGAATATGGATAACTACCTCATACAACCCCACTTCAAAACACCCAAACTATCCCTTTAAGGAGAGTGAATATTGGACTTCATCAGGTGGCCTAACGCACGACTCCAAATGAATGCTAATGTTGCTCTGCGTCTGCTGGATGTGCAAATAAAACAGTTTGCTAACACACTTCATAAAGTAATAATATATCAATGTTGTGTTTACAGCCTTTTCTGCTGTCCTGAAGTGGCCACAAAAAAAATATTAAGGCAGCTTAAAAAAACAAACTAAAACATCAAACCTAAGGCTGGAATGATAAAAACCAATAAACAAGTCTATGGCTAGTGGCTACACAACCACATATTTGAACCAAATTCTGTTTGGATTTTGTCAAAAAAACCCACTCTTTTCAAGTGTTCCTGAGTTTGTGTGACTAGTTGGAATCATCCACTTCCTTCAAAAACTCTCACGCTACAAGAAATGTCAGATTCTTGCGTTTACAACACTGTGTGAAATCTTTTCACTGCCTTGGCAGCCTGTTATGCACAACCCAGCTAAATCGAATTGTAACACATTTATCTGTATCATTTATTCCTCTGATCTTGGACCATGTATCTATCTAGACAGATAAAAACCCTTAATAAAACCACATCTCTGTCTAGGGGTTGATATATTGCAAATTGCAGTACAGGTGGCATCAAGGGTGGTGTATGCCGTAAACACTTGGACACAGTACAGAAACTAAATTGTATTCAAGGCTTCAAGTGCCGTGCTCCATGTGCTCCTTGGATGCTGAAAAAGCCCTTGACGAGCAGCGATAGCTTTGCCTTCAGTGAGAAGCTGCAAAAGGCTGCGGTATGGCGAGGAAGAAATTTTGTTGATGTGTTTGCTTTTTTCCTTCGGTGAATGGAAGCTTCATTGATCTCGCTTAACATGCTTTTTTTCAGATGGGTAAGGAGGGATCATCCAGCAAAACGAACGTAGTCTGAACTCCATTGCTGGCGGCAACACAAGCAGCAATGTGTATGTGGGTGTGATCACGGAGCTGTAGCAGTAGAGCCAGACAGACTGCCGATATCTAGAATTAATGATAGCCATACCTAATCTGCACTTCCCTCCGCATCTCTTTCAATTCCTCTGCCTTTCCCAATCTTTCCATCTCCCCTCCTGTCCATATGACCCCATGGTTAGTGTGAGAGGAAGTAACAAAACACCCCAGCAACAGCAGGGCAGAAGAAAAGAGGAAGGGGTCGTTGAGATTGGAAGAGGTGGAGAGGAGCACAGTGGATAGATGGCTTCACAGGCACAGCTGAAAGGCTCTGATTGTCCCAGGATAATTGTGAAAAGGTCAGTCCTCCTCCTTGTCCAGACTGTAGAGTAGAGGATGTGTGCAAACACACAGACATACATATGGGCGCACACACACACCTGCCCCCCCTCCTGCTAGGGTGCTCTTTAGAGTGATATGGCTGCCTGTAGAGAGTTCTGCGGATTAGCTCCTTAAATACCACAGCATTGTGATACAAGGAGGGAAGAAATAAAAGGAAAAAAAAAGATGTATAAGTGTGGGAGAGGACGCATTGGATGGTTCCTATCTTTTAGTCTGAAATCCCTGATGCTTAGTAGGGATAAGGGTTGTTTTCTGCGGCTGAGTTAGAGTCAATAATGAGGTTCATAGTGTTAAAAACAAGCATACTGTAAGAGCACATGCCAGATACAATTTAACATGCTGGAATAGGGTTAGAATTAGGGCTGTGGCAATAACCGCAAAATTGAAATATACTATTGACAAGCCAACTGCAGGGGTTCACGTTTTTTTCTTTTCAATTCTTTGCAAAGGGCTTGCCACGTATTAAGACTATGCTACAAACGCCAGCAGCATGACGATGTGCTAAGCATCTATTCTACACTGAGCGCTGCACTTTTGGTGTTTTTTTCTGGTCGCAGAGAGTTGATAAATGTTCAACTCTGGGTAAAATGCTGTGCTTGTCACTCATTTTTTACCCAGCCGTCCAATTACAACGGAAGAGGGGCGGGACAAATACCATAACGACCAACTGTCATGTCATGTAGGTGCTGAACAACAACAGCAATGCAGGAGAAATTAATACACATAGACGGGCAGGTCCGTTCTTTCTTCCTTTGTGCTTCAGCCTTCCCGTTATCCAGATAAAGTACTTTACTAGTGTCTACATTTTAACTTCTGTGGATATTCCGTATCATAGCAACCACACGCACCCAAAGCGTCTCAGCAGAAAAAAAAAAAAAAAAAGCGACTAAATTTAATTAGTTTTAAAACTGTCATCTTTGTCATTTTAAAAACAACAAAATACCTTATAATAATCTAACATTAAAGCATATTTATACAGCATTAAAGTCAAAATAAATTAAGTCATTTGCAAAAAAAAAAAAAGGCAATAATATTGCATATTGCGTTATTGAACTAATCATTATCATCACGACTGCCCGAGTTAGAATTGGAAAAAAAAAAAGGTTTTCTCTATGAGCCTAGGATTAAATACAACTATAACAATGCATCAGGCAATAATTGTATTTTTCTGATTTCGTTCCGTGGCCAAAACAGCACACACACACAACATCCTGATGTTGCATTAATTCTGTCAATTCTCCAGAGCGAGTGTCTGCAGTACATTGACATTTGTCACTTCTCAATGGACACAACATATTGAAATGGGGTCACAAAAGCCAGGAAACAGCTGCTTACGGGAATATTCACTTTGACTGCTACTTTATAGTCACTCTGTTTCTGTGACATTTATGAATGGATAATGCCAGCTGTTTTGGAGGGAAAGCTGCTTGCAAGGAAGGTTTGGATGATAACTTGTAGATTTAAGAGCTAATCCAGACTGCCTCGCCAGACTGGTTCTGGTAATAAACCCAACAGAAATATTAAGACCTATGATGTTGTGTTGAAAAATAAGCAAGAATATACAGTCCAGTGACTTGTTTTATCTGTGATGCACTGTATTCTAAAACACAAGTAATATTAGAAAAAGATAAAAAATGCAGAGATAGGTTGAATCACAATTTTCGTATTAACAAGGCTACTTAAATCATTTCATAAAGGTCAGTGCATATGAAAGTGCTGACTTTAATTCAATAGTCTCAGATCAATGCTTATTTGAATCAGCTGATCAAGCATCACTGGAGTGAAAAGGAAGTAGAGGGAAAAAAATAGAAAGAAAAGGAACCAAGAAAGCAGCCTATTGCAATTGCAAACCAACAAGAGATCAATACTATTGACAGGCTTCAGGGAACTCTTGGCATCTGGCAAACAACCAACACACACTCGTTAATTGGCAGTACAGTTTAGTACACACAGAGAGAGAGAGAACTGCATGCACACACCTGCATTCTATGTATAATCACTAGCAGCAGGACAGTGCATGTCAAAATCCATCCAGCCGTTGTGGCTCCTCTAGCCTGAGATGAATGATTCAACAGAATGACTTTCGATTTACTTGTAGCTAGTGATTAGGCCAGTGATTCGAGACCCTGCGCGCTGAAAGCTGATTCACTCGCTGGCTGTGATTGCTAATATTTTCCTAACTGGTGAAATAGCCACGTCAAATGAACGCTGACTGTTTGATACACTAGCGGAAATCAGAGTTCAACAAGCTGCAATATTTCTGATTGGGGTCAGCAGTCTGCAGGCAGATACAGTAAAGGGCTAAACGAACTATAAGTTCCACTCCTGTGGGATGAGTATTATAAGAGGACCTCATGAGATGAATGAATCACTCCCTTGCCTCTGCGTTTTATAAAACACATTTCCATAGCATGTTGAGATTTGCTGAATTTGCTAAAAACACTGCTGCTGTGGATACGTTTGTACAAAGGACTGTGTGAAAATGATTGGGGTGGGGATTGGGGCTATATTTGGGATTATGTGTCATGTTTTTTTAAGCGAAGCCCTCCCAAACATTACTAACATTTTACTGAACCTCCTCATTAAATTTGATAAAAAGCTCCCCCACCTGAATTTCTCAAAATAATGTAGTAGTGAGATTTTAACAAGAAAGTCTACGATCGTGATGGCACCCCTGTGAGGCTGTAATTAGGCACAGCAGTGCTTTGAGCTAAATGCTAACATCAGCATTCTTAGTGTAGTGTATAAGCATGCTAACAATTTCTAATTAGCAGTAAAAACAAAATACAGCTGGGGCTGATGGGAATGTCATTTTGCAGGTATTTGGTAGTAAAGCAAAGTATTGGACAAACTTAAGTTTGACCTGATGATGGTGCTAGATGAAAAGTCAGGGGATCACCAAAGGTATCACAATTGACCGATCCTAAGCCCCGCCCCCCTTAGTTACTGTTGCTAAATCGGACAAGCTTGACAAAAAAGAAACACACTTTAACATACTCCGGGGCGGCACAAAGCAGAGATAATATAACAAAATGATGCAGGTTCACCAGAAACTCCTTCAGCTCAAAACTCCAGCGGGGCCTTCGGCAGCAACCAGCATTCGGAGCTCCGGTGGGAGGTGGAGAGCTCCGCGCCCGGGAGCAGCAGCAGCTCCTCCACCGGCCAGGAGCAAAGCTTCGCCTCGCTGCTCCGCCGGTCCCCGCTGGGAGCCAACACCGGCACCACGCTTTTGGAGGCCCAGGCTGTATTGCTGGGCCCGTTGGAGGGAAGGGAGGAACAGGAGAACCAGAACAAGGATGCCACGGAGCAGACTGTCAGACCCTGCTGCTGCAGTAAAATGACAGGTTTTCTAAAGGGACTCTAGTGCTCGGAAAAACTACTGCTTTTGTCCACAGGGACCGCCAAAATCAACACAAAATGAAAGGTTCCAAGCCTGCTCAACTGTTATTGGAGCACAGAGTGAGATGGGTGGGACTTAGGAAGGGTCAATTCCTCCTGTGGGGAACATGAATGTCTGTCCCAAATTCCACGGCAATCCATCAGTGGTTGAGACATTCCACTAAAAATAAAAAATATAATCAACCTCATGGTGCCACTAGAGGAAAAGTCAGGGGATCACCAAAGTCAGTGGAATCCATCCTCTGGTGACCATGGATATCTGCACAAACATTCATGGCAAGCTATCCAATAGTTTTTGAGATATTTCTCAGTCTTGATCAGTGGATTTGATTTGCCATAAATTCCAGAATACAATGCACTTTTTTTTACCTCATGATGAAGGCTTAAAAGCAGTAGCCATATTAGTCCACGAACAAAATTGCGTTGTATTCATCTTTTTCAATTCTGCCTCTGTTTTTCATGACAAAGGAGGACAGAAATTGTCCTCAGGAACAAGAAAAATAAATTGCATGCAGAGTTTGATCATTTCTATGAGAGGATCTTTGTCTTCACTACAATACAGTATATTATTCACCAATCACAGACATGACAAATCTGATTTTATGTTGTCACATTTTCTGATGCATCTGTATTACATTCTTACTTACGCAATAGTCTCCTATCAGCACAAAGCATCCCGTCTTTTCTTACATGATTTGTGCTGTTTGATTACCCTTTAATAGTGTCTCGTTTCCTGCTCGCCACTGTGTCACTCTCCTATCTCAGTTTGTTTCACTGCCCGCTGTTCATTGTAATGATGTTAGTTGTTTAACCCCATAACGTTGAGCAATTGCTAGGCCATGCGTGTAAGTAAGCACATGATTTTTAAGTGACTGGCCTGATGGAATAATGCTAAAAAAAAATACACACACAAATGGGGAAAAAAAGTAAAATGATGTCTACAATTATTGCAGATGACTGGATACCCCCAAGTTACATTAAATGGATCCAAGAAAGCTTTTTCTGATTCAGTGTGACAACAGTTATAAAGGAATAAGCCATTAAACTTTTTAATATGTCAAATATTTTTCTTTTACAGTCGGAGAAATATACTCCTGCCATCTGTGCTTTAGGAGTGGAACATCATTAATGACAGCTAAGCAGTTTATATGGGCTCCAGACAGGATTTAACACCGTGGAGATCAGCATGAAAGCACAGACTGTTCCCCCTCACTGGGATTGATGTCAGACGCGGCGTCTACAGAGTATACTTCATCCAACTCGATGGAATGTTTGATTATTAAAAAAATCCCATCAATACGGCACAGTTACAGTTTTAATGGGGTGATATTTGGTTCGAGTTCAAAGTGTGTAAAGTGCATATTATTCTAAAGTACATCTCTATATAGGGGAAGTGAAATGGATAGGTTTACTGATTAAAAGAAAAACCTAGAGAGAGAAGAGCATTTTTCATGATTTCCAACTGTGACCATAAATCGAACGATCGTCTGAACTTACTATAACTACCATTAAAACACAGAAAAAAAGCCATACTCACTGACAGACGTATCCAGGTACATGTGCATGCACACACACATACTTTTCCACACACAGAAACATATCTTGACTAACTAACGGACTTGGCAAACATCAAAGTCGAACCTCCAAATCATCATACTGGCCTCAGCTTGCCCATCGGCTAAACTTCTACGTCTGTGTTTCCTGAAAATCAAATTGGATTGGGGTGGAAAGCCTGCCATTATATTGGGATTCTTGTCATGTGCAGTGACCCTGCTGCTCGGTACCACTTGTCTGAGCCCCGCGAGTTCGCCACTTTTTCATCCACCGCAAATTTACTTTGTCTGATCATTTGTTTTCCAATTACGTCCCTGTCCCTGCTAGCAGAAAATTGTCAGCTTTGGTTATGTAGACCCGCTCTTGGGTCTGTAACCAGGGGCAATGTTTGATGCTTGGAACATTTTCATACCCATTAAAAGATGAAGGCTGGGTGAATTATTATCCCGTCGAGTTGATTGGGTTTGGAGGGGTTGGTTTTGGTTGCTTGCTGCGATGTGATGGTATAGCGGAGCCACACACAAAGACTAATTCTTATCTTCCCTTAGAAAAAGACTTAAACCTACATACGGAGTAGAAAAAAAAGACCAAAGCAGAAGTTAAATGAGTGGTGGATTGTTCATGAGGCAGGATTTTACTCCTCACTTCATTCAGTAGTTTCCTCACATCGGTGTTCAATGTTTGACCACCATTTAAAAGTAAATAAAAACTTCACAGTACTTGCGCACGGTAACACATTCACGGTAATTGCCAGAAACCTACGCCATCAGCACTGCACCGCAATTTAGATGAAAGATGCTGAACTGAACCTCAAGGAGAAGATTACACCCACGGAGTGGGTAAATAACAAAAGATGAGCATAACAATGGCAGCAAAATTGAATGAGACTTTGAGAGGCAGAGCAGAGGACAAAGTAGCAGGGAGAGAAAGCAACAGAATCAATGTTTGGCTATAGCTGTCACATTAGCTGTGATAAACGAGGCCGCCGACAGAAACTCTGGAAGTCGACGCAGGACATTCCAATGATCAAGCGCTGAATAATCGGACACAATGGATTCTGGGAAGGAGAGGCAATTTGCTGCCATGGATCCAAAAAGGGGAGCATCAATTCACATATTGACCTTTAAAAGTGCTATTAATGGATGATATCTCCAGTTCATAGCTGGATGGGAAGTTCTGTAGAAGGCTATTGTGTGCGGTGAAATTACACTGTGGTGCATTTCCTCCACTGACAGCCTGTGTAGTATTTATCTGGGGTCGGGTTTCACATCAGAGAGTAGTTTTAAAATGGAAAGGGCAGTTAAAACAAAAACAAACTCTGATTGATGAAACAGTGAACTATGGTGGGATATACTGAGCTGCAACATTTGGTTTGTCACTGTACATAGAGGCTACAGCACTCCGTGTCTTGCTTCAGAATTTCTTCAGAAGACAGTTGAAGCATTCATAGCTGAAAGCAAAGCATATAAATACACATACACCCACACCAGTGTTGGGCAAATTAATCAGGAAGTGTAATAAGTAATTAGTTAGGTTACTCGTTATATTAATATATTACTTTCGCAGCGTTACTTGGATGAATAACTGTAATATAATTACTGTTTTGGAAATTGTTATCCCTTACACTACTCGTTACTGTAACGCACTAGTGCCATAGACTGTATATAAGAAGTGGACGTAGTCACTGTGACGTCACCCGCTGGTTTGTGGACTGCTGTTTTGAAGCCTCGAGTTCGGCATTTTGACTGTCACCATGTTGTTTTTTTGCAACCAGAAGTGACACAAGAGGGTGGAGCTAAGTACAACCGAACACTGAATAAGACATTTATAGGCGACCAAAAAGGTTAAAATTCAGACCCGGAGTTGCCCACTGGCTACTGCAAACACTGATCCCCACACATGCAAACAAACAAACAAACTATATAAAGGAGACCATTTTGAGACCTCAGATATTGCGCTCATATCTTTCAGGCAGCCTGTTTCTGTCATTTTAAGAGCAATTTCTGTCAACTAGCTGTGACTTTGGAGAAAGAGACGACAGAGACTTGGCGGTGGCATTTAAATGGATAATGAACTCTCTTTTTTTTCTGCCTTGATGCACAGCTCAATGTTTTTATTGCTCTTATTCTTTCATGGTCCCAGGAGCTTACTAGCAATTCAGAAATGTTTCGGAGGAAAACTCAAAGGGCCAAGTATTCTGACAGTTTAAAAATAAATAAATAAATAAAAAAAGCAGTCAAAAGCTTGCATCTCCAAAATGTAGCAGGAAGGAGTAGGGACAAGATTTTGAAATGACATGTGACAGATTAAAGGATATTCTAAGCCAGGAAGTTCCATTAATATATGTTATATACATAAAGGCTATAGTGCACTCATAGATATGCTTATGCTTAGTTTAGCATAAAGACTGGAAACAGGAGCAAACAGCCCAGCTTGGTCCGAATGTAACACCGCCTACCGGCAAATCTCACTAATTAACAATACGTAACTAATTTGTATACAAAAAACAAAGTGTAAAAAAATGTCACGTGCTAAGCCTAGCAAAGCTAACCAGCTGCTGGGTCCAGATACATATTAACCTTACAGGCATGAGAGTGGTATCAATCTTCTCATCTCAAGCATATTTCCCAAAATGTCAAACTAAACTAGTTTAAATTACTGTACATTGGTAGCACTGAAGTAGAGTAAGGTATTTATGTGTATAGCACCCTTAAAAAACAAGGCAATTCAAAGTGCTTTACATAAAATATGAAAATGGCACAACAACAAGGATATAAAAGACACACAAGGCAATATGAAAAGACATACTACGGGCCATTATTGTAGCAAAACTATTTGCAAATGTGTGTGGAGAGATGTGTAACTGTGTCTCAATCCATGTGTGCGTAATTATATTTCTTAATGTGTAAAAGAATCTTTAAATGCGTACTGAGGTTTATGAATGTGTACAGGAATCTTCAAATGTGTATTCAGAATCCGTGTGTGCGTAATCACATCTGTAAATGTGTGAAAAAATCTCGAAATGGTATTCAGATTGGCAAGTGTTTTGAGATTTGTAAATGTGTAGACAAATCCGTAAATGCGTACATAAATCTGTAGACAAATCTTTAAATGCGTAGATAAATCTGTAAATGCATACATAGATATTATTGGCTGAAAAGTCAAAGTATTTTGCTGCAGGAGCTGGAAATACAGAAATCATTAGTCACAACTCAGCAGGCTTCTAAGCTGCCTTTTTTACACGTGACTATTGCTACACGTCTGCCACGGCAAAGATCTGCAAATGCGTGAGGCGAGCGGAATAAGTTAGTCTGGGATAACAGTCAGCAGATTTCACCTCACAGGAAACAACATGCAGAATAACAAAAAAGGACTGGGAACTGAACATGACAGTGCATTTGTGTATACACCTTTTTGTCAGCCCTCTCAGGTACAACAATTTGATGATGTTATAGCATTGCTTTCTCCTCCATCTCAGGAGCTACAACCTTAAAACCCAAAAGATAACTTTTGGGAGGCATTTTGGCAGGAAAAAATAAAAAATAAAAACAATCCACCTCCAGGCCTTGGATCAAATCCTGCAGCACCTTCTCTCTCTAGCTCTCAACTTTCCTGCTGTCTCCATTCAGGAGAAATAACTTCCTGTTCTTTGAAATGGAAAACTACTGCTGAAGGCTTTTCAAGAGCACTTAATATTCATTTGAACTGGAACAAGAAATTCTGTTGCTGTAGGCGGGCGTTGTGACATATAGCGTTTTTTCCCTGACAATACATATTCATATATTTTCCTTGCAGACACCTTAGAGGGACACATTTCAACATTTAATAATAGAGTGGTGGTGACGCTGATATATGCTGCCTGTGTGCTGTTGGACAATGATGCCTCTGACTCTTGAGACATTTGAAATATAATTTAAAATGTGTTGTAGCTTCTGTTTAGCATAATGTGCTGATTTGCAAGTTTATATCTTTCCAGCTGGCATGGATAGGTGGGGTTACATTTGCTACTGGCATGTATGTATAGGTGCTGCTTACCTTGTACAATGAGGTAGACCTGAGAAGTCTTGGGCTGCTGCTTCGTCTGTATGGAGCAGGTGTACGACCCCTCGTCGTACACATCCACCTACACACAATAAAATACAATATTGTTATAGTTTGAATATATCTCATCACAATATTACTAGCAGAGCAGCATGTCTTCCTTCATGTTACTTTTACTCTTTTTACAGATTTATCATTTTCATTTCAATTATTACTCAAAGAAATTCACCAAATAAATTAACCATTACAGGAATTTTGTGGAATTAAATAATCTTTTCAAATTAACTTAACATAGATATATATGTTTTGTTAATTTCAAGTCAATTCAACTTAAAAAAATATATTTTCAGACCCCTTCACAACTTATAAACATGAGTTCTTCTGACTTGAAGTCTTTTGATTTAAAATGATGAGTTGAATGAATGTACTGCTGAGAGTTCACTCAACTCATTAAATCAAGTTTCTAAAGAAACATGATCAGCAGACTTCCCAGCATGCAATGTTGAGACCTTTTTTTTTTTTTTTTTTTTAAAGTAACAATGTGTGAGATTTCTGGGGATCTATTAGCAGAAATGGAATATAATATTCATAACTATGTTTTCATTAATCACCTGAAACTAAGAATCATGTTTTCATTAGCTTAGACTGAGCTCTTCATATCTACATAGGGAGCAGGTCCTCTTCACGGAGTCCGCCATGTTGCTCAAACCGAACACTGGCTCTCGAGAGAGCCTTTCACGTTTTTACGTTATCTGAAGGCCAGCGTAGTTCTCCGACACGCTTGTGAAACTGCTGTAACGTGAGCCGCAGAGTGCAAAACCGTGTTACCGCCACCCACCGTCTGACCTCCATTGCTCTTAAAGTAGTGTTATTATGGTAAGGATGGCTTCTGAGCGAGGTGAACGGCGTTACCACGGAATTGCACTCGGCAGCTCACATTACGGCAGTTTGGAAAGGGAGGAGTCAATGTAGGGGTACTCAGTTACTAGAGTATGTACCCCAGGTTGTATCATGAGGTATTTTTGGTGTGACTTAAATTCAAGGAATAGTTCAACATTTCTTTAGAATACTCTTATTTGCTTTCTTGCTGATACGAGAAGATTGATACCACTGTCATATTTGCCCATTTAGATATGAATACATTTTTAGCTTTTCCTCCCTCCAGCTTCCTATTTAGTGTGCAAACAGCGTATTTCCCAACTTGTCAAATTATTCCTTTAAGTATTAAGTTATGCTAGCAAAGTTTTTTTTTTAATGTAAAAATATCCCTGTTTTCTCATATCTTCACAGTTGGGAAAGCACACAGGAAGTCAAACATCAAAACTTAAGAATGGAGCAGAAAAATAGCTGCATAAATAAATGGATAAATGAATGGATAAACAACATAGCTCCGGCTCTTAAAAAGTCAGAGTATGCAGTTTATTAAGGTCATGTTTGATGATTTATGAATAGAATCCTTGAAACAAAAACAAAGTGTTCGTGCTCCCATCTCTAAATGCAACTGTCATCCAAACCCAGCTAATGATGAATCAAATTTTAAAAAACAGTCCAGTTTCTAGGTCAGTATTACCTTTTGTATGCGCAGGCTGTACTCCAGCTGTCCTTTAGTGACCAGATCTACTCTGGGGTCCAGGGACCACTTGTCCTGGCCGGCAAAGATGATGTTGGATCGATTGAGCCAGGCCACCTTGGATACTTTGTCATCCACATAACACCTGCAGGCACAACAAGAGCGAGTGTGGTTAGGAGAAGGAAATAGAAGGAGAAGGTTGGGTTTCTCATCATAATGGGATGCAGTGCGAGACGGCGTGACGAGAAAGGGCATGTAACGTCTTTCATTTTATAATATGTAATCTCATTAAGAGAAAGAAAATGTGGAGTTTTGTAGATAGGAAACAAACAAATAACAGCAATTATGCGATCCCACTGAGTAGGCAGGCTGTATGAAACTCAAGAGGCGTTTTATGTAAAGGTTTAAAGGCACAATCATTTCTGGAAACAATGGGCCAAGCTGGGTATATTGCAACACAGTTTATTGGTGCTGTGTTTGATACTGCTGACCAGCCAGAGTATTCCACAGTTAGTTAAGCTAATCGCACAACTCAGCACTCGAGTGAAATAAAAGCTAAAGTTGAGAATCATCTCTTTCTCTTTTCCATCTTAAATTCATCCCTCACAAGCTCTCTTCCTCCCACTCATTGACGCCCTTTACCCTCGTCTCTCCTTCTTTGAATCTGCCTCCCTTCCTCTCCCCGATAAATACATCTCCTTTAACAGTGAGCCTATTCCTGCGGATGAGAAGGGACACCGGTATCCTGTTGTTTACTCCGTGTTGCACGCTGTCAGAACATTACGCCAAGTAAGCTCGAGCTAAGATGTCTCGCACGGGAGGCATGGGAGCCGAGCCGAGCGTCTGCCTAATGAATAAATGTAAATGTGAGAAGACGTCGGAATCAATGAGAATGGATATCAGCCGTAATGCGAGCCGACAGTGGATGCGCCTCACATGCAAATCCCGGCGACTCCCCGAGCCTTGGCTGCGCGCACTGCTTTGGAGTGTGTTGGGCTACAAGAGAGTAGATTAGCGAGGCAGTGGAGTGAGGCTGTCTTTGGCAGGTGACCCCGGGTGATGCACAAAAGTGGTGGAGCAGTCACCCCAGCCTGTTACCCAGTGGGGGCTGGATGTCAGATTTGTTGAAGGCTTGTGCTCGCAGCTTGAATCCCTGTTGATGTTCCTTCCCTTTGTGTGGAGCCCAGATAACTCACTGTATTTATTGACTCGCTTTGACATCTCCCCTCTACTTTCCTCACTCTGAAGTGAACGGGTTTATCCCGTTTTATTTCAAACATCCTCAGGGCCCTAATTAATAGTCAAAAGCATACTCAACTAGGCTAATTAAGACAAATTTTCCTATAATCATGGAGAGCTACAGTATATGAACGACTGAAAAACTATAAAAGCATGAAGTCTGTGAATCCAGAGGAAACACCTGGCGTACTGAACTCACATAAATCAAATCCATATACATTTTATGAGTTTCGAGCTTCAAGCTGTTCTCATAAACCGTTCGTAGCTATACCTTTTTCTATGCACTGCAATTCGTATACTGTATATCTCACAAAATCAATTCGGACGGAATCCATGTAATCGTGAACCATGAGGTAAGATTTTTTACTTTTACTTATTTTTTTACTTTTCGTAAGACATCATACGAACTGTTGTATGAGGATATGCTGCGAGCTTTAACTTCTGCAAATCATCCATGAATGATGCTCGATTCATGCAAGTTACGTGTTCAAACCCGCAGAACTTTACTTTATATTCTAGTCAAAACCGTCGAAGATACAAAAAACATAATTTAGAACTCAATGGAAATGCGTATAAATATACTACAAGAAGAATTGTGATATACTATATGTGCTGCAGCTCCAGTGTAGTGTTGAATCAGCCAGATGCAGGACATACTATACACTATATACAGTACAGTTTTTGTACAATGTGGGAGAAAAAGAGGTTGACAGTACATCAGCTACTGAGACGTGACGTGTCTCTTTTTGTTCAACACCTGTTCATTTGTCATGTAGCTATATAAAATATACAGTATAGAATTGCTGACATACTTTTCCCTTTTCTTTCTTTTTAATCCAATGCACATTTGCTTTATTGTAAGAGCAAACTAATACACAAAATGTAATGATATTGTCAGATTCTTTGTGATTATAAGCTGCTTGCTTTCTATCACTGTGTAAAGGTTCTAATACTACGATTGACCGTTGAACAACTCCTGTGACAATGCTCGAAATTAGTGAAACACGGAGACGCGCAGTGACAGGTTGAACAGCTTTTAAGTGTTTGCAGTGAAGCAATAAACTGGCCTGGCTGAGTGAACGGCCGCATCTTGTTTGTTTTCACTGAGCTCGCTTCCTCTGTCCCCTTATTACCACTCGTCTCCTACCGTGAAGTAAATGGGAGGAGGTGAAAAAACAAAAGCAGGAAAGTGAAAGACAGAACGGGGGAGACGTGAACAGAATGGCGACACCATTTAGTAGTGTCTCTTTCAAGAATTTGGATTACACTAAACGGCGTGCTGTTACTGAGCCTGAATCGTGATCTGTGTAAGTCAACTGTCTACTGCAGAGACATTTCATAGAGTTTAGGATTCAACTACAGATTTGCAACACATATGTTTGACAAACAATACATCCTCGAAGTTTAATAATTTAATAGTTCAAAGAATGCAGCCTATAATCGACAGATTTGTCATAATAAGCTTGTGAATTTCTTGTGGAAACCAACACCCTGTCTGTTATTATTACTGATCGCAGAGAGATATTCCTCCATTAATAATTACTGAGGACAAAGGGGTACCTCTCAAGGTCTACACCAAGTATTTTGATTGATGTAGAAAACTGCAAAAACTGCTTCTTGGAGTTTGTATTTTGAAAAACTGCCCTATTCTTCCAGGAAATGAAAAGAAGTCCTTGTGTTTGAGTTAAACATACAAAAGTCTGTGGGCTGAAATTGCCAACGTAATCTCACTGACACTTTTATTACTATTCACAGAGTGAACTGAGACTATTGTCCAACAAAAAAATGATGTGGAAAGCTGTTGCTTTCTGCTATGTTGAGGGTAAATGCAGCCTGACTGATGCTTTTTGATCGCTAGAGAAACAGTTCAGAGACTGACGATTTGTAACTCAGCGAGTTGTAATGACATCCATCATGCAATTAATATGTAAATGTTGCAGATTTTAAACTCCTCAAGTAGATTTGAGATAAGATGAAACTTGTGTGGAAAGTGGGTAATTTAAAGGAGCAGCCATTGTGATATAATTCAGCACAGGAAAATGGAAAATAAACCAAACTTTCTAAAAATAATGACGGCAATAAAGTCGATAGAAACAGCTGTGAAGATTATATATGACATTTTCCACAGCTGGTCATTAGAAGATTGTGTACTGTATAAATATTCAATGGTACAAGAATCATAATATAAAATGTAACTTTGCACACAGAAGCAGCATTATGTGATATTTTGCATACATGCAGTATCATTATGAAGCAGCAGGAGGGAAAAGTGCCTTTCATGTGTTTTTTTCAGCACTCTTGCATCCTGGTGAAGCTTCAAAACATTTGACGGACAACAGGAGTCTGCTGTCATATGGGTGTCACTGAGGTCAGATATTAATTCAAGCGAGTTTAAGCACATCACAGACACTGTAGGGGCATCTCTATACTGTCTTGTTATTGCCACCTTGTCAACATTTGCCTGGTTCCATTCTAAGCAGGACTAAGAGTCAGTGGCTATGCTAGCAGGTCTGTGAGGCTGTACTTACTGTAGGCACAGCAGTGCTTTGAGCTAAAGGTTAACATAATAACATCCTCACAATGACAATGCTAACATGCTTATGTTTAGAAAGTATAATGTTTATCATGTTCACCATCTTAGTTTAGTGTGTTAGCATCATAGACTGTATTGAAGGGAATATCAAAACAGCCTTCTATGATTTCCAGCCGTCCTGTGGCAGCTGTCAAGATCTCTTTGCAAACATCAGTTTCCAGGTCATGAAGGAAGGAGGATATATGATGAAATAAAAGAGGAAACATTCGTAGTGTAGCAGGTTGTACCCAATTAGACCCTCTGTGTAAGTGTGACTAGCAGTTTTAATTGTGAGTTGCACACATACTGCAAGCATGATGCAAGCTCTTGGATAAATACAGGTGACTGGGAGTATTAATCATCCAAATGTTCCTAATTGTATTACCTCCTTTCAGTTAGCGGTCACCATATGCTGCTCCATATGGGTCAAAGAAATAGATAAACAAATACGCAACACATGGTGCTGTACATGCCACCACACTCAGACTTCAATCAGTGCCATATACCGTCGCTCCAAACACTCATCTTCCATTCCCTTATCTCCTTCCATCTCTTCGCACCTCTGCCTCGCCACTCCCCCGCTTCCCTTCTTCATGCTATCCTCGTTTTCTCACCCCGTCTGCCTCTCTTCCTGGTTATCCCTGCTCCTCTCTGCAAGTTTCTTCTCCCCTCTCATCTCTGCATCCACACTCTTGGGTAGAAGTGGACAGCATGAAATAGAAATCAAAGGAACTATTCATTGATCTGCACTACTCGGTCTTCTCTGGTACCTCTTGCCCTCCGCTTTGTCCGTTTTCCCTCGAACTGCTGAAACCTCCAGAGGGTCCGGACAACCCTTGGTGCAGAGAGTAGTGCATGCTCAGTAGTAGCTATTTCCTGTTCTCACTAATGAGAGACTGCCCGGGAAGCAGAGAACTTCCTATCTACTTGTCAGAGCAGTTGTTCTGCCTGTAGCTCTCGCTTTCTTCTAGCAGAGTAGCTGTCAAGGTGTGTCTCGGCAGGGCCGGGCTTCTCGGGCTGTGCCGGGGCTCCGCTGGACCAGAATGAGAAGTAAGAGCTCGGCTGTCCCCGGCTGGCCTGAACCGAGGCACATTCAACAAGTCGCTTTCAGGGAACTCGATTTGATTGCAATAGCGAGCCACGGTTGAACGATTTGTAATGAAAATACATCCCATTAACTGCCTGCAGCCCTCACAATGATGTAGTATCTCAGCTGTGTTATTTAGCCAGCGTGACTTTATTTATTTGAATATTTGGCAAACAAATCTTTTTAATCACAACAGCATCTCAATCTCTGCAGAACCCTCTCCAAGCCCATAATCCTCTGCAGAATACATAGTCTCGGTTAACATAAAAAAAAAGCTTGTAAATGCTAGCAAATATTTGATGATGCTTGTAAATAAAAAGCCTTGTTAAATGCACCTTTTTTTCTTTTTACTTAGTTTTACAAAGTGGCGTTGTTGTTTATCAGTCCCTTCAGAGACCGGGGGCTGGGTTTACACAGGTTCTGCTCGTGATGGATGCCTCGGTTTCTGTCCTGCGCTGTGTTGCCATGAGCTTTGTTGATGGATGCGCTGCTGTGCTGTATTATAGCCTTTTTCTACCCCGCTGTGCTGTGCCAATATGGACTGGCCAATAGGCTACGGCTGACAGGGGACTGTGTGGGCTGACAGATGCTTGGGCCAGAGCTGCTGAGCTGGGCTTGTGTTGACAGGAGGGCTGGGCTGGATGAATCCCTGCTCCAGGGCTAGCCGTGGGGGAGGACCAAAGAGCAGGCTAAAGCCAGGGAGTGAAACTGTAATGAGAGGAACGTTGTGCCAAGACTGACAGAACAGCCCCACCACCCGCTATGCCCATCAATACCCAGTTCTCCTCATCTCACCTCGTCTTTTCTCTCCTTTTTTTGCCTCTCTGACACCTCTCCCCCCTTAACAAAGCACTTTTTTTTCTCCATTTCCTCCTTGTAGTGCTTTTGTCGTGTTCTGACCCCCGCCCTCTTCAACCTTCTGCCTCCATCTCATTCCCCTCTCCTCACCTTTCCTCCCTTTTATCCTCATAATTACTTGGCAACAAAGTGTATCATCAAGGTGTGCATGCATGTGGATTTCTGTGTGTGCTGCAGCAAATGTACCCTACCTGCCATACAGAGAGAATTGGAAATATTTTCTCCGAACTTGTCAAACAACTTGTTTCAGCAATCAATAAAGACTAAAGGCGAGACTGGCACACCGGCTGTTTGATCAAAATCTGTCTCACTCCGACCTGGTGGGCAAGAGCCGCTGAGTTCTTTGTCTTTGTTGTCTATATGTATGTGGCAGGGGGCACAACAGACAGAGGGAGGGAGACGGAGAGATTGCCAATCAGACAGCCAGAGAAAGAAAAGACGCGCCCCAGAAGAAAGAGACACCCAGGAAAGAGAGCGAGAGGAAATGTAAGCTATGGGATAGAAGCAAAGCTAAAGCTGCATACTAAATCAAAGTCAGGTCATTCCTTTATAGCCCTCAAAGCAGTTTCTTGCCCCAGATATTCTCTGCGTAGCAGGTTAAATGTATTTCCGGTAAGGTCTAAGTTTATCCCCTAGGACCGGGCTTAGCAGAACAAAGCATTCATTGAAATACCTGGTGCAACTCCATAGAATTCACCTTCGACCTTTTCATATTTGACCAAAAAAGGAAACTTAAGCTAAATCCTCCGCCTGCCAATTAACACTTTAACATGAAGTAAGTATGCTGTTACATTATGTGGAATCACAGAAACATGACACATTCAAGGTGGATGAATCCGTGCATGTGTGCTTGGCTACGTCACTACGTGTTAATTAACAATCAACAGGTAAAATCTTTGTTGGGCCATTGTAAATTGGTGTTGACACCAGTGGCAAACAGTTCACATTAATTACTGTGATTTGAAAAGGCAGGTGCAAAGTGTTTGAAGCTTGTTTTGTCAAATTTCCTTTCCTGCAGGTGTAATGGAGCGTTTAAAGAGAGGAATGATGAGGGTGATACATCGAGGGTGATAAACTGTCTCCTTTCATTAACGGTGATTTTAAACAAAGCTGTTATCAACAGGAAGTTGGGCCAGCTTGGATAGGAAAGAGAACTCCGGGGTCGCGTCCGTTGTGTACGATCGCAAAAGCACTCACTTCATACTTTTAATAATATCTCTGGAACGGATGTACTGTATGTTGCAACTTACTTTAAAAACTGTACTGCAGCGCACCGTTCAGCTGTTACAACGAGCCATCACTTGTTCTTATAATCCATCAGTGGCTTGGTAATCCATCAAGGAAACATTGTGTTATTTTGGACACTTTCAAAAAATAATAAAAGCGATAATTCAGTGTTTTATGTACTTATTTATCTAATCAGGGATGACATATTTTTGTAGGCCAACACGGAAGTTAGAAAAAAAAAGCTAAAGGCGGACTAGTGTACGGCGTGATTACATTTAGTAGTCTCATTTAGCCATTTGTTTGTAACCACCTTTTTTAAGACACGTAAAAGCTTCAAAATCCACGAGTGGGATATTTACTGACATATTTTATGTTGTACAGCAATTATTATAATAATTATAAAACCTATTCAAAAAAACACATTGACTTCGAGACGAGGGAACCGTAAGTGCAAAACTCTAACTCCTTTCTAGGTTTTAGGACTCATTCCTGCAACCCTCTATTGAGCTACGTAAAGATAGTGGCTTCTTGGTCTTATAACTTTTTATAATATGTAATATCACTGCAGCATACATATTCAAAATGTGCTGAAATAAATTATATAAATTACTGGCGTGAGCCTTACAGTACTGAATGTATACACATTCTTTTATATTAAGATAGTCGAGGCCCCAGTAATAGGGGGAAAAAAATGGCTGAGACCCAAGAGGGTTGTGGTTCTGTGTTTCTTTGTCGGTCTCACTCCATCTATGCCTAAGATCCACATACAAAGAACATAGACAGCATCATAGCTGTTTTAACCCTTTAATTTCTTCAAGACCTGCCATCAGTCGCTACTATCACTTCAGTCAGTGAAACTCATCACACCCTCCCTTAAGTGAAACCCTGCAGCCAATCCCTGTAGGGAAATCCCTAGTGACGAAATATCATCAGAATAGACTCGGAGTAACCTTTGATGCACAGTTGATTTATCCTCTCTGCTTCAAAGCCCCCAGTCAGCCACAAATCCTCAAATAATTCTCACATCATGAAGCCTCACCATCTTGGTTGGCATGCATCAGTGCTTAGAGCAAGCCATTAATCAGGGCAGGAATGATTGTTTTGAGACTTGGCCAGCAGACCTAGCGGGGGGAAATTATTCATCAAAAATGGTTACAAACAACTCAGGAATTTGCAGGATTGCTTGATTCAAATTAGCTTGGCGCAGGTGCGATTTCACCTCTGAGGCTTTGCAAGTGCCAGGACAGTTAGATTTCTGAGTGGGTCGTATTTTTCAAAGTTTCTGAAGCCGCTCCAAGTAGATGTTGCGCCTGGAGACTTTAAATCTCCACAGCAACTGCCGGGTGGGCCAGTAGAAGAGGGCAAAGGCAAAACGTGCACCGGCGGAAACCGACATCTAACTGCTGCTCAGAGTTCATACTGTACGTGACAGCAGCGCAGGAGCTCCGACACTTCTCCTGTCAGTCTTGCTTCACTTTGACCCATCCATCCTCATTTGAAAGTCAACTCCTCCATAGTTTCCTCTTTCCCTCCTCCGTGTTGTGTCTTTAAGCAGGGTTGGAGTGTGAGGGAGAAGTGGTTGGATGTAACGAGCCTCTGACAGATGGTGCCTCATTGAGACGTAGGCAGCGGGATCTATAGCAAGGGCAGGATGCTGCTATTAAATCTCAGGAGATGTACTGTGCTTCCTCCCTCAGTCATATCTTCCCTTTTTTGTCACTCATTCTCCTTCCCTCTCTTCCGGCTGTTTTGTACCTTCTCTTGTCTTTCTGTCTTTGCCCTTCCCTCTCCCTCTTCCTCGTACATTCTTGTTCCATCCATCTTCTTATTCTTTACTTCTCCCCTTCCCATTCTGTGCTCATTCTCCTTTTCCTCTGCCTCTTATTACTCCCCCATACCACTGTGGTCTGACTGTACAGCACAATCGTCAATCATTGCATGTAGAGGGTGGACAAAATAACCGCGAGGCTAAAACAAAATATTACTGTACCTTTGTAAAGCATATAATATTACATTTTTTGTTGAAAAGTGCACTCGAGTAGTGTTATGTCAACAGCTTGTATTGCATTACATGAGGATATATGGCTGCATCTGTGTTTATGCCTATGAATCTGTGCTGACAAAAGTGTGCAAGTATAGGGGAGAGACATATGATTGCTAATGTGAGCCACATGCCTCTTACAGCTGCAAATTATATTCATTACTCCTCAATTACCGGCTGCAGAGTGTCGACCTTTTCCCGCACCATCGTTGTGTTTACTGTGCGCTGCATTCCCTTCTCGCCGCACATCCTGCTCTTATTATTACAGGATGTCACATAAGGCCTTGTCTCCAAGTGTGACACCGTGGAACTACCACCTCATTTCTCCACTCTGCACATTCACCTCTTATGCGATCCATCACTGTGTTCTGCTTTGGAGCATTAGGGGCAGAAAGAGGTGAATCGGTTGATGATGCAGTGCCACCGAAGGCAAGAGGGGATAAAAAAAAGAAGTCGTATGAGTGCTAAAATACTCCAGGCCTCTATTTAGGCTGCGAAATGAAATGCAGCATCATAAATTCTGTCTGAAATGAAACAGGCTTATTTGAATTTGTTGGCCCAGCACACTATTTATGTGTTTTGGGAAAGCTACTGATAATGTATAAAGTAGAACTACTGAGACCTGCACTACATCTCAACAACACAGATTCCACTCACATCTAGTGGAGCTTTAGCAAAGCCCAGAAAATCACACAAATATAAGCCAAGAGTTTTGCTACCTTTTCTGACTCATAGTATTTTTTCATCTCAAAGGTAACACTTTGAACTGAAGATGTGTCTTAAATAATTATGCTGAGAATCAGAGCTTGGGGTGCAGGTTGTTTCATCATCATTTCCTGTTGGAGAATTGGCTTTAATACCCTCCCGCCACACTAATCAGCATTTCTCCCTCGTGGGCTACTCTTTGAAAGCACAGCCTTATTAAGTGGGGCTGTGAGGGACGCCGTTTGACGCTGCATCTACAATGTACAGCTAGCGGGTGGACTTTTAAAGGTTAGCCAGCAGCGGTACGGGGGTCGGCATATCAAATACATGACTGACAGGTGTCATGTCATTTGAGAAGGCCAGAAAGGTCTTCTGTGGTTTGCTGCCAGGGATGGAATAGCAAATTCACATGCCGATGCAGACGCCGAAAGGTTAACAGCTATTTTATATATCTATTAGAAATCTTACAGGCAATTGTGGAAGCCGTCTATATAATTTAAAAACATAGGCTATATTTTTAGTCTAATGCACTTCACTGGTGTCATAGGGGACTTGAAAAAAATCGGACTTCACTAAGCTTGTCTCACACATGCCATAGATTATCATTGATGTTGAGTCTGTTTAATTATTAAAGGTCCCATATCGTAAAAAGTAGAGATTTTCATGTCTTTTTTATTATTAAGCAGGTTTAAGTGCTATATAAATACTGTAAAAGTATCGAAACTCTCAATCCATGGTGAGATACACACAGCCCGTATTCAGAAACTGTGCCTTTAAACAAGCCGTCAGGATTTCTGTACAGTTGTGATGTCACAAATATACAATATATAGACCATTTCAGTTTTAAACGTAAACATTCAGTTAATTTCCTGTTGCAGTGTATGTAAATGACATCAGCTGACAAGAAGTAAACATGGAACCAAGCTGTTGCCTAGCAATGCGATTCCGTTGCAATTCCGTTGAAATGTGCTAAAACGGAGCGTTTCAGACGGAGGGTAAATACAGGCATATTCAGGCGGACAGTTTGAGGAAAATAAAGTTTTTTTTTTTTTTTAACATTACAGCATTTAAACATGTTCCAGTAGAAACAGAAAATACAAGTATGAGTCTGAAAATGAGCATGATATGGGACCTTTAAATATTCTACTTTTGATTTTTCACACTAAATTGTGTTAGACCATGACACTACAACTATAAGAAATGAAAAAAGAAAAGTTTTTACAGTTAAGTAATGGGTTACTTTTATATATATATATAAAAAAAAAAACTTGGCCTCAAATTTTAAGTATTTGTCTATAAATTTGACATTCATGTCTAGGTCAAAAGTTTAACAATCAAAAATTCTGCTTATCTGCTTCATCGGTACTGTGAGGGTGTGGTTTTATCAGATTTGACTGACAGTGACCAAACAACCCACCAATTGTCCTTAGGTTCTGATTCAAACGTGGCTAAATCCTGATTGGTGCAGATTGAGGTCGAGTACCTAACGTCACCTTTTCACAAATGAGCCCCGCTCACTTCAAACCAGCGAGAAGAGCACCGAGAAAAAACACAGAAATCCCTAATGTGAAATAACTAAACTGTTCTAACTTTGGCAGCAAATACTGAGATCACGTAAGACCCCATAACTCATAAGAAGAAACTGATTGAGAAAATAATTTTTAATGGTATTATTTTGAATATCTATTATAGTTTTAGTTGATGTATGTATCCTAGAATATAAATATCAATAGAATATATACTTCTGAACACCTGAATGTGTGCTCGTTTGCATTTAAGTGCTGTCAAGTGAACACACTGTCCGAGCCACAGGGAACAACCGTGGAGTTTTGTCGGTAGCCTAAACATAAGCTCTAATGACTCCAGTATTCACATATACAGCACAGACACGTATTCGCTTTGTTTTGCATCCTTTACACAAAATTGCCTGCGTGGAAGAAGATGGGACCGAGCTCCCGTTGTTCGACTACAACATCAATTGATGGTGTAGCCATAGCAACAACAGAACATGTCACAATTCCAACATATAGTTCTATCATTTTTTTAGTCCTTTGCATGGGGTTTAACCATAATTACTCCTTAACAGAGCCATTTCAGATTGTGCTACATGAACTCAGCATGAATCCCGCTGCTCTTCCAAAGGTCTTTCATAGCACTTAGCACCAAAGATAACTCATCGCTTCAAGTGGTCCCCTGAGCCCGTACAAGGCTAACTAATGTTAAAAACCACTGCATGCCGCACGAGGCTTAAGTGTAAAAGGTTTTGAGTCTGTCAGTTCCGAGCGTTTTTTTTCTTAAAACGATCATTAATTACTCACTTTGGGCTGAGTTGGCATCTCTCTGCTGATCAGAGGACAAGGGAAACCATGAGCCTAATGGACTTTGACATGTAGATGTTGATCTCAGTATCCCCAGTGCCCTAACACAATATTTCATAACAACGAGGCTGTTACAGTACATTTCAGGCTTTTAGAGTGCCACATCATGTGGATCACAATGCATGATGAGAACGAAGTGCAAATCTATTGATTCATTCATTAACTTATTCATGCGGCAAGGCACAGCCGTAGAAGTGCTATTATTCTGCTGGAAAACTCATTGCCGCAAAATAATGATATTTTAAAACCATAATTTAGACTCAGTAGGAGGCTCATGAACGAATACAAATAAATTATCATCTTATCTTTTACCTAAATTACTGTTTAATTGCAAAGCAGATGCCTAAGAGATAAACAAGCATGAAAAGCTTGTCTTTTTAGCACCTTGTCACTTTACTGTAAACACACTTATGCAACAGACCTTCAATCACAAAGAGAGACAACTTATATAATATGATGATAAATATGACATGATAAAAACAATAAAAACAACAATATAATTGGTGCTCTAACATCCATATATTAACGCAAATGGTGCAGCCCGGTCGCACGAAAAGGTCTGTGAATGACACCACAATGCGCTAGGAAAAAAGCGTGCAATAAGAACGCCCTTCTTGCTTCAGGCGTGTAATTTTCCCACCATGTAATCTGTACTGACTGCAATTGCAAATGCATCCACGTGAATATGCTACGCTCAGAGATAGTGAGGTAGAATAAAAAGTAAGAAAGACTGGGAGGGGAGGTGGATGGGTCCAACAAACACAGGACTTTCAAACAGTAGATCGGTGTTCAAGACCGGTGTTTTTTTTTTTTTATAAGTTACGTTAGTGACGTTTGTCATGTGTTTTCCACTGGTGTTACGTTGTTTCCATTGTATTTTACTTAGTTTACGTAGTAATCTTAAGGCCAATCATGACGTTTTTCCTAAACCTAACTAAGTGCTTTGTTGCCTAAACCTAAGTGAGTGGTTTTGTAGCCCCCTGCTGGTACCGTACCTTAATACACGTGTTTAAAATTCATGCCTTGGTGAGGCAAAATGTGACATTGACACGCTCTGGTGCAGTGGTTTCCAACCTGGCATCCGGGCTTCTCTTAAGCGGGCGTCAGAGATCACAGGGTGTGCGCCAGGATTTATCTGCTCTGAGGTTGTCAAAATTAGATTTGCACATGTACAACTAAAATCATAATTACACACTTACTGGATAATTTATACAAAAGTCTGTATTTAAAACTATTCAAAAAGATAGATTTTTGCTACTTAGTAGGCCACATTCTGTTTAAAACCGGTATTTGTGCACAGTTGCAGATAACGATCAGGCTCCACTAATATTATTAGTATTATACTATTTGTAAAATTAGATTCCAGTGATGACTGCGTAGGATTGTTTCCAACTCATTTGATACAAACATTTCCGCACCCCAGTGCGTTGTATAGTCCGAAAGTCAAGATTTATTAAAAAAAGATATTTGTAATAATTTCCAAAATTCACATTTATATTTATCTAAATATTCTGCTTCAATCTATATCTGTTGGCGTTCAGCCTTAAAAAACAACATTTTCACTGCGGTCAAAAAGCTATTTGCTCTCCAACTTGCCGCCAAACAGCATAGCATCAGATTTTCTTAGATACAAGTAGGGGGGGGGCTTCAACGAAAGTAGGTTGGGAACCACTGCTCTGGTGGACCGGCGGCTCTATTACACGCTTTGGCGTGATATCGGATTGAACGGTCATACTTAATGTGCCATTTCATGCAGCAACAGCAGGGAATGTGAATACGTCATTTGCATTTAAAAATTAGCGTCTGGGCTCCAGATTTAATGTAGTCCTGCTCTTTTACAGGCATGTGTATGTTGATACATTGCTTTTCAACAGTCATAATTAGTGAAGAATAGTATTCCCTTGAGTGCCTGCAATTGAAGCCTTTTGTCAAAACTTGGCAGGAGCACTTTCTTAGAAAAGGAGGGCAGGAAGTGAGAGAGAAAAAGAGAAACAAAAGAAAAGCCAGCAAAGATTTATAACTTGCACAATAACTGCGGTCGAGAAAAGAAAAGGCCTCGTGCTCTCAAGCCCTGTCATGTGTGGCAGCACGTGTGGCAGCATGTGTGCTCAGAAGGCCTCATCTACACACTGAGAGATGGGCACGAGTAAAACGAAGAATCTGGGTAATGATCCAGCAATGCGTTATTATCATAACAGCCCGGCAACCTTCTCTGAGATGGTATAAACACAGACAATCTAGCAGATTCCCTTTTTAATTGCGTTCTCTTCTGTGCAGGGCAATGAGAAAGAGGGGATGGAAATGCGGGAGGGAAAGAGGGAGGAGGGAAGAGTTTGTCTTGTTCCTCGGAGCAACTGTTCCTGCAGATAATGCCAAGCAACCCTGACAGGGGAAAGGGATGGGAGGGAGCAGGAGGAAACAGAAGGTAGAAGAATGGGTTTTTCCAAGGCTTGAAATCATCCCTACTTTTTCCCTCCTACCCATATCTATAAACAGAGAGAGAGAGAAAGCTTGAAGCTAATAATCATGCTAAAATACTCAACTGACACTTAAACATAAACAAACAGAGGAATGTAATTTCACCACAGCGGTGGTTTAATAACAAAAGAAACTATATGCCACTGTTGTAAAACCCCAACTCTGATGGAGAGGAAATTAGCCTCTGGCACAAACAAGGATTAGGAGGGTTTTTTTTTTAAACACTAAAACAAAATGCCGCACACTGTTTGTCTTTTACATAGTATTTACTTAATGCAACAGCTCTGCATCTAGAAATCAGCAAGAAACACAATGAATAGTTGTTGCTGATCCACAGTTATTGCCAAGGACACGGTTTAACAAACCTGTAAACAAGGTTGAATAGGCTCTTAAACAGAATGTACCAATTGTTTCATATGTCTTAGTTACTGACAATTGCATTACTGCTGACCATTTCACAACGATGAATTTCTTATTTTCCAAGCAGTCAGTGGGCTCCATTCATTTTAGTGTATCACTTCAAACTTGTTTGATCATACTGAACATTTTATTGATTACCCTATACAATGTGCAGAGACCATTCTGAGGCCTGTTGTGAGACAGCTGCAGCGACTTTAAAACGTCTTTAATCGCTATCTTAATAATGAAAATATGAGAACAATGTGACAATATGAAGGATGTCGCTCATGGTGATGAACCTACAGAGAAATATCACCCGAACCTGCAGCTCCCGCTCTGCTTTACGGAGCTTTAGGCCCTGATCAGACAGGCTGCGTTTTAGCAGCCTGGGGCGGCTTTTTGTAATCGTTTTCAATGAGAGTGAAGCGTCTTGCATACTGCTTTTGCATTGCTGAGCGTCTTGTGTTTTTCCACTCTATGCACTTTGCGTTTTTTATGATCTGAACACAAACAGCAGGCCTGGAGGCAAATCATGCTGTACTTGAGATTTCAGGTAAATTGTTTTTATTAATTTTAACTGTAGGCCACTATTAACTATTAGGTAGCTTACAGTTGGTTTGTGTAAAGGTCAAACGTGAAAAATTAATATTCACCTCCCATTCACTTCCATTCTTTGCGAGCGAAGGGGCGAAAAAACATTTACCTCCTAGTTGTGAAGCAAATTTGCATCTTCTCATTCGGTTCGAGTTCAACTTTGGTGAACTTTCAGTTTGAAAATTGCCTCGGCAGGCGATGGTCACTCACCTGCATTCGCACGTGTGACTGTGCCTTTAAACTAATGTTAGCACTCATTCGGTGGTTGCCTAGCAACAATAAAAAAAAGATGCAGCAAACTGCAAAAAAAAAAAAAAAGAAAAAGAATGCTATGTCTGGGCAACAAAAAACCAGTGCGGTGCGCCTCGCGTTTTCCACCCGCAAAACTTGCTACTTCTCATCAGGGACTTATTCTGCTCAATGTTTAGCTGTACGGCCCACAACTGTTTTGGTTCGCTCTCACCGCTCTCATAGTGTCTTTTTCGGCTGCATATAAAAACAAATGAGAAACAAAGACTGTCAGAGATTAGCTGGTGAACATTTACAGTAGCAGCTAAAAAGCCAGATATTTCCCTCAGGAGTTGGTAAAGAAACTTAAATGATGATGATATGTCACGACTTGTTTCCACGGCCCCCAGCTGGCCCTCCCCAAAAAATCTGTTACTACAGGTTAAAAAGTAAGAAACAAGAAAATCAAAATGATCCTAAAGCACTGATGTTTCCTTATGCTCTGTGTTTGAGCTTCCAAAAACATTTTTCTGCTACCGTCTGTCAAGTCTTGGGTGCTGAACATCTCTTAACCCACCAGGATTTTTCTTAAGTCCCTTTTTTTCAGAGCAGTTCCCACTCAAAAACTGTATTACTATCTGATGATCACATAACATACAGGAGGAGCAAAAATACACAACCCTACCAGAAACACCTACACCCTCTCCAGTAGTCTGCCTTCTCTGTCAGGGTCAAACTCCAGACACAGTGTGTCAGCCTGCAGGATGTAAGGGGTTATCATGGACAGCGAGGAGATAATGAACTTATCTTTCCAGGTCTGTAACATCACCTGCATCCGCCGATAGTATCGCTACACACTCCGACAGCAGGTACCAGCAAGCCACCGGACCACCGTTGCTGTTTGAAGCAATCTAAACTCCAACTGATTTTGATTCCCCTCCAAGTCACTTGCTCTGCTGCTCTCGCTCACATCAACTGGAAAACCCATTTTGCGGGGCCTCAGCCCAGCCAATTTCTATCTGTCACAGGTAGCGGGGAATTGACTGTGCGACATGTAGCATATCACTTTAAAGTGACAGTAAAACGGGAAATCACTTTGTGCCAGCCACATGCTCTTGTCGCCTCCCATAAGAACTTTGTTCAGTCAGAGGGAAAAGTCCTTAAAGCTAAACGGTTTGTGGGGGAAAAGATAGCGAATCAGTGCCAAGTCCTGTCTCCTTGGACCCACTCAGGACACAGTTCAAGAAGTAAGTGGGTCTCAGGATCGTATACACTTTAAATTGACAAACACCCTCGAGACGTGAACCCCACACACACACACACATTCATACATGCATTTAACCCTGATGTGTGGCCGCAACTTCAAATGCAAAAAAAATGTTGCGAACACCCATGCATACACACACCCGACTCTAGCAGCTGCATGGCCATCCTCAGACCTACACACACACACACATATATAAGAACTACACCTAACAAGCTGAGCTCTCAGGGCAGATTCCTGTTTACTCATCTAAGACAACTGGTGATGAACTTCAGCAGAGTTTCTGTAGCTACACAACCACTGACAGATGACCGAATTTCATCCTGAGAAAAGAAACAAACAAGACGGAGGATGTCTTTACAGCCACAGGCATCGGCAGTCTCGCTACATTCATGCATGACCTGAAGCTGGCAAGGTGATTTCTTGGATTCTTAGCTTGTCATTTGGAGGTGAATGAAGCTTGAAATGTGACTGCAGAACGGTGGAAACCAAACTGTGACCCCTGGAGGTATTTCATAACCACAAATTATTTTGTTATTGGCAGTTGCACCTTCAACAATATGTGTGGGGGGAATTTGGAGCATCAACCACTTCATTTCCTGCATTCTGGTGATTTATGCACCAATTTATGGTGGAAATCTTTTTATTTATGTAAAGGAAAACACAAAATTCAGATAGCAGGTGATAATTCAAAATTAAAAATATAATGGAATATACTTCAGCAAGGCTCCCAGGCATTCTCCTGTAGATCAACTTTTCTGATTTAATTTTATCTCTGCTGAGTCAACACACATTTAGGCATGATTTACTCTTCCCACCTCTTTTGTTTGGGGAAGTAACCTCTTTAAATATGCAAGTGGCACCATAGTCACAGTCAATAGTAGCCTACATTAATTCATTTGAATTCATTTATAAACCCCTGGACTTTAATAGCTCATATGTATTTCAACAAGATTTCTGCTCGTGTTCAAAACTTTCTGCACATCTGCACGTGTTCTCTGAGAAGTCCAGAATAAAGTTATAGTTAGTTAGTAATATTTTGAGGGGGAAGCTGTTATATTACCAGAGTAAAGTCACAATTTAATGAGAATAAAGTCATAATATTTCAAGGAAAAATCTTAAACACTACAAACCATTTAAAACATGTTTTCTGTTATGCGTTGCTATGGCTACAAAGTCATACAAAAGAACAAAAGAAATCCCCAAATGTAATGGCATATTTTTTTTAATATTTATATAGCCACAGTTTGTGCCATCTATTTCGAAGACAAGTTATAACTGCATAGGCAAGCTGTTTTACATTAATGGCGATAAAAGTAATCAAAGTGCAATACAAACTCAGTAAAAAAAAGAGCTGAATTTACAGCGAGCTGTTGAGGGAGTGTGAAGAGGAGAGTTCATTTTGGAGTGTAAGCTGTTTATGCATTGATGTTTCTTTTAAATGACTGTGTCGAGTCTATCATGTTGAGTATCAGCAAGTGACAGAGATGTGTGTGTGTGTGTGTGTGTGTGTGAGAGAGAGGGACAAGAGAGACGGAGAAAAATGGTTCAGGGGAGGAAGACAGATTGCAGTGGCAGTGTAACAGCGGGACATGATGAGTGTTTATAGAGTGTATTTGCATGTGAAAGGTGGCTCGCAAATGTTTCCGTGGCTCTTATGTATGTGTTTATTAGTATGCATGTCTGCAAACTGTGATAACCTTGCAGTGCGGGATGCTAATCTGCATTGAAGTGAGAGGACCGAGCGATTTAAGGTGAACTTCACATAACTTACAGTGTCTGTGATGTATCTGATCGAGGGTGAAGCTCTTTCTCTATCACAACCAGATTGTGTGTCACAGTGTGTCTGTTTGTGTGTGTTTGTGTGTGTGTGTGTGTGTGTGTGTGTGTGTGTGTGTGTGTGTGTGTGTGTGTGTGTGTCGCAGTGTGTGTATGTGTGCAAGCAAGTCATTAATCACTTGGATCGTGCTCTGCTTCAACTTCAGTTCAAACTGTCAGAGAGGAGCAAGCACTTCACACCAGAAAAAAATATACTGTTATTTTTACCACGAACACTAGGAGCTGTCAGTTTATAGATTTGCATGCAGTTCTTCTGAGAGTACTGGTGGAAGGCGAGAGGCGAGCTAGCTAAACACAATCAACTTTTTGAGGTGTATTTTTTCAAGGAGAAACTTCTCTGTGATGAAGTAGCTCTGTCTGAGATGTGAATAGAACTTCACTTCATGAAACACTTTTGATTTATGAGGCTTTTCCTTGAGCCAGTTGGCTGGTGTTTTGGTAAAAGCAGCACAGTTCATACCGCGCTTCAGGGTCGGATTAAGACTTACTGGGACCCTATACTCGATTGTGTTTGCTTGTGTAGCTGGGCTGATGTATTGTTGTTTTATTTTGGCGAGCTTACGCAAAACTGAAGTGTGTAACAGTTAAATATAAATTTGGAAATATGCAATTTTGGTAGGCCTCCTGCCAACTTTAAGATATATATCACATAAATAGGCCTTCCTTATCTATCATAGTTGTTTAAGCTAACAAACTTAAAAGTCAAATGTTTCTATCTTATGTTATTGTTTTTCGGTTGAAGAAAATGGCCATTATTCACATTTAATTTGCCAGCGATGTTGCCACATTAGCATACGCTCTGATCTGCAGTAGTGGAATAGAGAGAGCCTTTCACTGCGTGTGTACCATAGACTGTATATAAGAAGTGGACATAGTCACCGTGACGTCACCCGTTGATTTGTGGACTGCTGTTTTGAAGCCTCGAGTTCGGCATTTTGGCCGTCACCATCTTCTTTTTTTGCAACCAGAAGTGACACGAGAGGGTGGAGCTAAGTACAACCGAATGCTGAATAAGATATTTTTAGGTGACCAAAATGTTACAATTAACTTTCATGAACTGAAAACACACTGTGAAAGGGTTAAAGCTGTAAGACAGAAATGGCAGACACCGCTGTGGTAGCGACCTGTCAATCACAAGTTAGCCATGCCCTAAAGCATACCCTGCTTTATGGTCTATTTGACTCTAAATGGGACCATAGTTTACTAAATGAACATCATGCTGTATTGAAGAAGACTTGAAACTATCAATTGAGACCATAAACTCATGTTTACAATGTTTACTAAGGTAATAAATCAAGTGAGAAGTAGGCTCATTTTCTCATAGACTTATTTTTGCAACTGGAGAAGTGGCCCCCTGCTGGCAATTAGAAAGAATGCAAATTTAAGGCACTTCCACTTTGGCTTCACCTTACAGAACCCTAGGTGGCCCACTGATGTGTACTGACCGTGCCCCATTCTACTCTCTGATGTTAAGGTCCCGAAAACCCATTTTCTCAATCAGATTCCTACTATGAGTGATATAGTCCTGCATTAAAACACAGTTTTCTGCCAAAGTTGGAACAGTTTTGATTATTTCACATCACAGATTTCTGTGTTTGTATCTTTGTTTGTGCTCCTGTTACTGGTTTGAAGCATGAAGCGAGGCTGTTTAAAAAAGGTGAGGCCACTGTCAATCAAATCTGATAAAACCAAAGTGTTAAACTATGAATAAATAAAACTCTAGGATGTTTTTTCTTCTATAATTAACTTTGGCATTTATTTATCCATGAATATGCAACACTTTAGATAGAGGAATACTTACGATTGGACTTTAAATACACTTTATTTCTTTCTGTGGTATCAATGTTTATACTATATAGCATACCTTTATGCTAGGGCTAGATCAAAATTTACAGTAGGTAAAAGAATTCTTTACTTAAATTAGATTTTGAATGTGTATGTTCAATATCTGGGGAAATCCAAGATATTTCAAATGCAACCAATAATTTTATATGTAGAAATGTAGCCCGTATTAGGGCATTATCTTTCAAAGTGTGCACATGTTTTGTATATATATATATATATATATATATATATATATATATACTGTATATATATATAAATAATGAAAAAAGGGAGTGGGAGAAATCCTTCCACTGTGTGTGAATTGCTACACTTACACCTTCCAATAGGCTCGTCAAACACTAATCATGTGGGATGTCATTAGTGAACATTGGAAGGATTTTTCGCAGCGGACATTTTGACATGTTACTAATAACACGAACAATGGCTTCATTCATGAAGCATCATTCATTTTATAATATACACCTCTGTCTAGCTGTTCCATGTCAAAAATGTCTTCTGTGACAAAGCCGTCCGATGTTCATTTGTTCAACACCACTAATGACCTCCCACATGCTCCGTGCTTGACGAGAGTATTTATGTGTTTCTGTTCAGGGAGGAAACTTCACATCCGCCCAAAACTGAGGAACAAACTATAGACATATACAACTTCATTATGAGTAACCAGGGATTAGACACTGGCTGGCCCAATGTTGCGTCTGACTGCCTTGTTAGAGTGTTTTTTTTGCTCAAAGACACGGCGGCGAAGATACAAGACGAGCCAAACATCAATCCCTTTGTTTGGCATTGCTTGTAGTTCTGGACTCAATAAACTGTTTGCACTGTGGCAGATCGACTCGAGCACTCTATGAAAAGAATTTCAAAGGGAATTCTCTGCAGTTGGTGCTGGCAGCGAGCTAATGGCCAAATCAGATGGCTGAAGTCAGAAATGCATCCAAGGCCGTAGGAAATAGCTGGCTAGAGCCAGCAAAAGTGGGCGCATTCTCTGACCTGGTCTGGCAGCTTACTGACAAACAAATAACTAAAACACAGCTACCAATCCAGACCATGTTTTCAGGTAGCACTCTGGATTTGAATGTTTTCTAATTATTACAATTATAGAGATTTGTTGATATCCACTAAATGTCTTTTAAATGTCCCTCTGTCAGTTAGACAGATCACATAAACAAAGTCATCAAAGTATCAGCTGGACTCCTGCGCACATCTGGAAACGCCTATGGCTGTTGGCCCCCTCTCTCTGTCCACTCTGGCAGCAAAGAGAATACCAGAAGCCAAAGCCTGTTCTATTTTTTCTTTCCTACGGTACATGAAGCACCCCGACACTTGAAAGAGAGCTACAGTCGGCCTCTGCTTTGTTCCTCTCTCCACTGCTACAAAAACTAGAGGTTTTCAGAAAGAGAAACTAAATCGAGCCTCAGAAAGATTTTGATTTTACTGCTAGCAACTTACTAACAGTTGTACGGTTAGTTTATAGAACTCAGAGTGGATGTTGAGCTTCACCTAAACGAATAGTGTGTAGCATTTAGGGGGATCTATTGGCAGAAATGGAATATAGTTTTAATAAGGATGTTTTCGTTTGTGTATAATCACCTGAAAATAGGAATTGTTTTCGTTTCTGTTACCTTCGAATGAGCCGTTTATATCTAAATATGGAGCCGGCTGCCATGTTTCTACAGTAGCCAAGAACGGACAAACCAAAGTTCTCCTACACGCTTGGCACACGGGAGGAGTTTCAGTTGGTTGCCATCTGCAACCTACAGTACATGACAGTCAAGTGTACAGTCGAATGCACTGTTTAAAATATATCAAAAGGGAAAAAAACAAAAACCTAAAGGCAGCATCGGAAGACATTAATTATTCTAAATACCTATCAATATAATATGATACTGTGAAATTTTAGGTATATAACCATGGTAATCACTTGAAACACATACTATTTGATTTAAATATGTTTAAAAAAAATGCCATTTTTTGCAAATTGCGTTATATTTCCTCCAGTAATTATCCTAATCAATCTGTAAATTTGCAAATATCTCAAGAATTTTTTGTTGTTCTCCAACTATTCTGCTCTAACTTCATCAACACCAACTTGCAGAGACATAAAGTAGTTCCCACTTTAAGTAATCACTCTAGGTAATGGGGGGGGGGGGGGGTAATAAACGAAAATAATGGGCCTTTGGGTCATAAAGAGAAAATTTGCAGGGCCTCAGCAAAACCGCTTTCTATCTGTCACAGTTTGTGGAGAAATTGACTGTACTGGACCTAAAAAAGTCCAGTGTTATTACATCATAAAACAGATTTATTCCTTAACAGTGGTTTCTAATGGTTTTGGAGGGCACAGACAAATTATGTTGTCCTGCTGATGTGGGCATCAGATCAGAAAATGCTTCTGTGCGTAGTTCTAGAGGTCAGAGGACAAACAACGTATTTTGTCGTTTAATCTGGAGGATTTGTTGAAGCCAAAATTTATTGTGAGAGTTCAAACCCTTTATCTAAAGCCAGGAATCTCTGTATGTACTGTATGTATGTGTGTGTTTCCTTCACATATCTCTCGAGAGCCGATCATCCGATCTACTTCACACTTGGCGAGTACAATTTGGAAAATATTAATGAACTACGAATAAACTAAAATGAATAAACGAGCCATAGCGCTCAGTGCAGCAGCGGGGGCGGGGCTTCAGGGCTCTGCGGACTGAGTCCAGTATGTCGTCTGCAGCGGGCCTTTACACTTTTGCTGCTGGATATACCAACGTTACAACCAAGTGGCTCATGTTACCATTGTCTTGGAAAGGGAGGAGTGAGCGAAGGGGTGCGGCTTGGTCACCTGTAAAAGTTGGCATCTGACTGTGATTTTGTTCTCTGCTTACTTTTAGCTTGCTTTCAATTATGCTTCTTAGGGAGCAATAATAAAACAGCACGGATACCAAAATAAAAACTGTATTATATTTCTCTATAAAAATCTTTCAATAAGTTGCATCAAATGATCAGCTAAGTTGTGTTTTGCCGTCACCGAGAGTGGGCTAGTTAAGATGTCATCCCCACTGCTCATGCTCTGCTGCCGCTACATTACAGCGGCAATTAATCTTTTTGCTTGCTCTCACTTTTGGCCGCCTTTAATTTACGCTTTGCTAGGTCTGGGCAGCAAACTAAAGGCACATTCTCTCCCCTCAATTTTTCAGTGTACCTGACTCGTCTGATAGAAATGCATTATTCATTCAATTTCTATCTGACCTTAATGTTAACAGAACAATTGTTCAGAATGAACTTCTTCCAGTCGTGCCTTTTTTGTTATAGAAGCAAGCTTTGATTGTGAGATCACAGTTTTAAGACTGACTGAGAAAGTGTGACCGGTGGGAGTGAATAGGAAGCCTTTTTATAAACAACTGCAATCGCATTGCCCTTGAGGCAATTACACTTCTTAAGGCTCAGAGTCCTGGTTCTATTCTTTAATCACAACTAGGAAGGCTGATTTATTAATATAGTATCTCCATGTCTGTTCTCTACTGATTCCCCGTTATCTACTACTATACTATATAGTCCTCGATTCTGAGATATTCAGGAACTACTCATCAATTATCAGTTAGCTCCTGATTTATTCCTCACTTGTTCCTCATTTACTACTTACAGTTTACTGTACCGTTTTGTTAAGTGTTACCACTTTTGGCCCACTGATTTGGCCCGCTCACCAACACGGTCAACAGTTGCAGCAGCAGCAGTGACTGTGACACACAGCTTATGGAGGCAATCAACGTATCCTCATACAACGGTTCGTATGATATCTTAGGAAAAGTAATTCCTCATTTCGTGTGTTTGCCTACGAATATCCAGCAATGTGTCAATTTCCGCTCCAGTCTTTTCAAAATAAACCTCCGTCTCCACAGGGAACAACTTGGTGAAGTTTAGGCAACAAAACTACTTTGTTAGGTTCAGGAAAAGATCAACTTGGTTAGGTTTAGGAAACAGAACTACTGTAGGTATAGCTACGAGTGGTGTATGAGAACAGCCTGAGGCAATTAAGGTACTTTAAAGCCTTTATCACCCGATTTCCGCAATTTGTGTAGAAAATAACACTCCTTCTCTGAGTCATAACTCAGTCAGATCTAAACACACAGACATGATACTGCACACATATTTTTAGGTTCAGTGTGAGATACAATTTCCAAGGTTATCATTATCTCAAATTATCCATCACGAATAAACGTCCATAAATCCGCTAAACAACATGCTTCTTATAACTCCAGAACTTACCTGTGGAGTTTTCTTTAGTCTATTGAAGTCATCACTAAGAAGAAATGATGCGTTTCCTGGACAAATCTCCTCTTATTATCATGGCAAAGATGCATTTATCTGCTTCAGTTGATTCACTAATTAAACACTTGCAATTTTGCAGCGATGATAACTGACATTTGTAATTAGCGGTTTTCTAACACTCTTCTTTTAGACGCACATAATTCTCTTTACCTTACTGGGATTAAAGATAAAACTGCCATTTATTTACTTGCGTTTCCCAGAATGCCTTTAAACAACTTTAGGGAATAAGGTTTGAAGCTCTTGCACTGAACATGTGAGAGGAAATTAGCTTCAAATTAGCCATTGGATAGCATTTGATAACTTTCAGCAACCTGTAAAGCCAATAAGTGAAACTATAAAATAAAATAATAGTAATACAAATTTTTTTTTATTTATCAATGTTTTTTATATTTTAATATTTTAATGTTTTTTGAATTTTACTTTTAACTTTATAACTTCTTAGTTTAATTGAAAATAATTTACCAATATACACCTAATTTCAGATATTAAGTAGATTTTATTAATAGTATTAAGTAGAGAGAACACTAACAGCAGTGTGACACTGCTCCCAAAAACCACAGCATATGTTGCGGCTGCATTGTCACCTAATAAAAATTGGAATCTGCATTTTTACAGATGGTCTCTGTCTGCATGATTGTGCGTAATGGTGAGTGCTCTGTCTCTGAAATAAAATAACCTAATGTTACTTCTAATTTAGATAGTGAACATCAAATGTCAATCTAATTGCACCAGCGACTCTGGAAGTGACATTTTCCTTTTCCTTTATGGACTGGAGTGTAAAGAGAAATCTCAAAGCTACGGCTCACAGCTGTTCAAATAAAAATCATGCAGTATTCAACTTCGCCTTGATCACGGCGATATCAAGGCAAGCCAAACACTGATTATGAGCAACCCAAAGATTCTCATCTCAAGTGTTGATCCTCAATCAATATAATGTAAGCTCGGGGCGTCTTCTGATGTGACTCTGGGTGTGTAGGTTCAGCTTTAATGTTGTCTGCCAGCCCGGGCTTCGGCTGTGTGGCCCCCTGCCAGAATGTCACTGGGAGTCAAAAGCACAGATCTGTCAGTCTGGGACACCGACTGATGGTTGTAATCTCCTCCCAAGCACACTGTCAGTTGGTCTATTCATTAAAAGGAAATGCATCTAAAGTCAGACTAGACAGGTTTTATTTCTTTGAAGGTGGATAAAGTTAGAAAAAAATATCCGTGTGACCAAAGAAAACTATTTTAGTGCGACACCAACGGTGATAATGATGTCCAATTTGACAGAGAATGGGAGCCAGAATGGTTTATTGAGATGTGTGATGTGACTGGTTGATTCTTGTTGTCAAGAATGGACTTGGAAGGAAATTAGATTTTTTTTGCTACAATCGGTCCATTTATCCATTCAATTATTCATCTATTCAACATAGGATGGAGATTCAGTCCAACACCTGAAAGCAATGCTGTAGCTGTCGCACTGACATACCAATTAAAATGACAATATGAAATCTAAAAAATATACCAAGTCTTTCACAAGTTAGACACAACTATTCAGTTTCCATTCAATGGCAACATTCAGTGCCAGTGCCATTTTTTATTATTTAACCATGACCATGATGCTCCTCTAACTTAAACCAAGTGGTTTATAACCCTAAAGCTGCTCTGATCAATATTTTTGTATAAATAATGGATCAAATGACTATGAAATGTGAAAGATGTCCCTTCACCAAACTTGGATGTTTTCATCAGCTCTACAGAGCGTTTTAGTTCAGCTCATTGTTTTGGTTTTAGGGCTCGCAACTTCACCATTTTGATTCAGTCATATAGTGTCTTTTTCTGGCAGAAAAGCGTCCGCAGTGAATTGGGGAATGTTTCAACCCAGCGTTTCATCAAAAAGGCGCTTTTTAAAAATGTTTTCTATGATAACATTATCTAGACAACATATCACCACTCTAACCATCGTTGTATGATGGACTAGCATCACCATTTTGCTTTTTATTATCTATTTGGTGCTGACTCGCGGTTATTAACTCAACACTACAGTAACAGAGGGTTCTGAAAAGTTCAAAGATTTTCAACTAGAAGCGCTCGGAGCGGCCGCACAAAAAGTTGGAGTGCTCAGAAAAAAAGACGCCGGGTACATCGCCTTTTGTCTAGGTGGACGCATACGGCCACTTACACGCTCTTCTGATTGGGAACAATTGAAAAAAAAAGTCTAGCGCTCAGAAAAAAAAACGCTATGTGGACACAGAACCTTACAGCTCTCATCCACTTTGTTTCCAGCAGCTTTCAGTGAAAATGCCTGGACACTACTTGCCAGGAACGAAATAGCAGCTGGTGAATAATGGAGCATTTAGAAGCTAAAAGGCCAGATAAATCCCTCAAGAGTTGATGGAGACCAAAAACAGAACTACAAGGAGAGTGATTACTGAAGGTGGTCAGAAACACAGCTCCACATTAACGCTAATGTTGCTACATGTCTGCTGGATAGAACTTTATGTAAACACTGCCAAATGCCCAAAAATATCACTGAATGCAGGTAGAACCAAACCTTGACCAAAATCTAGTGGCCACCAGCTGATACTTTAGGAATATTCTGCCAAAAAGTGTTGACAATATGTACGCACTGTGTCATATGTTGATGAAAAAGACATTCCAGGCAGCTTTAGGAGTCACTCCACATACATTTTGGCTAATACAAAAAATGGCATTCATTTGATTGAGATCTACTTGCTAAGAAGCACTGCTGCAGGAAATGATATCCACACATTCAAAAGATACACTCGTCTGGCACCACGAATACCTCCTTTATGAAGAGAACACCATGATTGCTTTTTTTTCTAAATACCAATGGTACCGTACCAGATAAATTCTAAATTCAGTCTAAATTCTGAAATCTTTAAATATATCTATAACACTTTAGATATGTCTATAACACTATCTCATATACTGAGAAACACATGGCACATTTCACTAAGGCGCGAGCAGAAGCAAAAGCAGCTCCTAAATATTTACTGTCCATCTGCTTTAAAACACACTCCATGCAGTGCTGCTGAGGACTTGGCAACAAGTGATTTACTGCTGCCTCTTCTTCGCTCTTGGATCTTTTAAAGCAGTGTTCGAGGGTTGTGCTGCTTTATCGTATTTACTACTTTGGATTTGAAAAGTTTACTCTTGCCTGCAGGCTTCTTTGCGATTAGCCGCCACTTGTTGTGCCGTAGCGTATTCAGGTGCTGTGTGATCATAAATACTTCAACACTTTGTCTGCTGTTTGCTTAATGTTTGATTTTCTGACAGCGTAGCTCATGAATACAGCACTCCAAACACACACACACACACACACACACACACACACACACACACACACACACACACACACACACACACACACACACACACACACACACCCGTGTTCCAACTTGGAGCATAATTACTACTGGAGCTTTGCCTTGAAAAAAGGACCAAATCACAAATTCTCAGCTCAGCTAAAATGTAGCCCAGTAGTTCAGTTAATAAACGAGCAATAAAGGAGAGGTCAGCGCCTCATCAAAAGGCACACTTCATAGACTTTAATGAAATAATAACATTAATGTGCTGTTACAAAAGCCACCGTACAATGAATTGGTGCACTAAAGACCCACGTCCTAAATCAGAATATGATATAATAGAATAGAAATTAACCCAATATATGGCAAAAAAGGGAGCTGTCTCACTAAGGTGTTGGTAATCTATAGCAGTGGTTCCCAACCTGGGGTCCAGGCCCCCCTTAGGGGGACGCCAAAGATCACAATGGGTGCCCCATTGTCTGCTCTGAGGTTGTCAAAATTAGATTTGCACATAGAATCATAATAACTCACTTACTGGATAATTTATACAAGAGTCTGTATATAAAACTATTTAAAAATATATATTTTTTGCTACTTAGTAGACCACATTCTGTTTAAGCCGGGTATTGTGCACACTTGCAGATAGAGATCAGGCTACACTAATATTATTAGTACTATACGATTTGTAGAATTAGATTCACGTGGTGACGGCGTAGGATTGTTTCTGACTCCTGTGATCTAAATATTTCCAATAAATCTAGAGCTTTGTAACATCAAAAAATCAACATTTCTTGAGAGAAAAATAGATGTAATCACTTCAAAGATTCACAACATGTTTTTATCTGACAAAATATTCTGCTTCAATCAATATTTGTTGGTGATGTGTTATATTCACGAAAGAAAGTTGATTTAACAAAAAAAGAAAAGTTATTTTATCATTTTTTGAAGGGTGATGAGGTCAGAAAATATGGGGGGCTTCAAGGAAAATAGGTTGGGAACCACTGATCTACAGTAAAGCCCATTCACATTTACCACAATCTAACTATCTAAGGTTATGGGAATATATTCTAAATACAGTTTTATATGTTTTTAATGTCAAAACAATGGTAAGTGAGGGATAAAATGAGATATGGAGGGACAGAAAGAGAGACGGCACATCTCTTTACTTGCAGCCCTCCCGAGTAATTACAAAGCACAATGTTCTTCCATGGAGAGGTAGAGGTGGAGAGGGAGAGAGGTGGAAGCAGCCTGGCAATTATCCCTCGGGTGCCTCTCTGAGGTAAGCGACACAGACGCCATTTCCCAGTACGTGGGGGCCATTCCCTGGCATTTGAACTAGTTTGAGTTGTGATGCCGCTGTCAGCTTTCCGTGCTGGGGTTCCACTTTCCGTTCACAAGCAGAATTGTTAATATCGGTGCGGTGTGTGTGTGTATGTGTGGGCTTCTTTGGAGTCAGGAAAAGGAGAGCTTTTGTCCACAGCTTATTACCCAGAGTGCACAGCAGCTAGACATATCTGGCATTCAGGTCCTCGGCTAATGAAGTGCCTTGTCAGAGTGTATGCGCGCACGCGTGTGTGTGTGGAGGTGTGTAGAGTGTCCCACTGAGGTATCACATTTAATAGTACTTTCACAAACCATTGGATTGGAAAGTGTATACAGACACATGGGCACACGCTTTTAAAAGCCTGCACAGAGGCACAGAAGGACAGTCACAGCCCAAAAGGGGCCGGATCATAAAATTATTCTTTTCAACCACATTTTAAACAACATCAGCCAATTGTCACTTCACTCTCAAGGAAATAATATCACCACGTTTCCCCAAACAACTTGATTACACTAATGTTCTATTAAATGCGTCTGTTCCAACAATAACAAAGACGTTGATAAATGACTGCAATCGGAAATGCCATATTACCCTACGTAACACCCACAACATTTCGGGGGGACACTCAATTATTGAAGCAGCCTCCCAGAATAGGTGACAGCTTAATTTCCATGCTGTCTTGTGATTGCAGCATAGTTACATCACCGAATTTGTATTATAGCGTATTTATTCTCTCGTCAAACCCACACTAGACAACATATTCACAGTTGCCAGTGGTGAGGTAAAAACCTGTCTATCCTACAGCGATGACAGCGCAGCTCCTGGCAAAAAAAAACGCTGTTGCTTACTTTTTTTTTTTCTTCCCAGATAGAAATTACATCTCTAAATGCCTGAGAAGAAGACCTCCAGGGGCAATGAGCCCTCCCGGCACAGAACGTAGCGGTGATGTTTACATTCTCCTGTCTGCTCTGACAAGCGGGAGGGGAGTTAAGCTGCGGTGGTCTCCAAAATGAATGAGTCGCCCAAGGCCTGCTCCTGGATAGCGGTGATCCCGAGCTCGCCGGCCTTGCCGCGACAACTGTGTGTACATGTGCACGCCGGTGTGTGTCTGCGTGCCGACTGTGATGCGTTTCAGCGCTCCAGGGCTTGTTATTCTTTCAGTGCAGACAGGAAGTGGGAAATGTCAGGAGGTTTCCCAAAAGTGCACCAAATATATGCTCGGAACCGACTGCGTGCAGAAAAATCTTTAAACAGGAAATGTTGACAAGTATACCATATGCCTTATGGGGCTGCGGGGGGCTTGTTTGTACAAGTAAGACGAGTGATGTGAGCAAATAGCAGCCAGAGTGTCTGCTCTAATTTGATGCAACAACTTTATTGAAGATCTAGCTGCTGGATGTTGACGACGGAAGTGATCAGAGGTTTCAAACCCTGGATGGATGTTTCTATGTTTGTATCGATTCATGAACAGATGGATGGGTACGGAAACAGATGACAGACAGATACATATCGAGATGAATGACGGACTGATGATGGATGGGTATTTTTGTTGTGTTATATCCGTACAGTAAGTGTACTGACAGATTGCGCTGCAGCATTGCCTCCCTACACCTGGCATACGTGCTGCGCCGACAGCTGTTCATTCACCCATCATTGGCATCTGACACAAGATATACGAGCCACAGCTAACCCCACATTATTATGAACTTAATCAAGTCCCAATAGCCGAACGCTCCTGCTCCGCTCTAATCAATAATGTCAGATTATGTTGCCGACAACACAGATGCAACAGGTGCTGGGAAATAAATGAGGCCTATGCGTGTCTGTTTGTCTGGTATTTCAATGAGGGCATTATAATATATTACAGCTCTGCCTCCAGAGTGTTTGATCCTGCTGCCAAATTGAGTGTGAATGACATAGATTTGGGTATAAATAGAGACAGCACAGAGCAGATCATAAATATGAAGACACTAAATAAATGTAAATACAAGTCGTACTTTAAATCTGGTAACATTACAGCAGGAAGGATATAAGCACTAAGTGGAAAGCAAAGGCATAGGCTACCTGCAGGGTGCATATTTGTGTGAATGTCCCTCAACTATGTGCATTTTAGATCACAGCACATTATCGCAATGCTGCATATAAAGAGGAATGTGCCAGCCACACTATGCAAATTCAAAAGAGTGCTCCACTGACTTAGCTCTGTACTCCTGTTATATTGTTCGACTCACAATGGACGGTTTTAAAAAAAGGATCAAAATCAATGCAGTAAGCAGAGATAGTCTTTTTTTATTCCACACATTCTTCTTCCTTGTCAAAACCCGGATAGTAAATGGACTGCACTTATATAGAGCTTTCTACCTTGACAAAGTGCCATGCAAGGCGCTGGCAACTTTGGTGTCTTGCCCAAGGACATGTGGACAAAGGGTACCGGATGTCAAACTACCAGAGATGAGGAGCTACAGAGAGCTCACTTCTTTCTAACTCCACACCCCAGATTTTTTTTTAATTTTCATACTATGTTGCATTTCCACCAGATCCGGTGACGGAGGGTGTCTCAATGCTTTCAATTCATTTCCTATGGAAAGCAGAAGAAGCAGTCGCCCAGTGCATAATGGGAGTGTTGCGGCGAGTTGGAGAGGGTCTGTATTTGTATAAATATGTAATAATGTTTTCAGAAGTACATTTTGGTTTGGATTGTTTAGACGAAATAACCTGTTCCTGTTTGAAAACGCAAGCAGAAAACCAGGGACCAATCAGGTGCATTCCACGATGGGTACGTCACCTCATGAGCAGCCAGTTGAGTGGAGCAGCGCGTCCCCTAGTGTCCTCGCCGGATCTGGTGGACATGCAGCGTCAGTCTACGACCTCAACAGACACTGACTCAAGTGACAATTTATCAGATTTCGTCCAGCTCCCTCTGGAGCCACAAAAGGCCCCAAATCTGTAATCAGACTTTGATGTGTAAAATGGAGTTCCCCTTTAAGTCCTATAGTCACATAACAGACTGCAAGGAAACTGTATAAATGTGTTACAAATAAGGATATAACATCATAAAACAATAATCTTACTTTGGAGTAAAGTCTGAATAAAGATAATTATAATGAAGAGAGCAATCCTGTTTATTTCTAAGAGGAAGCGAAAACAAAACAGAAGAGCAAATCATAAACTATAATAGGGTGCATAGGGTTGTGCGAGTTATTTATATGGCTTGTTAAGTCTCTTTTAAGGCCAGTTCAAATCAAATTTAAGACCATTTTAATTCCAACGTAAACCTGAAGATTAAAAGAACAACAACAATATAAATCTCTGCAAACACAGAAATTCTCTTTAGGGGAGTAGAGCAACAACAAACTGCCATGTTTTTAAGACCTCTAAAACCAGATCTCAAAAGGCACAGCCAACTACTGTACAGTATATGTGGGCAGTTTTTCATTATTGATGGGCTGTATCTAGAATTGTCTACTGTGTACAACAAGGCTCTCGCAATACAAAATGTCACAAAATCAACAGCTGGTTTCTCTGGTTTCTCTGCCTAAAACCATACACATAAACATGACCTGCTGCTTGTTTCTGTGCCTGTTAGTTGGCAGGATCTCTTAGAAACTTCTCAGTTTTCGGTGGGATGTGGCGGAGAGAAATACATAATAGTGTTTGTGAGTATCAGGGCCACCCACATATGTCTGAGCCCCTGAAAGGTCTAGTGAAAGGGCTGCTTTCCTCATATCAACACATGCACATGCTCTCTAAACATAAACACACAAGTAAACTGAGAGAGACTTACTCAGAGACGGGGCTACATACAATCCACTCAAACATTAGCTAATACTTAGTTTAGATCAATACATTTCCCCGGTCATGTGGCCGACCGCTATAGAATCTTAAGATCATAAGTGAATATTGAAATTAATAAGAAATTGTAGAAAATACCAAATGTAGAAAATAATAACATATAACACTCAGCTTTGGCTCAGCTGCCTGATAATTAATCCAGTCCCCAAAATATACAATTAGCTTTGGCTGTATTATGTAAACATAAGCCTATAGGCCATGGCTGAATAGCAGCTGTACATCATAGATAACAATACTATCAGCTGCATCAGGTCCATTCAGACTGGCTCCCCCCAGATTTCCTTATATACACTTTCAAACATAACATACTATTCATACTATGGCTTGGCTGGATACTTGATGGTTGTTATTTACTGACAGATGTGCATCCATATTGCCCTGCAGTATGCCCAGATAATCAACTCTTTAAATTCAATATTAGATCACTAGTCAGAGTCAATCCATTGCTTTCCGTCTTGCATTAGTCCAGAGTTGTAACTAAACCTTGACTGAGAGACTAGATACTGTAATCATGATCCTGTTTTAAAATGATGTGCGCGAGTTTAATTTCCTGCACGCGCGTATGACCTCATGTTCACGCGCGACACGGTTCTCTTTTCCGAGCTGCAGTTTATAAACACGGTGCTGTTGGTGTTTATCAAACACAATAAACAGCTGTATTTCACGACTGTCGGGCACAACCGGACAGACCCAGAGATGCACTGATCAGCTACTTAGTTAAGAAGACCAACAGATGCACTGTACGCTAGCACGTCAACTTAACGCTACTGTTACCTGCTGACATCAAACAAATACAGGAGAGAACACGAGTATACCTGAATGCTGTTCCCGCAATTCACTCTCATGTTGTTGTTTTTCTCTTCCCGTGAGAGGGATAGTTCCGATTCATACTCTCATCGAAGTTGTAAACATTGACATCCGCTTTGACCATTAGCTGTTGCCAAACATCATGCGAAACATCCATGATCATGAAACGAGGGGGAGGCGGGGCCCTACGCAACTTGTGAGCGCAAAAAAAAAGAGACTCATACCATTTTCAGGTGAGGGGGGGGGGTCTACGGAGGGAAAAAAAGATGTCAGGTTAAATTAAAAAAAAAAAAAAAAGGGTTAATATACCCGTGGGTCAGTTTGGCACCATGGAAACAATACGCACATGCCCGTTGGAGAGAACGGGCATGCATAGAATGTTATTTTGAGATCGGTCTGATATAAATACATTAAATCAGTGCTACTAAACACTTACTGCAAACCTGCTGCAACAACGGATTAATGCTTAAAAAAATAAAATATAGATAACCTACCAGTTGAAGCAGGTACATCTGTGGGCTTGAATGAGTCTGCACTGATCTTTTAATGAATGAATGTGGGTGATTCCTACAATCTGCTTTCCACAGCTGCTCCATAGGCTACTGTATGAAAAGCTCCATCGGTTCATGGAATCCCTGCAGCATCAGAAGGCAGCAGGACACATATGTTGATAAATCCGTGTGAGAAGTGCCGCGCCAGAGCGCAGTGCCATTACGCACGGCCGTTAATTAAATCGCCTGAAAACGACACCAGGCTGCTACAGTGTAACCATACAGACCTCTACACACATCAGACTGGTCGGTTATAACTCAATATTCTGCTTGTTGTATGAAGGAGTCGTCTGGTTACCAGGGCGCATCATGGTCTCTTTTAGCAGAAGTAGCATCTCCTGTTTTAGCCAAAGCTGTTGTGTAACATTAATTACTAAACTAAGTGACCATGGAAGATACAAATTATTGCTAAAATAGCGTCTGTCTGATATAATCATATAAACGTTTCACCAAATCAATTTCAGGTTATTTCTATCGTTTTTCTAGGCCTAGTAACCGATGGAACATCGTCTTCCATCTGTCTTTGGGTGCAGATTTGTGGTGTTGTGTGTTCATGTCGTGACACTCTGAACCATCAATACGAGGTAAAGCGTTCCGTTTGCTGTGATTGGCTGTTACAGAGCTATGAGACCAGTGATGTGACTGGCTGATGGACTATTTAATAATCACCAGCACGTCGCGCTGCTGCACATACATGAACCAAAATAGAAGGTGCGTATGGAGAGACGCCCACACATTAGGCTACCACCTTGCGCTTGACATCATTATTCAAATTTCAGCTCAGGGTGCAAAATATTAATCTAAGGGTGCAATGCAGGCTTTTGCAAGCATTTTTCGAAATATGACAGCTAGAAGGGATCAGACCCCCCTGGCGCTGGGGTTTGCTACACAGTCACTAACTGAAGGTGAGGTGGGGCTTCAGATGTCTCTCACTTCAATGAAAACCCTGCCACTGATGTGTTGAGGCCAATCTCAAAATAAAAATACAATTCCTCCATAAAACTAACCTCTCCCACTGGTGTGTGCTCCATTGTTGCGTTGGTTTCCATGGTGCCGAACTGACCATGAGGTATATTAACTTTTTTTTATTCCTTTTTTTTTTTCTTTTACCTGACATCAACTATTGCCAGATCTCTTTTTTTCTAACCTTCAATATTTTTCCCCTCCATGTCGCCCCCCTATCGGCTGGACCCCAGAAAGCTTTCTGCTTTGTACCCTCTTATGGGCGGGCCAGAGAAATATGGGGATATATAGTGCACTTAACATTTTAGCGGTTAACTCCTGAACTTTAATTTGCAGAATCAAACCTCTGACGTGAAGCAGCATTTTTTCCAGAATTCCTAAATCTATTAGTATTGACCATACCCATTACTTCCATACGTTGTAGCTGTTACTGGAAGCCAAACCACAGAGAGGCCTCTATTTGACAGCTGAAATGCACAAACATGTTTCAGGCAATTTTGCTGCACATATACAGTATACCGATTAAAGCTAATTGCAATGAAACAGTGAAGTAGATGCTGTATTTTTGCTTCTTCAAAATTCCCTCTTATAATCCTCACTATCACTCGTTATCTTGTCAGCTATCTTGTTGCTGTTTCTGTCTTTACTTAGATATCCAAAACACTTACATTTTGCCTGAGTCTGTCGTCCCCAAACTTTTAGTTTTTTATATCCCATGTGGCAAATGTTCATCATAAAAAATATTCACAATGCAGATGTATAACCATATGCCTGTGTGTGTGTGTGTGTGCGTGCAGTTACAGCTTTGCATTCATCAACAATAAAACTGAGTGAGTGATTTGGGTTGACTGATGCAGGCACCATTGGGATGTTTTGCCTTCCAAGGGCCTCTGGAATGTGCCAACTGTGGATAGCTGGGCTTCAAGTATGCATATGAGGCTCTTTTAACAATACTGAAACTCTCTTGACAGAGTGTAAGTCTCTCTGTCGCTCCCCATTGCCGTCTCCATCATTACTTTCCCCGGCGTATCCCTCCACCCCCCAATAATCCCCCCTTCTCTTTCTCTGCCTATCACTCCCCTTTGTTGTCTTAATCATCACTCTACTCTGGTGAATTCCTCACTCCTCTCCTTTCCTCCAAGCAGCTCCCTTCTCCCGCTCGGTTGTGATGTTGGGGCTGTAGCCTGTGGACCCGTCGGAATAAACACAACATCCTTCTATCTATCTTGCCACAGGCCATTCCCTTATCCCCATTAGACAGGACTTAGGGGAACGATGCCGCCAACAAACAAATGTTCCGCCCGCCTACGGACACCAAAATACATTTGCATGGACATACACGTGCACACACACACACACACGAACATATAAAAACACACAAGTGGATACTAAACTTTTTAACACCCTGCCTAAGGACAAGTAAACTCTTGTTTTAAATCTTTTGGTTTAACATAAAACCAATTTTATAAACATGATTTCAACTGATTATCTCGTGGCGCCCTAATTTTGATAATTTTGTTTGTTTGCCCAATATGGCTCCTGCATTGTGCTGTGGTCTCTAATGAGCCAGCAGTATTAGTTATCTTTTTGGATTCAATTTGAGGGTGCAATGAGCCGTAGTTAAACCCAATGAGTGGACACTTTAATGTGTGTTTGTGTCGTTATGAAAATATTATCACCACAGATTCACTCCAATTCTGCTCTGCTGAGCACGGCTTTATGGAGCCAACAGTTCATGTTATTATTGATGACTGTTTTTTAGGTTTCTATTCCCTTTAAACTTGCTGGTAACTTTAACAATAAAGTGTTGAACAAATATAGTTGTTATTACTTACAATACAAGCTTGTATACTGGCAAATATATATAAGATACTGGTATCATATGAAACTAGAAAACCTAAGGAATCCATTGGTACCAATCATGTCATACTAGCTTGTCGCGAAGGAGGCTAAATAACGCTCCAAACATGCACTAAATTTTGGCGAGGAAAACCTGAAATGGCCATTTTCAAAGGGGTCCCTTGACCTCTGACCTCAAGATATGTGAATGAAAATGGGTTCTATGGGTACCCACGAGTCTCCCCTTTACAGACATGCCCACTTTATGATAATCACATGCAGTTTGGGGCAAGTCATAGTCAAGTCAGCACACTGACACACTGACAGCTGTTGTTGCCTGTTGGGCTGCAGTTTGCCATGTTATGATTTGAGCATATTTGTTATGCTAAATGCAGTACCTGTGAGGGTTTCTGGACAATATTTGTCATTTTTTTGTTTTGTTAATTGAATTCCAATAATAAATATACATACATTTGCATAAAGCAGCATATTTGCCCACTCCCACGTTGATAAGAGTATTAAATACTTGACAAATCTACCTTTAAGTTGCGGTTTGAACAGATGAAAAATGTGCGATTAATTTGAGATTAATCGCGATTAAATATTTTAATAGACTGACAGCCTTAATAAATAAATAAAAAAAATAGATATATATTATATGCAGTATATATACTGTATATACTGTATACTGGCCCACAAAATCAAGTCAACTAACACAAATCAGTCATCAGAGTCTTCTTATATTCTTTGTCTTTTCTCCCTTTGGCTCTGCATTTGACATCAATCAGACCTTACTCTTGCCAAGCTTATTTCAAACAAACAGTGTGGGAAGACAGTGGGACTTTCTTTTGCTCTTTTGGGGGGGGAATCTCTCTCTCTCTCTCTCTCTCTCTCTCTCTCTCTCTCTCTCTCTCTCTCTCTCTCTCTCGCTCTGTGTTTCTCTCTCTCACACACTCACACACAAACAGACAAGAGATTAAAGCATTAGGGTTTTTCAGCATCGAGTGCAGGCTTAGAACATGACGACCCTGTTTGTTCTCAAAATATGCCAAAAACAAAAAGTTAGATAAATAAGAATAGAAGAACCACCCTGGTTTGCATCCTCTTCTCATGCTCTTCCACTTTTTTTTCACCCCACGCCACCCATCAACACACAATGGACAATGGTATGGTAAGGGTGGGTTAGGTAAAGGTCAATGTTATGGCAAATAAACTATCCTCATGGTATGGTTAGGGTTAGGCAACCGAAACAGTAGCTTCCTGCATGATTGTCTGATGCTACATTCACCATCCTGACCTCCACACTCTCACTTTCCACCTCGCTACATAAAAGGCACACTACTTCTTCCGTTGACACTGAACGCTGGCATCGGACATAAATTATGATGTGCAGAATATCACACACAGCCTCTTCCTTGCCTCCTAAAGATGTGGACCACCCCCCCCCACCTCCCTCCCTCATGTATCTCCACCCTCAATCCTTCAGCCCATATTATTCCTGATGCATTTAGATAGCTTTGTTGCAGGCCATCATGACAGCGCAGTGAGATGAGAGATGTCTTTCATTCAGTGGCCTCGCTCGCAGGCTGCATCAGTCCTTCCTCCTCACTCAAACCAGAGGTGTGCTCCGTTGCTTCAGGTAAAGCACAACTTAATGTGCAGAAAATAAAAGGAAGCTCCTGAAGGGTGACTGCAAAGTGTTATCTGTCTGGGCCCTGTGATGATGAGAGGAGGAAGTGACGGAGAGGAGGAGGCGGAGGGTGGGTTGGTTACTGTTTCAGTGTCAATCTGTCACTCAGCCTTCGGGCGGGGTAAACGAGTTAAGAAAAGTAGAAAGCAAAGTGTGATGAACTGACGGCAGATGAAACAGCAAAGGAAGGAGAGGAAGATGAAGAAAGACGGAGGAATAGAAATAAGTGAGGTGGACTAACAATTGCAGGCTTTGATTACGATGGATTGTGACCGAGTGAGTAGGCGCTCGCATGTGACTTATTGTGCGTGTGTTAAACAAGTGAGCCCAGACAGAACAAAGCAGAGGACAGAACGCCTGTTGTTATTGACCGAGTGAACTCCACCCACAAACAGCGGTGGGCTAAACGCTCTGTGTGTGTGTGTGTGTGTGTGTGTGCAACTTCCAAGCACACATTTTGAATTCATAAAAGGGCCAAATCTCTATCCCCCCTTGCAGGCATTAGTGAACTGACGGTGTAACAACATGATTACACGCAGAATACAAAGTGTTTTTCCTAAACACTGTTTACCGAGACCGTTTCCTGAATAAATACTTTGCTCGCCATTTAGGACATTATGGTTTATTTTCAGCAAACAGATGGAAACTGTGTTTGGGGGAAAAAGGCATGGCCACAACAGATACACATAGCCCCCTTGTGTGCAGGACTGTGCAGATCTAGTTAGGCAGAAAAATGCTAAGACATGAGGCAATTAGGCCGCGGACATCTCTAATGACAGGGAGACAGAGGAAGGAAGAGGACTGAAACTCGTGACCTCATCGCTCCGCTCCTATCATTGCGGAGATCCGCCGTGCCAAGAGTTGAACAAAGATCAGTCCCTTTTCCATCTGGTATCGTATTCCATCTGGTGTCACCAAATTACTGCGACTCACAAACCCCAAAACAGACATGCCATATTGGAGAAAACGCCTCTGTTTGACACAGGAGACAACAAGCTGGGATAGTGCTATCCAATCTAATAAATCTACATATCGTTGGAACAATGTGGTTTCAAAGGTGAAGACTTTTCCTATTCAGCCATGCTGGCAATCTTCTTTAATTTATTCCAAACACAAACATGAATATAAACCAAATCCTTTCCTCTGCATTCCACAGTGTTTTCGAAACCCCAGCCTTTGTTTTGAAGTGACACTTGGCTTTAAGATAAATAGCAGTGAAGGGCACTAGGTATAGAAGGGCTCGGGGGCAAGTGGTGAAACAAATTCCTCCACCTTTGGGACACACTTGTTTTTCATCTCTTGTTGATGTGCTGCTGCTGTGGCCTTTGCTGCATTTGACTTTTGATTTGGCATTTGATAAATCTGATAGAAGAAAATGTATTTCAGTTTTTTTTTTTTTTTTTTGCATCACAGGCATGCAATTATTCCTGGACTATTTTTTTTCTCAGAAACCCATTTTAGTGTTAATGTAATTAAAACTTTTATTGAAAAATGTTGTCATTTTGAATGGACTACCTGGCATGCCCTTTTTATTCAATTAATTTTATGATAGATTGAGTTTTATTTTACTGTGGCACTGGTCATTTTCTGTATTTATTCTGTGGATTCATTTGCTTTTAGGCCTACATTGATTTTACCTACAAACCATGTAGAATAAATAAGGGATAATGTACAGCGACCTGGGCGGAGGGGTGCAGCATCGCCCTGAAGGGGATTCTTTCACAACAATGACCCACTAGCTGTACATTATCCCGCTTAGTACACGGCTACTTACTGAAGAAATTGATATTTTGACACAAAAACGGTCCGCCAGAGTCCGACATCAGAGCTGCGCCCATAGCAACGGTCTGTTATACATGGCAACGGTCTGTTATACATAGCAACGGTCTGTTATACAGAAATTACAGACTGCAGAACACCGTGATTGACCAATCAGAATTGAGTATTCAACACAGCCGTGTAATAATGCATATTTAAAGCCACGCTGTGTCTGAAATAAACTCTTTGCACTACTTAACACTCATAATCACACTAAGTATTTAATAAACTCATAGCATATGCTATGATGTGCCCCAACTGGTGCATTAAATACCAGCTGTCTCCTTCTTTGCTTGGTATTGGTAGATGACTTGCCATGATCATGGGTTAACACTGGTCTCCACTTTAGTGCCCTTTGTTTCACAGACCTGAAGTTCTGCCACCATGACATTGACTGTTCAGTTGCTCACACTAAATCAAGGATTAGTGTGTAGGGCGAGGGCTTAGGGGCCGGTTTGGGACCTGTGAACCAGAAGGCATGTCATCTTCAGTACCTGCCAGAAAACAGCTGTACAGAAGAGACCGTTTAAAAGCTTAAAGACCAAGGCTAGGTTGGAAAAAGACAACGTCTTATGCTGTGGTTACACTTGTCTTTTCAATGCGACTTTTATCATCCCATCATGCCAGCACGCATTCACTGTCAAGTCTGTACACTCGGATCGGATCTTGCTCGCATTGGGATCCGAGCCAGACCCATGACGAGGTGGTCTGGCTCGCACTGAGTTCGGATTTCAGTGAAGTGTGGACAGCATGTGAGCACAATCCGGCCAATTTATCAAATGTTGTTCTTGCATCATCAGCAAAGGGAAGAGAGGAGGAAAACCGGTGCTGGAGCACAGCTGAGACCCACTGTCTGAGTCGTGTTAAGTTACTGCTGATGAAATCCATAATTTCCTGAATTTGCTGCTTCAAAATAAAAGCTTTTAAATAACAAAATGACGGGGGACTTTTATTGTGAATAATTTACAGGAAAATGAGTTTAGCACCGAATTAGCGGAGCTTTGTTAGCGGCTATTCTTCAATAAAAACAAGTTTACTAATACTGCAGGAGGAAGAGTAAGCAGCAAGAATAACATGGGACTTTTATTGTGAAATATTAGAATAAATAAAATGTGTTTATCCACTATTTTACAGCCGCTTCGTTGACCACGAAATATATCCGATCATGATCCGATCAGGCAGGTCGCATTGAAGTGTGGACACACATTTGCGGACACAGCTGAGTTCCGATCTGGCGCATCCGATCGCAAAAGTCGTATTGAAAAGACAAATGTAACCATGGCCATAAACTACCTTGCACCCATTAGGATTTAGCAATAATTTAATCAAAGTCTGGTGACAGCAGTGCTTCTGTTGTCAATCAAATCTGATCAAACCACACCACACCCACACAGTCCCGATAAAGCAGATTAGTGTGAGTTTTTGAGAATACCTAACTTAACTTTCATTGTTGCTTATTTAGTCATACTGTCTGTTTACAATTAGGGAGAAATACTTTGGATTTGAAACTAAGTTTTCAGAGCTTTAAAAAAGAAATAAACCTTACCATGGTTATGGAACACATATACATGTTTGTGATTGGCCTGAAGCTGTGGATTAAAGTGCTCGATGCATTAGTAATTTGGCTCAAGTTGCTTCACAGATAAACATGAATGTTGGAGACACAGTTACCAACAAATCTCTGTAAGCAATAAACAAGCACTGTAACAGCAAATGTTTGCTTCATTCCTTTAATTCGGAGTCCAAAATGGGAAAAAATAAATAAATGAATGCCGGTATTTAAATTCCCTTGCCGATGACCATGATATAAGCAGGATAATCCATTTTAAAATGTGTGTAAAAGGATTTCGAAGCCCTCTGCTTCATGTTGGGAGGTTCCTTCCCTCTGCCTTTAGTGGATTATCTCTTACTGTACATGTCAATCAGTTTTAAGAAATCAATAAAACTGGATTCAACTCTAGGAAAATCGACAGCCGTACTAAATAATAACGAAATATTGCAGAAACAACCTCCTCTGTTTTGACAGAATTTCTATATAGAGTCTGGAATCCATTTGTATGTATGTATAGACCCAGCATGCCATCCCTACACTGCACAAAAACGAATTGCAACAAAACTGACTTGCCTCAAGGGTAAACTATGGTCCTCGGTAGCGCGCAGCTACCAAAATACCCACGGATGTTGTTTTTCTTTACCTCCACCCTGAAACCATATTCTTAGCTGCAGCACCTTCTGCTCTATATTCACACCCCACCACAGGCTCAAGGCACTTTTCTAAGGTGACATCTTCAAAGAGAAAATCTCTCTGACATATTACACCACCACTAAATGCCACAGACAACGTGCCTTCTCTTACACATCCTACATTGACACTGAATGGCAAGACAAAGGTTCGGTTTAACTTTTAAGTGTTTTTCTCGGCACAAATGTTAAACTGAAATGGCAAGGCCACTGGGAGAATAAAGAGAACATTTTGGGGGAATCAAGACAAAAGTTTGTGATTAAATCAGATTGATGAAATTGTCAAAATAAAGAATGATGCTGGGCACAGACTACACGAGAATCAATTCCCCCCTCCAGACAAACATCAGCAAAGCCCAGATTTTTTGATAGTTCTAAAGATTATCTTTCCAGATACTCCTGTAGTGTGAGGTTTGTTAAGGTTTTTTTACATCAGTCCATCCTGGCCAGTCAGATTTCAAATCATAAATATTAAACATGTTCAACATTTAAGATCGGATGTCCTGTTGTCTGTGGAGAACCCCGGGGACAGCCGATGTGGGAAAGAACGATAGCCAATTGAGAACCGAGCTGACTGAAGAAGGAAGGACAACCACCGTTGTCATGGCGACTGTGGCTAATGCAAAACACGAAGCATTAAGTAGTAGTAAGATGCACCTCAGAATGGAGGACCAACTTGTTGATTTGTGGCAACAACACAAGTGTTTGTTTAACGTGTCTCCATTTCATCCACATTTTTCTTTTTTCTTTTGTAAATTTTCAGTACAAAGTAGTACAAGAACTAACATCGCTGTCATCCGCCATTTTTGTTTACAGTAAAGTCACGTCTTGATCGCGAGAGATTTTGCAAGATTTACGTTGTTATGAGTTGGGTTGATGTTCATGAATGGAATCTGTTAGTGTGTGGTGTGCTGTTTTGGCCAAGTTGTTGCTCTCCAATCACTATAGGAACAAAACTGTTAAATTTAACACATGTCGTCATGTGTGGGGTCTCTCACATTTTCAACATCTGTTAAGATTTGAAAAATCTTTCAATGTGGTTCCAGCCTTAAACAGAGTTTTTTTTTTATTTCACTATGATTACACCTTTGAGGTTTGTCTCCCGTCCATTTAGTCAAACAAAACTGAGGTCTCCATTAGCATTTTAGGGACCTGTTACTGTGTATCCTGCTCTACTGTGTTCAAAGCGTGAGGATCAGCGTGCCCTGCGGTAACTGGACAAATGTGCATCCAGCAGAGAGCATCCAGCCTCCGTGCCTCGCAGAGTTAATTGCAGACATAAATTAAGTCCTGAAAAACACAGCACAGGTTCCAGCTGAAGCTAACTTCCTCTGTGTGGTTGCTCTACCGCACCAGCCAGCGGCATGTTTTGGTGTGTGTGTGTGTGTGTGTGTACATCGGTGTGTGCCTGCCTGCACAGCACCCGCAGCTAGCTCAAACATTATTAAGTGATGGTGGGATGGAAGGCACGTCAGCTGCATGGGCGATGGAAAACAGCTGTTCAATTTCACACTTCCTCTCTCTCTCTCTCTACCTCCCCTCTCCCTCCACCTCCATATCTGTCCAAACCTTATGCCCTCTCTCCCCGCTGAATGTACAATGATGCCTTTCAGACAGCAGCCTCTTAGGTCTTTCAAACCCACTAGGGCGACACACAAACACGCGGACGCACACACACACGCGTACAAATACAGCTTGTTCTGACCCAGACCACTGGGCTGAGTCAACATTTCAATTATTTATCACAACTCTCCTACAGCACACGGGGGCCGTCCAGCAGAGGGATTGAGCGTGTTGTCGCCACAATAACAACAGTGATGAGTTCTTGTTACTCGGCTCAGCGTTTTTCCACTAATACGACAAATTGCACATCCGATACCAGAGGGCCCAAGACCATTACTCGTCATCATTCAGTAGAGCTCTTCCCCTCCCTTTTCCTTGTTCCTCTGTCTCTCTCTCTGTCTCTCTCTTTTTTCCTCCATCACACACACAGCATGAAGAGCCTTGTCCTAAGCTCTACTATTCTTCAGACATAAACAGGACTTGCACTGAATCAAGTTCAGGTGAGGGACACATATTTTCCAGTGGTATTTTTTATACATTTTCATATCACACATAACAGCCACTTACTGCAGCACAAACTAACACAGAAGGAAAGTTAATTATTGCTTCTGATTATCAATACACCTACAAAGCGTGCGTGATTGTTTTTTGTTTGTGTCTTTGTGATTTTTTCAACATTGAAAATGTGTAAATAAAAGCCTCAAGACAACTTTAAGCCTCATACAAACAGATTTTTTCACCAATTTTCTCAAACTTTGAATCTTCTCTCGAGTCGTTCAGGCCTGTGGTACGAGTTGTGTGCAGATAATCTGCCACAGGGGAGGAAGAAAACACAAAAAACAAAACACTTGTTTGACCTGAAATCATATTGCCTTGATATGAATGAATCTGGAGTACAGAAATGAACTAAAATAAAATATATTACTAAGACAAGCTTAAGGCAAAAGTGACATTTTGTTCACCATAACATTATCCTCATGGCTTGCCAATTCACTGAGAGGGTTTTTAGATTTTATAATTTTTATTGGCATATTTCTGCAGGGCAACTTGTACAGGTCAGTAGCTGTTACTGCCTAAAGCTAAGTTCAAACTACATGACTTTCAAAGTCCTAACATCTCTGTACTGTTGTTCACACTACACAGCTTGGTGTCTTGTAATCGGGAGTCCTGAAGTCGTGGTTTTCATACTACAAGACTGACCGGCCTCAGGTGGTGACACGGTGCAAGATCTTTCACCAGGAGGAATCCCCGATGAGGTCTCCAAACTATGTTTAGTCACGAAAACACACGCGAGAAATACCATACGCAAGACACATTGCTGTTGTAAAAAATAACCTGTTTCCGCCGGTTGCCACACTCTTTTTTACTATTTATTCCTCTAGGTGCAACAACAACTTTGCTCCGTGTTGCAAATGTAACACATACAGTAAGTTCCTATCGTTACAGGCGAACCCTCCTCCACCAGGTTTACCCTAAACCCGCGTCTCGCGCTCACATAGGCTGTAGCTCGTGGCCGGAGTCCCCGACAAGTCCAGATATTTTGCAGGCTAGATATCTGCAATGTGTCTGCGAGGCATCGGCGAGTGTCGGCTCGCATCCTTGAGCAGTTCACACATGACGCTCAAGTGTCGATGTGCGAGCGGCGAGCAAACGCCAATTTACCTCTGATCTGAGGCTTTTGTCGGGGAGCTCCAAAAACTGTCTGGGAGCGGATTATCAGGGCTAAAGTTGTGTAGTGTATAGTGTAGTAGTGTAGGCATTAGAGTCTTTATGTATAGGTCACTGTCCAGTCCGGATCACCTACTGTAGGATATGATATTCTGATATCTCTGTGACTGTGGCATCCCCCTTAACTTCCTCCTATAAGAATCATAGACCACTTTGCTTCAAAAAGACGTTTCTCATGTCAAATGATTTCCTCCTCATGAACGGGGGGGTATTCATCAGGCTGAAACGAGTGATTATCCACCAATTTGTGCAGTTAAGAGGGTTTGCTGAATCCGACTTGGAACACCCAAGCAAACCTCAAAGAAAAAAGTAAGAGAGACTTATGAAAATGTTCTTGCGTGAGGCCAATATCGCTTCCTCCCTTACTGTCAAACACTCACACACACACACACACACACAGACACACACGCAAAGGTGCTGTTCCCTGTGCCCATTTCATGGTATTTTCTTATCTGAAGATGAGGGGAAACAGAGAAGAGCAACTCACACAGCGGCAGCTACCTGAAGATGACCTCATTTACCTCAACATGACCTGCCTACGATTGCTGCTCCCTGCAGTTGATGCTATAGATAAGCAACAAACTGTATGTGCTTATAAAGAGATAGACGCAGGCACATCAACACCCAGGCCTCAGCTAAATTGTCTCAATCTAAATGGATTAAAAAGGGCTTTTGCCCCAGAGGCAGCGGCAGCCAGTTTAACCTGCTGAGAGAACAGGCGATGCGAGGGATAGGAAGAGAAAGTGAGATGGAGATATATACAGACAGAGTAAATGACATGCATTGCTCATCTCCAACATCATCATGTATTCATTTCAGTTGTGGGGAAAGCCTGTTTCCAGGATAGCACGAGCTCAGATTCCGTGTCCAATTTCCAGTTTGCCTTGAGAAAAATGAAGAGTGCAGGAAAGTGAAAGTGATCAGACGCCCGGCTCTCTCTCAACAAACTTGCTGAATGAGGCTCCATTCAGTCTTGGCTCAAAAATCTCATTATGCGTTCAACATCATGTAGAGTTTGATGTTATTGATTGGACTATTACAGAGGCACCAGCGTTGTCCATTAGGCAGTCTCAAAGAAACACATCCAATGATTGAAAGTGTGCTTCACACCGATGATAAGGTCTGACAATATCAGAATCATAATAGAGATTTACAGTTTGAAGTCATAAAAGCGGGAAGTGAGTCAGCGCTATTGATGTCTAAAGGTTTTTTTTTTCCTCAAAGGGTTTTTATTAAGAAAATAAGTTCAGTGGCTAATACTTGGCTGAGAGGGATTCACTTTTTTTCTGAAATAAATCATGTTATCACATAAAGTGCATTCGTGATTGCCTCCCAACATAAAACAGTTGGCAACCATGCTTTCAGTATCTCCAGGACGGTTAATTCCACCCATCCCATCTGTCCTTGGTGACTCTGCTCCTCCTGGACACATTTGGGTTTTCTCTTAGGAGATGTGAACCGAACTGAACTCTCCTCTCTGTTGTAAAACTGTCAAGAGGCAACATAAGGGAGTGAAATGCTTTTGAAAGGAATAAAGGGAGTGGATTTGATTGTAGGGATGCACCGATGCGACTTTTTCAGTCCCGATAGCGATACCTTGGCTCTGTGTATCGGCCGGTAACAAGTACCGATGCGATACCAGTGTTTAAATAAATAAGCTGTGTGGAAGTGACTGGGATCATTCTTTTATGTGTAAGGCAACATCAGGCTCGACTTAAACACTGCTTTCTTAACTATGTAAAACAAAATGTAACAAATAAATTAGAGTTGTCAAAGTTAATGCGATAACAACACGTTAACGCCAATTTGTTTTCATCAGTTTTAAAGCTAGAGTGAAGATACTGGTATCATATGAAACTAGAAAACCTAAGGAATCCATTGATACCAACCATGTCATACTAGCGTGAAGGAGACTAAATAACGCTCCAAACTTGCGCCAAATTTTGTTGAGGAATAACTGTCATGGCCATTTTCAAAGGGGTCCCTTGACCTCTGACCTCAAGATATGTGAATAAAAATAGGTTCTATGGGTACCCAGGAGTCTCCCCTTTACAGACATGCCCACTTTTTGATAATCACATGCAGTTTGGGGCATGTCATAGTCAAGTCAGCACACTGACACGCTGACAGCTGTTGTTGCCTGTTGGGCTGCACATTGCCATGTTATGATTTGAGCATATTTTTTATGCTAAACGCAGTACCTGTTAGGGTTTCTGGACAATATTTGTTTTATTAATTGATTTCCAATAATAAATATATACATGCATTTACATAAAGCAATTATATTTGTTGAGAATAATTTAAAAAAATTAAAGTACAGACATATACACGTGTGGAACATATTGTTCTTTTCATCTTAGAGTAGTGAGGATGAAGTGCAAATGAAGACTTGTATTGATTGTCTTGTTGTTCACTTTACGGTTTTCTCTCTCTTCATGTTGTGTTCATGTACACACGTTGTTTTGAGACAGTTCCATTATTTGTGGCCGTTATGCCAGTCAGGTGCCTACCAGACAGTGTGGTCACACCTCAAGTCGTATTTAAGATAGACTCCGAGACGCCGTGTCACACCCAGAATTCAACACAACTCTCCCCAGAGAGACGTTAAAAATATGCCACCCATGACAGTAGCCTTACATCAGCTGAGGATCTCTTTGTTATACGTCTAGTAGAGAGTCTGGCTGCTCTTTTTCACTTGATTTATTCACTTTTATCTTTTTCGAGAAAGCCGCAGAATATCTTGCACTGAATGTACTGCAGATATAAAAGTGACCATGTCTTTGCTGGGGAAACAAAAGGAAGCCTTATCCAAGAATATAATTTCTTTTGTGTTCTCCCCAAAAAACGTTAGAAACATCCCCTCCGCAAAGCTTGACACTCTCAGCTAACATCTACCGCAACACCACAACTCAGTGTTTGCTGTGCATTGTCGGTTTTGCCAAAAACGTTCTCACTTCCAACTCGTCATATACGGATGCTTGGTCAGGATCCCTTGGTGTCGCTTTTTAACACAATATGTACCCCTTTAGCATCATTTTTCAATGTGCAGGGTAGTCCCATCGACTTCAACATGTGGTTAACATACTGTGTACAGTATACATGACGTGTTCTGTCTGTTTATCGGTCTCCTCCGTTCTGTTTCAGTACTGGACAGCGCCGCATCCTCTACACACAACAGACTACGCTGTCCATGGTTCTGAAACAACAGCATCTTCATCTATCTTTAATTTTGTTGTTTTTACTATTTTTCTAAAGCTTAAACAAAGTTGTCAAAAAAGACAACTGAGGGGGCCAAGCCCCCTTAAGACCCCTCGAGGCGCCGGGCCCCGATTGTACTAGAAGTTCATGTAAATCTATGGTCTTTATACCAATAGTACATTTGACGTTTTTACATGTAAATTAGGAGGAGGGGGTCACTTCATGTTTGGTCATCCTAGGACACCACACTGTGTTAATCCAGGTCTGCGTTACTACTTTGACAAAATTACTTGGTTAGGTTTAGGAAAAGATCATGGATTGGGTAAAAAATAAGTACCTTTGATACCGAAGTTACATATGTACATTAAAAATGTTACGCAAGTTAAAATAAGTCAGTTTCACACATAACAAGTTGTTTTCACCTGGGACACGAACAGCAATCTCCTGGATGAAAGTCCACTGTTTGTTTGACCCATCCATCCAGCCTGACCTCTTTCGTATGAAGACCAATCATATTATACTTATTCTACGTCACCTGACTTCCTCTTTTACTTCTGTTATAAAATACTACGGCCACTCGAGACAGTCCTGCTCGTCCAAAACTGACGCTAGAGTATGGGGAACGTCATAGTTTGAAGCGTAGGGCCACTGACCAAGCTGCCGTATCTGACAGGTTGGGAGTAAGACTGCCATGGTTTTGGGGGCTCCTACAACTTCTGGTGGAGCAAAGGAAGAACAAAACATTTTAGATGAACATTAACAGATTGTAAGAATCATTTTCAAGCAAATTCACTGGAGCAAGAAATGGAAATCATAATTGGAAACTCTACCTGTTTCTAAATGTGCACGTTCCTGTGATTCAGGGCTGGAACTGCTTTCAAAAATGTTTTATAGCCTGATATTAATTTTCCGATGCAACTTTTCAAAATGCAAAATGCCAGTTTGTCATTCAGAGCAAAGCTTTTCCTTTACCGAATTAGATGTCTCTAGAGTTGTTTTCCATGCCATTTGAAATTGAGTGGGACTAAATGAACTGTGGAAGATCAAAACTGATTTGAAAACCTCTTTAATTATTGTATTTGCATACAATAAAGGAGCCGCTATAAATAAGAACAACAAATGATTTTTTTATGTTTTATTATAGCACTAATATTGTTTTCTGTACTTCTGTTACATTGTTTTCGTATGTATTTCCCTTAGTTTACATAGTTATTTTAAGGCCATGATGTTTTTCCTAAACGTAACTGTTTGTTTTTTTGCCTATAGTGAGGGGTTTTGTTGCCTAAACCGAACTGTGGCCATTACCGTAGTTTTGTTGCGTGATGTAAAAATGACATGGCATACGAATGACACGCAAAAAGGCTAAAATGCGTTCTCATGACAAGTGGAATATCTTTGTAATGTCGTGCTATTTATACTCCTTCTTCCCATGAGATTAGGTTGTTATTGCAAAACCAAATAGCCAGTATGTCTGGTTAGCTGACCCGTTATGTTTGTGATGAGGACAATCAACGGTTCTGTTTTAAATTATGAAAATATATCAGCATTAGAAGACTGACAATGCTAATTTTGTTTAAGAATGTCTGTAAATGTCCTCCCGGCTCACTGAACTGCATGGTGGATTTTGAGGGGACCATTGGGGGAGCTTATCCTTTAATACCATTTGGTTCATGTCGCCACACATTTAGATAAACTATGAATGGAAGCTTGTCATTGCATAATTAGATTACACTTCTTTAATTTAGAAATCAAATACTCTGAAACAGATTTGACCAATACCAAACACCAGCTTTAATCACTTATGCTGAGAAAGCTGACAAGTCTTCATTGGTCTCGGGTATAGTATATCGGGTACAGCTGCCGGTATATTTGATAGAAAACCTGACATTATGCACAGTTAAGCATAATCCTTCTTTTAAAACATATTACAGCTGGGAGGTCTGTTCTGAAGTGTTGAGTCTTACACAATTTTCACATGTAAATCTATGGGTTTGATTGCACATTGTTAAGCCAATAGTTTGTACATTTAATCATAAACTACATGTGCCTTTTCATGTTATAAACTATGACCTTCCTACACTGTAAGTCTACATGTGGCACGTAACTCATGTTAAACTAGTTTTCTCTTGTTGAGTACATTGAAACTTGTATTTTATTGTACTACAAGGAGACTAGATTGAAAAAGAGAGCGACTTAAATAATTTACTATGAAGAAAAACACAAATGTAAATTGTGTCACATGAAGGACATGGTAACATCAAAGAGAGAGAACATCAAAGAGATGGACTCTATTCCTGCAGGCATATTGCATCTACTGAAAAACAAAGATAGCATAATATCACTGGAGGTTTCTGAAACCGAGGCTGAAGAACAAAAATGGGCCCATGCAAAAAGCATGACGCTCATATGCCTCAAATAATAAAACAATCTTTTATTTCTCATGGTGAGGGACACCAATCTTCTCTTGTGAAACTATCAATTTCACCACATGGGCTGCCAATATATTCTCTATCACCCTCCATACGCAATGAGCTCCGAAGCATCAGAATTGGGCAAGTCTGGTGTGGAGTTGACAAAAATCATGCATGTCTTTGGCTGCATAATGCTAGCAATGTATGCATAATGACACTTTTGTTTCAAAAACATATCCTTGGATTCCTGCTCTGAGCAAAAAGAAAATATCTTTTGTCTGCTGCCTCTTTCTTCCCCAGAGGCACATGATGAGTGTAATTTTGTCAATTTTGCAGCATGACAGAACACCGTACATGTGAATGTCTCCCAAATGTGTTTAGAAATGTATGGGTGGCATGTAATACACCGTGGGACTCACACAGCTCAGCTCCCTCTGGTCTGCGACGGCGAGAATCCAGAGTTTGCCGCCGCGACTGCAATTGTACTCAACAGACTAAATTTAACTAAGCATGTCATGTCCTGGATGTGAATGAGGCCCATTGTACAGTGGGTCATTATCACCCTGGCCCTGCAGGCACATCACTCTGCTGGCACAGAGATCAAGTAATGCCATGAGCTATGCAGAAAATAGGTGTCAGGCTGGCAGACACATACCTACACACTTGTTGGCTCAAAGTACAATAGTGGACAAGAGTTTCAATTATTTAGGCTGGCCAAAGCTGCTTCCACCGGCTCTCTCGCTCACTCGTGCATGTAAAATGCACACAGCCGCACACACACACACATTAATTCAGTCTTCTCTGTAACACTCTCTACCCGTCATCCTCCAAATTGACAGAAAACAAGTAAGTTGTTTCAGATTTGAGCTGCCTCAAAATCATTCCTTCGCTGCAGGCTTCTTAATAGAGGCCATATGGACATGAGGGCCGGGGGCTGGGAGGGCTCGGCCAGCAGTGAGGCTTCACAGCTGTCCTCTGGCAGCATCCAACCCCCCTGCTGGTAGGCCACCATCATTAAAAGGCCTAGTGGATGAAGGGGAGGATCTTTCCGACCCCGGGGTGAGCAATCTATAATGTCCACCGCCTGACAGATGGATCACATCCAGGCGGACAAGAGAGAGCAGAGAGAAATGCAGAAGCAGATGCACAGATAAGCAGAATAACACACATAATACTGTCAGGAAGAGTGTGACTGCGCACACACACACATACAGAGGAGCGTGATTCCAGCTAACCCTTCTCAGATACCACCCTACTTTAAAACAACTCTGCTGTTTGCCAATACTCAAACATTCAGTGTAATTCACTCTATAATGAAGTATTTAAATGAGCATTATTAATTGCAAGATTTGAAATACAGAATGATTTCTATTACAGGCAGTGGTGGAATGTAACTAAGTACTTTTACTCAAGTAAAAGGCTCCGGTGAACGTGTCCCTTTCAGAAGCTTTGCAATCCAGCTTGGAAACAGTTTTTTAAGTGACTTTATTCAACAAATAAATCCAACAATGAATGTCTTCTGTGATTAGTTATCCATTTATCCCTGTTGAAATGTCTTGTTGTGACTGTTAGCCACTAGCTAAAGCCTACAAAAGGCAAGATGTGTCCCATGATGCATTGGGTCAAGTCTCTACAAATCAGAGGCTTTCTTGCTAATTTGACTGATCTATATCTGATATATATCTGATAGCTTTAATTACTTTGCAATTTTAGGTTATTAATACAAAATATAAATCACCTAATACATTATGATATATTATTATAGATTAAGCTACCCACCAGTATATTAAGTAGTTAAATTAGCCCCCTCTTTACCATTTTATGCACATGACTGCATCACTAATCATAATCCAGTATCATACGTGATGGGCCATTCTGCATAATGAGTACTTTTACTTTTGGTATTTAAAATATATTTTGATGGTAATACTGTTGTACTTTACTTAAGCAACATTTTGAAAGCAGGACTTTCACTTGTAACAGAGTATTTTTTGACTGTATTATTGTTACTTTTACTTAAGTAAAATATCTGAAAACGTCTTCCACCACTGATAATAGGTGCATAATTATAAACAGCTGACATTAAATATTCTTTTTGGTGGGTGAATTTTGTTGCTATCTAAACTGCAATTAACTGTGCAAACTTGTTTCAGTGTGTCAATACAAAAAACTATTAGCAGAGCCAGGTACTGGAGCCTGCACTGCATTTCCACCCACATTAGTTCCACGTTTTTGGTTCTGACTAGAACACAAACAGTAATTACTGAAGGTCTTTTCTAACAGGATCCTAATTCAAGTCAGCCAGGAGAATAATCAAGGATTTTCGGGATATACGCCGTACCTCATCGCTGCATAAAGAGCACTCATGACATTGACGATGGACACGATCACAATGACGTTAACCTAATGTTAATTATACCTAATAATACCATCAGTATCAGCATCAGCATCGACTTTACCATTCTAAATGTTCTCATTTACAGTTTAAACACCGCAGTTTCTAAGATCCCAATTTCTCCCAATTTGTCTAAATGTAATTAAATGAGTAAACCAATCTGAATCAAATTAAGACTAGCACATGATTGAAAAGAAAAAACAACTTCTGTGAATTGAGTATCTCAATGTTGCAAAAAGAAATTGAATGAGCAATTATTTTACTACAACTACATCTATTCCGTTGCCATTTTCTTGGATGGAAAATGCTTAAAAGCTCAAACAACACTGTTGGTTTATCTTTTCTCAAAGCCAAAATCATTCTGCCTATTTCATTCATTTTTTTAACCCATATAATTGGAACTCTATTTCCCTTGTGCACACAAATCCTAATTTGATGTTTCCCGGTCAGTATAACAAGACTGCAGCGGCGCATATAACTGCAGCATTTACTGGTTTCTCGTGGCTCCCTGTGCTCTAACAGACTGTTCTGATAAGGTAAAGGAGACACGAGTTACAAGCAACCAGCTGGGTTCGGATCCTTAGAGGAGCACTGCGCCAGTTGTCAACCTTGTTTCCATGAATTAATCATGGGGGTGTCACATCTATAACATCCACAACGTGTGCTCATGCTCTCTTTATACTACTTTATTTGTGTCATCCACTGACGTCAAAACACATCACTGGAGGGTTGAAGGACTACAGGGGGAGTTTGGCTGTGATACGATTTTGTTTTCCCATCTGCCTCCAGGGAAGCATCATACCAGTCCGCTGTTGAATTTGTTGAATGACATTTTGGACAGACTAAATAGCTTCCCAGTACTCACAGAGGGCATTATGCATTACTTCATATTTCATAGCAAGCTGTCAGAGTCGAAGGCTACGGCAGGATAAACAGCCTGAGCACCTCTTGACCATTCAATTTTGATTTGATTCTGGCAGTGGCCTTGCTAAACTTTGAATAACATCCAACTAAAATGACCTGGATGCTATTCAACTATTCATTTTATGTAATATGCAGTACAGTACAATAAAATAAGCCTAATAAAAGCAACATAACAGCAGCCCACTGTAAGGCGGCCTTCAGTGTTCACTTTATGAAGTAACGGATACATTTCATTTGACAATGCAGACATTTGAAAGCTGCATCACCAGCGCCCGACAATCCATTTAAAAAGATAGGAACAGCAATACAGTGTAATAATAATACATTTTTGAAAGCAGGACTGCCAGCATACTGATGGTTTGGCATTGTACTGAATATCATAAAAAGCTTGGCAGCCATTTGAAGATATCTAAAATTGTCAACACAACGCGTGGCTGTCTTTGCAGAGAACAGTCCACTGAACTGTGGCACTGTGCAAGAAGCATTCTTTTCATCAACTGGGAACACAGTCAGTAATAGTGGGAATGTTTTGGTGGAATTTTATTTCCAGTTAAAGGTTTTTTTTTTTTTTCCGTGGAGGAGTTTTTCCTCATGTCAATCAAGGGTCTGAGGATAGAGGGTGACATATGCTGTACAGATTGTAAAGCCCCCTGAGGCAAACTTGTGATTTGTGATATTCGGCTGTATAAATAATATTGACTCGACTTGACTGAAATGACTAAAATGCAGAGAGAGAGCTGTCACTCAAGACTTAACCACATGTTTTTAAAGGGCTGCTGTTGAAAGGTTGCACTTTGAATTTTGTTTTGTTCATGCTACAGAAGATGTACAAACCTTCCTGCCACAACAGATCAATAAGCACACAGACAAACTTCAGGCGCACTGCTCAGAATAGTTAGAACAACAGAAATTGTGGGTGACAGGGACCGGATGAGGTGGGGTGTAAAGGAAAAACAAACAGTACCCTTTATACAGCATTCCTCAGCCACCTGGGGTAGGCGGTTGCTGCAGCACCCCGACTTCCCGTAGCGGTGGCTGAGCGAGTCGTGTCTCAGTGTGGAATCTGCGCCAGCTGCGCCTTCAATAGTGATCAGTGTACACTGTCCTCAATACTCAAAGATTTTTCACACATTGCAATGGATGCACCAATTGTTAATCAGTCTTTTTTTCTTCTTCTTTGTTGTATTTTAGTGTATTTTCATCAAATTTATAGTTACAGTTGTAGTCAAAGAGTAGTAAAACACATTCAGTTGCATCATTGTCTAATGGATCTTGGTTATAATGGTGATATTGCCATTGTAATTAAGATTTTATACTATGCGAGGAGGAAAATCGTATTTTCTCCTTTATTGCATCTCCATTGGAATCTCCATGGTTATATATTTTAGTTTACTTACAATTTATTCCTTAGCTTCTTACCTTTAAAATGAGACCAAATATATGCATATAAGCCTTATGGTTGAGTAGCAAGACCTATTTTAGACATTTTAAACGGAAATATACACACGTTTTTAAGAGGTTTAAGGACCAGTGTGCAACATTTAGGAGGATCTATTGGCAGAAATGGAATATAATATTAATAAGTATGCTTTCTTTCGTGTGTAATCATGTGAAAATAAGAATCGTGTTTTTGTTACCTTAGAATGAGATGTTTATATCTAGAGCAGGTCCTCTCTCCACGGAGTCCACCATGTGTAACTTCACATTTCTCAGAATAGAGCTGCCGATAACCAGAGTAATTGCAACAGGCTCGATAAATAACACTAACATTGTGGCATGACCAAGTAAATACCATCATTGATACCAAAAGACATTAAGAGAGGATCAAATGCAAAAGCAATGCAATGAAAGATGACCTCATATAAAAGTGGCTATACTGTCGGTACTATACAGACCAGACACTATAGGAAAAACAATGGAAATGTTATAAAGAAAGAAAACATAAATCACAGTAAGGCAGGGTGGATAAAAGTAGAAAGCTAAAATTAACATTCACCTGCCACACAAATCCAAAACTTTTAATAGATAATAAAAAAGATAATATAAAACCCTGACAAGATAACAATGCCACAAATAGTTTTTCAATTCTGCATGTTAGCTTTTAATAATATGATATTTTCTAGCATTTGTTTACTCCTTATGCTCAGCAGACAGGATAAATAAGAGAATCAACATGATTTTTCTCCAGACAATGGCTGCAGTTTTAATATTGGTGAGTCAGGAGTCAGACATAGTGGCAGGGAGAGCGAGACAGAGAGAGGTGGGGAAGTGGGAGGGTGGCATTCAAATATTACCATCATCCATAATTAATTTGGAGAATTCACAGGCACATATAATCCCCCAACCCACAAACACACACACACACACATACACGCTCAAACTCCACAAGGTAAATCCCTCAGTTTCTTCTAGTTAGAGGTCACGCAGCCTTCAGTTATGCAGCAGTCAGAGTGCATTATCACTTCTAGGGCTCTATGTTGTTGTTTCTTCCAGTTATGCACGTACACATATTTAGACCAGTGATGATGCTGCTGTAATTTTCCCATAATATACAGTAAGATGTAGTTTCACTGGACAAAACAATGTAATTACTGCACCAGGGCACTGTCATTTTCTGCTAATCTTTCAAAATTTTCCAGGTCCGACCCAAGCTATTAGGGCCAGATGGGAGGCGTGTTTGGGCGTATGTGTTTGTGTGTGTGGGTGGGTGGGTGGCTTAGAGGCAAAGACTGTGCGTGCCTGTGAATCTCACAAATGAATCATGCATATTGGCTTTCAAGGGTGGCGGTATTTCAGTGTTGCTCTCTTAATTCGGTCCGTCTGTCTTTTGTGATTTGTTTTCAGTAAGGAGAGACTGAATGCAGCTTTCCCATAATTGTAAAGAAAGGCCTAACTTGTGCTGATACTCCATCTGTTTACCGTGGTGACAGACGGGGTCAGCCATCTTCCCTTCGGCTAATTTCAAAACGTGTAAATGCAACAGGCAGGTGTGGGCGTTTGACGAAGACTAATGCATCAGGCTGTGAGATTATTTGTTCAATAGAATGTACAATTTTCCAGCAGTTTTAATATGCTATAATGATGAACCCACTAACACACATACACGCACACACACACACACACACACACACACACACACACACACACACACACACACACACACACACACACACACACACACACACACACACACACACATTCACACACATTCACACAAACAGCATCGAAGCATCCATCCAAATCATTCCAATCAACAGGAACAGCAAAACAGACTTTCTTCACAAACAAATGAACACTCGTCCCCTCTTTCTCTCATTATTTTTTGTGTTTGTGCTTGTGTACAAATATAACAAAACAGCAGCAGCCAGAATCTTTCACTCAGGAAACAAATGGTCTTCACTTGCAATACCAGCAAAGGTTTAAAGGTCCAGTGTGTGGGATCTGGCGGTATCTAGCTACCTATCCAACTGAAGCCTCTCCCGTGTGCCAAGTGTGTTGGAGAGCTACGGTGGCCGACGCGAAAATCTCTAGAGTCATTTGGAGCAGAGCCAGTGCGTAGAGTGTGTGTGTACGTAGGAAGTGAGTGGTGAAGCAAGAGAGAGAGAGAGCAGCGGCGACGGGCGCGAATAACGTTATCGACTCCGGCCCAAGCAGGAAAGCAGTGTTTGGTTTGTCCGTTCTGGGCTACTGTTGCAACATGGCGGTGCAACATGGCGGACTCCGTGCAGAGGACCTGCTACCTATGTAGGTATAAACGGTTCATTCTAAGGTCACGAAAACACTACAATTCTTATTTTCAGGTGATTATACAACATAGGCATTAATATTATATTCCATTTCTGCCAATAGATCCCCCTAATTGTTACACTCTGGTCCTTTAAGTGTCACAACACAACATGCATTAAGCCATACACTCTGCTACTTTGCATTTAATAATATCACCGTACGGTTACCTTCCGGTAATCCCACGCAAGGAAACATGAGCAGTTTTTCCCTTGAATGCTGTGGAGTTGCCATCTTTGCTGTGATTACAAGATTTTTGTTCTACTGCTGAAATAATCATTCACAATATCTGACTGTTAACTATTCGATTCAATGTCTTATAAAAGAGACTCCTTACATGAGCCAAAGTGATGGCACAGTGCTGCGTTGGTGGACGTCATGCAGCTGACTGTGTGCGTGTCTGACTGACAGGGCCGCCTCGGTGACAAGCTGTCTGTTTGACTGACTGACGGGCCGACCGTCCAACTGGAAAAGCGTGCAGATTCGCTTCTGACCGACAGATTAATTGACTGATATGCTGACTTGACTGACCGACTAACCGGGCGCTGACACGCAGCTGATTGGCAGATGTCACTTCAGACGGTGGGTGGTCCACAGAGGGAGGTCGGGAGGAGGATGCTGACGTGTGGGTGGATGGCTCATGCTGCTGAAGGCAGCAAGAAAGAAGGAAGAGGGGGAGTAGGAGGAGGTGGAGAGGGCTGGAGTCAGAGAAAGAGAGCACCATATTTTCCTGTGATGCAAAAACACCTCCTGAATGTGCGTGTGTGTTTGTCTTAGGTCGTGGCATCCTGGGCAGGCAGACAGCTATAATAACCTCTGGCTGCCAGCGTGACACTGTGAGTCATAAAAGAATGCCAGCAGGCATAGGTGGAACTGTGTGTGTATGTGTGCATACTCCTTAACTTGTATGCATGCATTCATGTTTGAGTGTGTTTCTGTGAACCCTGTTTGTAGCTCTTTAACAGTGCACACCTCCCCGAGCGGTTCCACCTGAACAGCCACAGCTTCACAGTTCACAATAGCCCCGGCTGCATTGTGAGCCAGATACTGGGGTATTTGTGTCACAAGCAAACTGTGCTCCGCTGGCCCTAACTGGCATTTTGACGGCAAGACCTTCCAAACTGCATAAAATTGCCCCAGCTTGGCATGTGTGAAAATAGCATCTTTTCTCTTTCTGTGACACCTGTGGCAGCCCGTGGCCAGCCAGCTAAATCTCTGCAAGCTCACCTCAGGTGTATTGGGAATTGAAATTATGTTCAGTTTTACTGGCAGCGGTGGGCAGAGGTGTCAACGAAGCTCATCTCAAGAAAATTGGAGAAAGAGTACATGTCAAACTATTTTAACCCAGTATTGGCATGCGCGCTGACATTCAGGGGAATTTGGCTCAGGATGGCATATTTGCAACCGTGAAATCGCCGCAGGTTCAAATAGTTCCTGGTTGATTGGCAGTGAGAATGATTTGCAGTCATGAAAAGAAGAGATGCAACTGACCTGCAAATGTCAACACTATTAACACAACTTAGAAGTAGAACTAGATTTATTTGAAAGTAATGCATAACAACCTTTGAGAATATGACAGATGGTTGCATCATATGGAGGATTTAAAATGCCTAAATCAAAACAAAGAAATTAAGTGAAATAGAATACACATTGTTTTAATTTTTTAGATGCATTTACTGTATCGTAATTAAATGAAAAACATATGTTTAAAGGATTATCAGCATCTAGTCTTTGATAACTGACTGGATTGTTTTTCATTGTGACGTGAAAATGCCGGATTCAAATCAAATCACAATACAGAAAACAAAGTGAAGAGGGGGTTTGCAATATTGTCCAGCAGAAGACAGCGTAGACCTGCCAATACTAAATGCAAAGCATTCATTCGTCTTCATGAGGAGGTGCAAGGGAGCGTTTTCTATTTGAAATGGAAACACATTGCTGTGCATCCATGGGCACATTGCAAAAGGGAACTGCTAATAGATAATTCTGCATATTTTTAGTGCTAATTTGGCAAAATGTATAGAAATATAGGCTTAAAAAAAGGACAGAATACCAAGAATATCCACCTGTAGCTAACCACAATAACCCAGTAGAAAGACAATCAGCTGTTCCCACAGAAAAAAATACAAGAAAGTCACTCCGGATGGGATTTAAATTACAGGACGACCAGCAAGTTCGCTGCAAAACAGTAGGTGATTGCAGCTGTAATTATTACTGGGGTGCGGGTGAAAAGTTACACACGTTTGCACTCCGGATGAGATTAAAATCACTTACCAGCGCAGTTAATGTTAAAATCACCCCACCACCCTTCAAGAAATAAATCCTGTCCAAATAGGGCTTTAGAGGGATCTTCTAGGCACAATTCTCAGTGAGTGTTGACAGCAAATTAGTGTTAGTTAGCTAACGCTAGCGTTAGCTTGCAATAAACACTGACTGGTTTAATGGAGAACGATAAGGGAATTCTAATAGATGTCCACAAGGTAGATAGACTGAAATCCTTGAAGGGCTGAATGTAAAACTACAGGATGGATGAATTTTGTAGTGCATGCAACGTTACTGTTTTGATGTGCCATGTGAAGCCAACAACGTGTAGTTGTTGTCTTTGTGTTCGTAGTTATTTTAACCCAAAACACTAAACTTAACTGTTTTTTTTGCCTAAACCTAAAGAAGTTGTAGTTTTGTTGCCTAAACCTAAAGTGGGAGGGTGGTTTGTGTTCAAAAGGTGACGTTTCATTCAGTTTTACAACATGTTAGAACATGTTACTTTTAAGTTTCACTTTCACTTTTACAACGTAGTAGTTGTCATAGGCCCCTAATGACCCACATCTATGGTAATAATAGCGACTGATAACGCCTATTTAATGGCCTGATAACAGTCGAATCGGGTGGATTTGTTTTAAATGGAAAATTCATGTTACAATGAAAAACAATAATCTCAGTTATTCAAGACATAAAGGCAAAATAATTGTCCTTTTAATGTGTTTTTCATTTAATATGACAGTACATACAGTACATAAAAGGAAATACATATAACAATGTTTATTATATTTGACTTTATGTTTTTGTTACACATTTTAAATCATCCACAGCATTATAGATTATTTCCATTATTATGTGATAGTATTGTAAAAGCAGTCTGGTGAATAGGATTGCCAGTCCCTATAGCCCATTCCCTTCTCACAAATAGCCAATAAACAACAGCGGAGAGGGATTAAGTCGATTTGAGATTCATTGTAACAGCACAGAAAATGCAGAAGAGAGAAAAAGTTTACATTTGTTATACATCCATTTAACTTCAACTAGCAGTATTGGCTGCAATTTGTTGCCAATCTGTTTCATTGTGAAAACTTAATGAAAACCATCCATCTCCTTACAAGCATTTGCCTGATCGCTGTTGCAGACAATAGATCCCCCTGGCAGCTAATTTCAGACGTTCCCTGCTAAAAAAAATAAGTGATAATGTTCAACATGCAGGCATGAAAAAGATGTGACGAGAGAAATATTATTCTAAATGTGAGAGGAGTTTGGGGAAGACAGTTAAGTAAAAGCTCATGGGTGTTTATAAAGTTAATGTCATTGAGGCAATCAAGAGTTTTCTCTTCACTTGCTTTAGGCTTCCTCCATATGGTACTGGAGTGACTTTCACAATTCATACTTCACACATCTTACTTCATCTTCCTGTAATGGCTCTCCGGGAGCAAAGCTGTGCTGATGATAATCTTGCCAGATGGTGGGAGCGGTAAAACAGTAGAGGCAGCTTCTTTTCTTCATTTAAATATCACTTTCTCAACGGGGGATGTAGCATTGGACTGGGGAATCTAGGCGGAAATGTACACGGTAAGTGATAACCTCGGCGTGGGCCATTTCTTCCTGTCGCGCAGTGTGTATGCTGCCTTTGAATCCAAGCAAATGAAAAGAGAAAAGAAAATGCTTGGGTTTAATCCATTTTGAATAGAGTCTTATGTAATTTGGCTAGACAGTGAGTCAATAGTAACTCATCCAACATCCAAACATTTTTTCAAAGCCTGACCTGACTTATTTAGACTATTGACTGATGAATTAAAATGTTTCACAACAGAGCTTTAATCAATGCAATCCTACACAATATTTCACCCTTGAATGAACCTTTCAGACTAAATGTCTGATCTCTGTCTAGAATAACAGAGAGGTCAAAGCAGGCCTGCCTGGCAGGCAGCTACATATACTGAACATGTTATGTCTCAGGGATGAGAAACCTTGGATGAGCAAATTATTCATGAGGGCATGTCTTCATAAATGATGCCCTCACATTTACATTAATAAAAACCATGCTAGTGGCAGAGAGAGATGTTCATCGCCACGCTCAGTATCAGGCTAAAGGACACTAGTGAGGGAGAAATTAATGAAAAATGCATACACTTAGCAGCAAAGTCTAAACTGAATGTGCAACATTTTGCCAGTGGGGGAAAAAAAATCAAGAGCCATTTTTTTTTTTAATTTGCACTTGTCATACTCACAATAACAAAAATATAACTATTACTAGATACAACTGTTCATTGTGCAGTCTACATGGATTTATCAAGCTTGTATGAATGGCTATTCATAACACTATTGTGAGGTCGGACGCTAATGGCACTACATTATTCCTGCACATGAATGCCGATAACATGGTTTGTTGCCATGGAAATTTGGCATGCCATGGCAACTCATATTGCTCATAATGGGGAAAAAAAACGTTACCATTTACCCGCTGTCTACGACAATAGATATTTTAAGGACACTCTATTCCATCGCCTGCACAAAGAAAAAATATTAGATTCAGCTTTAACTCATCTGAAGTGTGACAAAGGAAGTTTCTCTACATAACCAAGGCGAGGAATAATAAGTTTTATAGTATTCATAAGTCATTGGCGCATTCACTGTGTCTCTCCCTGCAGGAATAGAAGAAGTTTAACTGTGGAATAGACCATAAAACCACAAACATAGCCCCCTTTTTTCCCTCTCTTTTGCTCTAAACCCTCTTTTCCTAATAGAAATCAGTCACTAAGCTTCCCAGGGACAACCTCATTAGAAGAGAGGAGCAGACAAGCAGACTTCCATCTGTCTCCCAGTCTACTAGTTTAATGAGCTTTTTACTTGTGTGCTTCACCAAATCGCAAGACATGGCTATATTATACATTCAGAGTGACGTCCTCCCCAGGAGGTCCATCTATTTACAGTACATACTCTGATGTAGAAAGGGTGTCAGCTTCAACATAGACACGTCGTCGTGTTCAACATGGCATTTTAGTATCAGCATATGGCGCATCACTGTATTCATCTCAAAATGTGTCTGAGAACAAAAACTTGGCGTCTTTGGTCAAGGACAGTCATTTATCCTTTTGGAAACCGTTCCTGTCAGCCACTGTGTGTAAATTGGAGTTGTTGACTGGGACTAACAGGGATCACATTACTCCTATTTTGACATCGCTGCGTTTTAGAAATTATTCCAAGGCCTGGCTCCCAGCTTTATCTCAGTCCTTGAGACAATAAATCACATATGCTCAACATTTAGGCCACCCACTTGAAGAGGTGAACCATTAAATTAAAGAATGTCAGCACTCACAGACTGCATGTTTGTGGTGATACTGACGAGAACCGAGGGCTGAAAACTGCTCATTTCTTTGCTGAAGTGCATCAAAAAAACCCACTAAAAGCATGTGGAGTATTTTGTGACTCTCAATGAGTCTTTCAATATAATTTCATCCCAACACGCGTGTTGAATGAAGGCACAGTCGCATACAGCACTACGCAGTACGCTGCACTGTAAACAGATACTGACTAATCCTTATTTGTAAAGGGTATATTAAATGTGTATTGATTTACAATGTGTCATGGCACTGTTTAAGAAAAGTCACCTTGCTACATCCAGACTTTGTTTAAGTGCTCTTCAAGTATTTAAGGTTTTGTCTGAAAGGGACAGTTCAGATTTTTTGAGGCGGGGTTGTATCATGAATGTATAAAAAGAACTGGATACAGCGTTCTAGGCGGGGCCCCATTCATTCCTATAAAAGTTGCTCAGTGGCGCATGAAGCAAAAAAAGCTCAACTTCTGAGTATAAAATCACCCGGATCCGGCGATCATAGAGCAGGTGCAGTAGTGTTTCCTTTAACCCCGCCTCCCAGCCCTCAGTCCAGCCCACGGTCTGGGGCTCACTCACATTAATGGAGGAAGGAAAATAATTCTCAATTCAGCTATTAGTGCATTTTACAATTTTTAGGACCTGATGATTTAAATAAGGGCTTTCAAGTGTTCGTACTGGGAAGATGGTTTAGCTAAAAAAAAATTAGCTACAGTCGACTCTTTCCCAATCTTTGGGAAAAAAGTATTTTTGGGCCCAATGGCATCACGTGATGGACATGGAAGTTGTAATACCGCCGTTTGGCCACTATTTAAAATTTGCTTCAAAGCCCGGCACACTTCCTGGGGGCTTGGGTTGTATGAGGTACTTATCCATAGTCAGTGTACATACAGGAAATAGCGGTCGGCACATCCTCAGTTTTGAGAAACAGACAGGAGTGCCAGCACGGAAGCTAAGCAATGTACTGTTGTGGACGGGGGCAGCAGCAACACAAATTTTAGCCACCTAAAAAAAAGCCCACCTACCTTGCTGTCTGACAGCCCTTTCCGACGGGCAACTGTTACTGTTATCTTTACGGTCTTTTCAAAGCCACCAGACTCCTTTGACATAAACAGAGAATTTACCCCGCAGAACATTGGAGTTGCTGGTCTACCGCTGCCTAGATTGGTTTGTTTGTTTGTGTTATTGTTTGCCACGGGTGTTTTAAAGGGTGAGTTTGAATAAAAAAGTTACACAATAACACAAACAAATTAACTGATCGAGGCAGCGGTAGACCAGCAACTCCCGTGTTCTGCTTGTTAAAACCACAATTTTTTTGTCAAACAGTACAGTAGTAGCTTTGGGCCGTAAAACCAAAACAATGAGCTGAAACATGCTAAAATGCTACGTAGAACTGAGGGAAACTGTACAATTGGGTGATAATTCTCTGTGGGTTTGTCACTACGAACAACACCTTTCGCATTGCAAGTAGCCATTTGATTCATTGCCAATATAAAATATTGATTAGTGCAGCTTTAAAAACGTTCATAGGTTTAGATGCGCATATTTAAGGTGGAGAATGAATCACAATTGATTTTTAAAAGGTCTACAGTATAATGGTGATGGATGCTTGGCTATTCTCGGCTGTTTATGTTCACAAATATAAAAGTAAAGATGTCAGCAAGCTTAACTGAAGAAAAAAACGCCTCATATGCTATCCTTACCCTTCTCCAAGGCCATTTACCCTCACCTTCCCATGATCTCCTATCATCCCACTATTATCAGTACCTGCCAGTGCTGTTCTTGACCCCAAATCAAAATCCAAGCCAGTCAGAAAAGGAAATAAACCCACAAATTCGAGTTCATTTAAAAATCAATCAGGTCGTCACCTCAGCAACTTCCTCACGACACCTCTCTCCATTTCCCTTTCGGTCCCTCCCTCTCTCTCACCGTGCCGCTGCCTCGCCCCAAATGATCCCAGCCACTGAGCCATGCGAGCGTTAAAGTGAAATAGGGAGGTGAGGAATGCATGAAATAGGTAAACGTATGAAAATTTTTCAGGTGTTTATGTTTCAGCGAGCAAAGGAGATGGCGCCGAGACACGAGGCGCGGGTGTCATTTCCTTCACGTCTGGTGGTGGAAATGGCGTGAAATACAGTCTATTTCACAGGCCGCTGGCTGGAGAGGGGCCACAGCGGCACAGACCTGCGCTTTACTAACTCTCAATTAAACACTTCACTTTGCAATGGAGCACAAGGTGATGAACGCACGCTCAATATCAGCACACTGTGGAACGGGTGCATCTATCAGGGGAGGGTGAGGTGGGTGTGGTGTTTGTTGGAACGATGGAATTCATTTTCAGTGTGTGTGTGAGGGGTTACTGCTGTGGTCGATAATTGTGCACGAGAACAATGTGCGTGCAATTGCATGTGCAAGCAAGTGTGTATGCATGCTGTATGTGGGCTATCACAGATGGTTGGTTTTATTCTGCTGACTCTGTAATACTTTTCACAAGCGAAATCTTCTCTCACAGGTAAAATATGCCGCTGAAGCAACCAGCAATGTCGTACCAGAGGTTTGTTATCAGTATAGCACAGCGCTGTGCTTTATCTTACACCGTATGCGCTGAAGTGTGTTGTCGTCGGTGAATACTTTAAGTGTTGGTGAATACGTTCAAGTCTCACTCTGACACTGAATAAATAGCCTATAGACGAAACACATACATTATGCAGACAACCAACAATGAAAAATGACTATGAATGAAATCAAAATGTGATTATTTCAACACCAAATAGGATGTGTAATCTTCAAAATCCCATTCTAAGCCAACCATGAAGCCTGAAACAAAATTGGAATTTAGACCCACTTCAATTTGCTTGCAAACGTCGCAGAGGTACACATGATTAATATATTTACTAAACATCTTATGCATCCTAAAAGATATGCCAGAGTATCATTTGTGTATTTTTGTTCAGCTTTTAACTTTACAAAGACATGCGTCCTTTTACAAAGTGTCATTGATCTGAGGGTCAAAAGTGACTTAAATCTGTGTTTTTGCTTGTTTGTGTGCATATGACATGGCCATAGTTTGCCTTCTTGAGAAAACAGACCCCTTAAGTGAAGCCAAATTTGGCCCAAACACAAGCTCTACACATCTAGTGCAAGAGTAGCAATTTGGAGATCAGTGTTGATGAGACTAAAAGAAATCCTTTGTGTCAAGCGGGGTTTCACAATATTCGACAGCCAACTTGTCAAAACTATTGAAAGTTTCAACTATCTTGGTACAGTCTTATATTTTCCAGAAATGAACACAAGGGCTTCGTCTTCTTAACATTCCACTTGACTTTATGGTCGGTCGCCTGTACTGCAGGCAGAGGAACAAGCTGGCTAGACTAGTTGGCATTGCCAGCAAAATCATCGGGATGCCCCAGATGAAGCCGGGTGAGCTGTAAAGCCTTAAGCATCCCGACAGACAGCTCTCATCCTTTATTTTCTCTGTTTCAGACTCGTGCTATAGGGGACAAACTAGTACCTGTGCATGCGGCTGAGAGCGACAATCTGCGTGTGTAGTGTAGTCCCGCCTCCCACCTCCCACCTCATTCACTGGCCAGGAGCTGCACATGTGGTTGCTAAGTGCTCGATATGCTACTAAAATAAAACAAAATATGATGGCGGTGTGGAACTTTTACACAAGCTGTGTCCCAATTCGGATGCAACACCCGAGCTAACAGCTAACGGTAACTGGGGTTGCATTGAGTTACATTATGATGCGTTCAAGCTCTATTCAGTAAAAAATTATTGGAAATCTTGGGCGATGGTAAATCATAAGCTATCATGATGCATTCAAATGAATAAATAAATACATGAATAAATCCAGTTGTTTGAAGGAGATGTTTCCACAGCAATATAAAATAGATATTAGAGAGATAGATATGACCTGTTTAACTTCCTAACACTAGCTCTAAGCAGCTTATACAATACATAATTAAAACTAATAATGCCAGAATTTCTTTTTTAATCAAAGCAAATTTTTAAATAGAAATACAATAATTTATTCCTAATCATTTGAATTGTGTGTTTTATGCACATAACCACTATGGATGACAATAACAAAGTTATGTGAAATTATGGTGGTGAAAAAAGTTAGTCTGGAGGCCTTGTATAGCCTACCAGCTGCTATAAAAAAACAACAACAACAACAACAAAAACATCGGTATTGGCCGATGTGGCTCATCGAAGATGGGCAATCGTATAGGCGGCAAAAAACGTGATCGGGGCATCTCTGCTGGTGGGCAATAAAGTTGTATTCTTCTACTCTATTAGATGTCAGATTTATGAATGAGAAATATCAGATCTTGAAGTGAAAACGGAGTCATGTCATGGCTCCAGTGTGAATGAAAACATCCTGTCAGCACTGACTCCTCTGCCGGCACTGAAGTCATGGTTGAATCCTTGCTATATTGATTAAGTACTGTAACAGACTACTGGGCCAGTAGGTCCCCTGCAGGGCCTGCCAGTCAGCATCATTCCCTCAGTCTGAGAAGTGGAAACATTCCACATCAGGCACATGGGGGAGAAATGAAGTATGGAAGTGCAATGCTGCCTCCCTTCTTTGGTAAAATATGAAATTTGCTTTAAATGAAATCAGGAGCCGAGCGAGGGAATTCATTGGTTTGCAAATTGCTTTCTGCACATGTGCGATTGCAGGCACACCCTTGCTCACTCGCTCTCACACACACACACACACACACACACACACACACACACACACACACACACGTGCGAACACAACACAACAGCATGTGCAAGCACAAAACAATCCAATTTAAATGGTTATAGCCCCATGAGGGAAACTCAGTTTGCAGACGCAGTTCAAAATACAAATCACTACATAATATACCATGTAAATAAACATAACATGCGTGCAGAACACACACACACGCACACACGCACACACAGCCAACATTAACCCAACCTCCATGCAGCCTATAATGGATGTTGGCCTAGGTTTTCTCGGCTTACTCTATTAACTTTCATGATATATATAGGACATTCCTTCGTATGTGACTATACTTTGTCAGCGTAATTGTCACTTGTGGGGAGACAGAGATACACATTCGTCAGGCCACATCAGGTGCATCAGCTAGAAAGCCCTTGACGCCTTCAATACAGAGTGAAGTATAGCGTGCCAGAGCCCGGCCCAATGTCTTCTCTGTCTTGATTCATACTCTCACATACAACCGAGGGGGATAAACCAGTCCAGCGGGGGCAAAGGCATTAAGTTAAAATCAAAGGCACCTCACGAATATGACTTTGCACATTAGTATTAAATATGTGCCAGATTCAGGTCAGCTGCACTACTGACCTCTTAACACAAACATGGTAAAATCAGTAGACAAATCAACCTCACCTTATTCATATCCTGGTGCCACAAAAATAAGAAACAGGCATACAATCACTCATTGGATATGCACTAATAATGCTTGAATCCAGTGCAGAACACGTCCTTTTATTTCAAAAATCTTTTATGCAGGAATAAGAAAATGGATAAAGTGAGTTTGATACCAGTTTAAAGATTAAATAAATTTTTTGCAATGATTCAATTCAGCCTAAGAACTTCTGAACAGACAACAGATGCTAATTTTCAAACATTACTTCAGAGGATGATTCATTTACTTGCGACAGTGTTGAAGACAATATTTAATAAGAACATCCCACGCAGTCCACGTCTCACACATTTCCCTGAAACGTGTGCTCAGCTTCAAGACGGAATTCGGCTGTGTGAGAAATTCATCCAGTTCAGTGCAGGTTCACACTGTCGTCTTAATACAGCGAGGGGGGGGGGGGGGGGGGACATGTCATGTTCCTGGCGAGCTTCTGTCAAATCAAGCCAATCTCAAGTCTCTATAGCCACTGTGTGAAATATGCATTGAGTCTCGCCCTGCTCTCTGTACAGCCACCGGCTGCAGAAGGCAAAACCACACTATCAAATGACGTGCAGCTCTGCATATTACAACTATTTTAGATATGCCTTCAGCCACGGTCAGGTGCACTCTTAAAGCATTCCTCCGCCTCCTCTTTCTGAGGTGCATTAGCTTATTCCTATTTACTCTGCTGCTCCCAAGAGACTGCGATAAAAAAAAAAGCATCCAACCAAGCTCAAGTGCCTGTAGGGCCGAAAACCCTGTTTTCTGTGGATGTCAGTGAGTGTGTCTGTGTGTGAGCCGAGGGGTGTTTATGTGTTTACCAGACTAAGCGCGCACGTACAGTACTAACGGCCCACGCCAAGGTGTCTCGCTGAACGCACAACAGAGAGGTCCCGCTAAGCTCCTCTCGTCTACAAGTCCATCTCTGTGTGATAACTCCTTCACCATCTTCTTCTCTCCGCTTCCATCCTTCCCACCTCATCCATAATACATGGAGCGCGCCGTCGCTCGGCGGTTCAAAACCAAAGGGACGCAGATGTAAAATTCACGGCTGGCGACTCAAAGGGAATAGGTGCATGGTCGTCCCGTCACGTCTCTTCTCATGATGTGAATATCATTTCCTGTTCATTACTGTAGCAGGGCGCCCTGCGTTGCAATGTATTCATGCAAGCACAAGAATGAAAAAGCATGCTGTAAAGCAAGTGTATAGCAGAGTGAGTCAGCTTATGGTGTTCTATTAGTTTCTTGGCAGAGCTTGGCATGACTTTGCACGTGTGTGTGGGTCAAAAATGCATTTTTTTTTAACGCTTCGGGACTTAATTTGCCAGTAAGTCATGCAGAATGAACCATGTCATGTTTATGCAACGTGCAGGTGCACGGAAGGCCAGAGGCATTATGAATTTTGGAAGGCCACATTGGAGTCCCAGAGCATGTAATGTGACCTCGGCAGGGGGCCATTCAAGCCTCTGGAAAGTACTTTTTATTAAATAATAATGTTAGAAATAATTTCCCATCATACACCATGAGTATGGATAGATTTATTTCCTGGTATATTAAACAAATATCCATGTGGACATGATACCAACGGGGTCGGAGTAGAGCAGGCAACCGAGCTCTGGACAGGAGCCAGTGGAGCAGTAAATGGTTTAAGTGTCTCGCCCAAGGCCACGTCAGACTGGGTGGACACTGACAGCGACCCTCTGGCTACAGAGGGCCTTACCTTCCTGGCAGACTGTCAGAGTATAACTCCAGCATCACCACTGGAATCTTTAACCATTTCTTTTTGTGGGATGTGAATGACCACAGAGATAAAATACCCTTTCTTCTCACTATACTAAAAAATACAGTTTTACTCCTGGATTCAGCCTCAACTGATCTAATCAGCCATCTGCTCTATACTTAGAAATCTCCTCCATTATCTTGGACTTCAGTCAACTCGGAGCACTTTGTAAGAATGTAAAATACAAGAGCTACGAAGGCAAATCTACTTTAAAACGTGCCTTCTGTTGACGATTAAAGGAACATGACAAAAACACTGAGGATAATAGATTCTCTCTACAGTTTGCAGTCTTCTTCTTTTCATCCTGCCTCGTGTAAAGACGAAGAAACATTAAAACACAGTGCCATTAATGTCAAAAATAATTGCTCACGCTAACTTTCATGTAGCCTCATCAGTCAACTTGCGGGAAATAATTAATTCCATCTGTCCGCTATCGAAAGTGGTTTACATATTTGATATGCGGGCTTCAGGAGTGGAGCTGGGCCCAGGAGAGAGTCAGGCTCGACAAGCCCCAGCTCCACATGGCTGCATTTAATTAGGAGGGATGCTGGAGAGAATGTGGGGGTGGTGCTTATGTTAACTGATTTCCCTCTTTAATCAGTGCTAATCTCCAGTCATTTTCGCAGCACAATGCCGGCTCATTCATGAAGTCAAATTAATAAGTGAGGAATATAGTGCTGGCTGGCTCGGGCCTGGCATCATACGATGTCGGAGTCCTATCTCTTCCTGTCTCTCTTTTCTCAATTATTTTATCTGCACCTCTGGGTGGTGGAGAAATCTGTACAAGAAATGGGGAGAAATATAGTGTGTGCATGACAGAGAGACATAATGACATTGTGAAAGGCAAGGAGAGAGAACTCATTGCTTTCGCTGGTATTGGATATTGCATTGTGGGAGTATAATTATATGTGTACCTGAAGTCCTGTCTTGTCTCTGTCCTGGAGAGAAGCTAATAGCAGCCTCGTTGATATGGCAATAACGTTCTGAACTGCCTCTTGAATTTTGAAACCGACAGGGAGTGCATGTATGAGATATAGATGGAGGGAGATAGAGACGAGGAGAGAAGTCTCTTTGGAATAAGAGGGTTTTTTTACAGACTAAGTCAGACTATTATCATTAAGGCGAGCGATGGTTTGACTATAATAATCTGAAAGCTTTGCCTATCCCTTGTGTCCTGGAATTAAATTGAATTGGACAGAGGAATGAGATGAAGTGAAGTGCAGACAGGGAATGCTGCAGCTGCTCAAATAAGACAGCAATTGGTTTGGGTGAGTTTTAGGCTCCAGCTATGGCTGGCTGGCTTTGCTCTGAGTTTGTCTGCGGGGCTCACGGAATATTCCAGCTGTGTCTTTGTACCTCTGTGGGTGTAAAATAAGAACAGGGTTCCTGTGGCCTTGAGATGTTGTGAAATAAAATGAATAAAGCTATTGTCAGTGAAGGTCAGGGAGCCAACAAAGACCATAGCGGAAGGTAATGCAAGCCAGAGACAGAGAGGCTCTAAACTGAAGCCAGATTGGCAGATTTGGATGTAGGAGGAAGAGAAAAATGGCAGTGGAAGTGTGTGGAAATGTGTGTGTAAAACAGGGAGAGAGAGAGTAGAGGTGGCCATCTGCAGGATTATGACAGGGTGCTCTGCCAGGTTAAATGAGGCAGAAGGTGGGGACATTTGGTGGCACATCTTAGGTAACAGTGTGCACATATGCAGTGTGCAAGTACGTGTCTCGCATGTGCTACATTTTGGCGAGGAAAAACTGGCATGGCCATTTTCAAAGGGGTCCCTTGACCTTTGACCTCAAGATATGTGACTGAAAATGGGTTCTATGGGTACCCACGAGTCTCCCTTTTACAGACATGCCCACTTTATGATAATCACATGCAGTTTTAGGGCAAGATATAGTCAAGTCAGAACAACGACATCTGTTGTGGCTTGTTGGGCTTGAGTTTGCCAAGCCCAACAGGCAACTGAGCATGTGAAGTCTGCTTTCAGATATGCAATCACCCTGGACTCATTTAGAACAGATTTTCAAGCTTCATACACTGGTGTCTCGGGGTAGTTTCAAATAACTCATTAAAAGAACATTAATCTTAATTGTAAATGTTTCTATTAAAAGATGCTTTGTGTGTCCTTTGCTCACCCTTGTATTGCCCTCCCATGTATTTTGATGCATTTGTTTCTGTGTTTATTTTTTATATTAAATTGTAAACTCAGCACACTTGTTAAAGAGAGCTATTGCTCCTCTGTGTGTCTTTCTAAGGTTGAATAAAGGTAGAAATTAATATACCATTCATCTCCTTTAAAATGTAAAATTATGTGGTTTGTGCTTTTGCCAAACAAGTCCCACAACAGCTGCTGTTTGTCATTTCTGTTGTCACTTATTTTTAATATTCCTTTAACAATTTAGGGGCTTTTCAAAATCTTTTTTTCGCATTCCTCTGGAACTGAAAATACATAAATTATCCCTTTAGGATTAATAAATCATAAAGGACTGTAACTCAAATACTTCAAAAGTGTGACATTTGGTCACAAATCAGACTTTAAATTGTAGTCAATGCTTGAGAATTGGATTATAATGTTCAGGTCCAGGTGGGTTCTGAGCAGCTGCATCTATGTCACTACTCTAATTAGAGAACCCAAGTTATCTAACATGTTATTCTAATAGCAATATCTTTGGATTTTTCCTGATTATGATACTTTAGGGGCAACGTCAGTTAATCAGTTAGTGTTTCTGTCCGTCCGTGTACCTCTTTGGTCCAAAGCAACATGTCTTAACCACTACTGGACAGATGGCCATGATACATGGTATCAACATTTTTTATAACTTTTGATAAGTTGTGTGAGACACCCAATCAGCATCCTGTGAGGAGCTACTGGCAGCGTGGTTTAGGTGTGTTTGACGTAGGGCTTTGAATACATATTCGAATTGTAAAAAAAAAAAAAAGGCAGCACTACCGCGGCTGTCTGCCACGCACGCACTGAATGCACCATATGACAGGAGTCGCACAATGTCACTAACATTAGGTCAAGCTGAACAAGGAGTAATTCAACAACAACAACAACCGTAATGATGGCAGAGAACTGAAATACAATATAGCCAACGGCAAGTAGGAAACTTTCAGACGATCTCCTGGCGATTTCTCTCCAGCCACCGTTCACCTTATTTAGGTTTTTGTAGTGGAATGATATAGATACCATGTCGTATAGATAACTCCGCTTTCAAAGGGATCGATGGGAAGAAATAGAAACAGGGCATCCAACAAAAGTTCAGCTCAAAACGGTACGCCACGTGGCTTTGTGATGTATCGCTCGCGGCCGGTTAGGTCAAGATGTCTGGACACAGTGCCCAAAACTAGATATTCAAATAGTTCCAAAACCCTATGTGTCTTTTTAGAACGAATATTTGAACATCAGCCCTAGTGTGACACGGCGCGGAGAGGCGACTGGTTGTTTAAAACAACAATGGCGGCCCCTAAATACATTAGCATAGAACTGGAGAGGATTTCTTCATTGAAAAAAGAGCAAAGAACGGCACTGAAGGCTTTTCTCGATGGAAAACATGTTTTCGCTCTTCTCCCAACTGGCTTTGGCAAGAGTTTGATTGACAGATGGTTCATCCAATCAAATGTCAAGGATTTTTTTTAAGTGCATGCCCTTTTCCAAACAGTATCCAATGACGGCTTCTCTGATAGTTCTGTGTTACAATCCATCTGGCATGTCTTGTTAGTGTCTTGTAGCGTCGCTGTAATGATTAATTATTAATTAAATATTAATTAATTAATTAATTATTATTATTGCTGCCATAACAACCAATAGAAATGGTGGCTAAATCTATAAAAATAAGACCCAGGTTGAAAGTAAGAAAACAACCTTGAAATTTCCTGAAGTACTGAGTTAACTCCTACAAGGAAAATGTTGAGAGTTTTCTTTAACGCTAATCTGCTTTGGTTGCCAGATTAAAAAGACAGGACAGAGCCTGTGTGAAGGTGAGTGAAACAGTTTGCTGCTGACTCAAAGAAGCAACAGAGAGTGACTTTGTATTTTACGCCACAGACTCTCTCTGATCTCACACGGTATTCTCTGAATGAATGAATAAGCATGTAATGCAATAGCCACACACTGCAGGTGCCTGTGTGTGTGAGCCCCTGTGCGTGTGTGTTGACTGAAGGTCAGTTATGCTCTCCCATCCTCACAAATCCCCCTGGCACTTCTCACATACTCTCACCAAAACACCATTACACACAGACACAAACACTCAGAGACCAGCACACAGCTCGTCTTCCTTATTGCCAAGACTGTGTCTATGTTGAGGCTGACAACACAACAGGCCTTAATCCCTGTACCTGTGACTTTTTACAAACAGGATTAGTCCCAGTTTCCCCACTAAATTCCCCATGAAATACCGGTAAATCCGGGGCTGCTGGCTGATCTATGGGCCATGGCCCTAACCCTCTGTTTCATGTCCTGAATACACTGCTGCTCTTCTCTAAATGAACAGCTCTGCTCTGGATGTGAAGCACCTCCATTTCCCATTCGCACGCTCTTCAGCATGCCGCCATGTGGACGGAAAAGCAAGGCTGAATACATGCATGACCAGGGAGCGCACACACCAGTGAACGTCCAGCAGTGAGAAAATGCTAATCCCTTCTCTTTGCACATACACAGAAACACATTAACCCTCACATAGACACACTGCAGGTGATACACGACATCTATAATTCAGCAATGGGCGCATATACCGCAGAATGACAAGCAGTGTACATCAACCCGACATTTGAACATCAATAATGTGGCTTAATGTGGGAGATAGAGGGATAGCGAGTGGAGGAAAACCAACGATGATTTACTTATCAGGCTAAACAAGTTATATATCTAAACACTGTGAAGTAGCACATTTGCAATTTATGAGCAGGATGGTAAGCATAGGCATATAAATGAAACCAGGTAACTTCCCAGGAGTACAGAGCTGTGGGGTTTGTATTAAGTGTGGCACTGTGGTGGGGACACGTCTACAGCGTTAAATGAATTTGACAGAATGAGTCATTTTTTTCTATAAGATGACTCACGCAAATTGTTGATGATAATAACACAAAAGCAATGGCTCTTATCTAAACAACCAGTCATCACAGTTATTTTTATGATTACTCACACATGGTAGGTAGTCATAAATGCAGCTGACAAAAGAAAGGTTATATACAGCTTTCTTGACTGTTACACTGGCACGATTCAGATGTGAATAATTTCGAAATTGAAACACATGTTCCGCTAAACAATTATTAAACAGAAAACTGATGGACTACACCATTCTAGTAGCTCTGCGTTGGTTTGGGATAAATGCTAATGTTAGCATGGCAACACATGACTATGCTAACATGCTGATGCTTAGCAGGCACCATGTTCACCATCTTGGTTTAGCGTGTTAGCATGCTAACATTAGCTAATTAGCCCTTAACATTTGGCATTTGATATAAACCAAAGTATTGGGCAAAATCAAAAACGTAACCTGGCAATGGTGCTAGACGGAAATTGAAGGGATGAATGTCAGTACCACATTTCGTGGCATTTTCATTTCCATGAAATAGTGGTAGATCAACCGCCAGACAGACCAACAATTGCCATCCCTAGAGCCAAGCCATCAGCATGGTTAAAAACCGACAGTTATCAGAATTACTTACTGTTGGTTTCTCAGGCCTTTTTTTTTATGATGTAATGTTTCATTTTTATGGGTTTATGACAGTTTAAGTAAAACTCTCCAGGCACAGCTTCATGTGGAGCAGACTGATACAATTTGCTGGCAGTTCTCTTAAATTCCAGCAAGTGGCAGTTACAACCTGCCAGCCAGCGCCACATACACACACATTTGTTGTTGAAAGGGATAGTTAGATATTTCTGGCAATACACATGTTCGATTTCTTGCCAAGAGGTAGATGAGAAGATCGATACCACTCTCATAACAAGGAGACTGTTAGATTAGTTTAGCATAAAGACAGGAAACGAGGAAACAGCTAGTCTGGCTCTATCTAACACAGTACAACATGTTCTCCACTCGTTAAATGCACACAGTCTTTTCAAAATAAACTTCCATCTTCACATGAAACAACTTCTTTAGATTTAGGCAAGAAAACTACTTAGTTAGGCTTAGGGAAAGATCATGGTTTGGTTTAAAATAGCTTCGGAATTGACGTTACTTAAGTACATAAGTTACGTGACAAATAAATCAACGTTGAATTCTGGTTTCACACTTGAGACAAACGCCACTCCCATCCTACCCCGACCTCCTCCCTATGCAGCGTTTGCCACTCTTTATATTTCCTGGTTCACGATTACGTGAATTACACACAAATTAATTTTGTGGAATATACACAAATTACAGTACGTTACTTTTCATAGGTATAACTACGAACAGTGTATGACAACAACCTGCAGACGATGCATTCAGGCACAGTATGGTCACCCGTGTTTTGGCATTGCTCAGAGCCCAGCACACAATCATCAAAGTTAATTAATTTAGTTAAGTTATCTAATTACGTATAGCGTGATTAAAAGGCGAGACGTTACGTGGCCTGTGTAGACAGCTGGACTAATTAAAATAAGATCTTATATGTTCCTTCCAAAGTGCGTGAGACGGAGGACTGAAAAACTGGGCAGAAACGCCTCCTGTAGACACACCGTAAGCTAATCACCTGCTGGATTCATCGTGAGAAAGCTTTCTCATCATCTAACTCTCAGTACTTGCCATTCGTGGCTTTAAAGGGGAAACAAAAAGTAAATCCACTATACTGTAAAGTAAAATCAATGGCTGACTTTGTGTCAAACAACAGCGCTCTCTCCTTTCCCCTTTTATTCTAACCAGTTTCATTTGGACCACCAACTCTCTCTGGCCTTTTGTACTTTTGTCACAGAACAAAGGAGACAGTGCAGCTGGAAGAAACATACCTTCCCTGTGCCTGAAAAAAAGGTCATGAGCATTTCCTTCCATTAACAAGAAGTGACACTACCTCTAACTCAACTCGATATTACACAAGCACAACGGTGAGAGACAGCTTCTAATCTCTCCCACTTTCCCCAAGTTTTGTACTCCGACTATTGGTTTTTGGAGATAAACACTTCCACTGCTTTTAAGAATCCCTCAGTCACATCTGAGAGTGAGTCGAGCACACTACTCGGATGGATGCTGCATGACACTTCAAGCTTGTAGCTGTCCACATGGTTTATTAGGTCTCCCCCTTAGTGAAGGGAGATTTGAGCGAGGAGTGCATCTGAAGTCATAGTGTGTGACACATCAAGCTACAAATGCTTCTCTGGGCTTATCTTAAAACTGCCCGCTGGTCTAAAGGAGACATCAGCAATATGAAGTGGATATATGTGCCCATGCATGTGTGTGTGGGGGTTGCTGTGTGTGTGCATAAGGGATGGCAGCTGGCAACACTGATTACAGTGCCTTCAAATGCTAAAATCGCTCCGTGATTCACAGGCTGTGACAGCAATCTCTATTTCAAACTCCGAGACTTGTTTTCAGCAGCATATGAATATTCAATGAGATCAAGGAGCGTGTACTGAGTACAAGTACACAGTCGGTCTTTAGCTATATGTTCACGTCTATGATGCAGACTTTGATTCACATTAGGGATTGTCACTGACAAATGGTCCTGAAAGGTTCGCTTTCATTGTGAATAAAACAAAAAAAACAAAAGGTGCATTGCTAGGATGAAGTTGCTCTCTTACCTGTAGTAAGAAGAAGTGTGTGTGTGACACGGATCATTCAGGTGGAAGACAGATGCACGCACGTCCCCAAGAGACCATAGAAGAAAAAAATACAGATAAAAGCTTTTGTTAGCTAAAGTAGGATTATCATTTAGTATGTGCGGCCATTCAATAAAACGCATATAAGCCTGTATCTGTCTTGAATACAATGGCAAAGGATGGTATCACATTGATAACACATTATTGGATCGCAATAACTCGTACCTCTGCTGTGAATTTATTCAGTTAGGCTTCAGATTCACAAGCTGCTTTTCTTCTCTGAAATTTACCCAGGGAACCTTAAGAGATATGAGTAATTGGAGAGAATTTGTGTCGTATTCCTTTACAGCAGCACGTGGTTGAATAATGACAATTATTATATAGAATAGAAAAAAAAGAGTTTAGCTCAGAAAGCCCCGTTATCATTATTATCATCATCGTCATTGTCATCACAGCAGAAGCAACCTCCACCGCCGTCGTCATCGCTGCCACAATCAACAACGCCACTGACCGCACCGACACCACATTGATACCAGTTTCCCCAGAACTGTAATCATCATCCATCTCAAATTCTTAACACCTCTAGTAGCAGAAAGAAAGAGAACAAAGAGAAGGACTCTTTTTTTATCAGCCCAGTGTTGAAAACTCATTTTAGATTAAGCTGAGAAAGTACTTCATGTACTTTAAAGTTGTGTCCAAGAATTTCAAGGTGCTTTTACCTTGTAAAGATGAGTCAGAAAGGTTATGCATGTATGAAACGGCTTGTGTGGATTCTATTGTATTTCTGCAAGGACACACACCACCACAGTGGCATACTATAATAAGCGGTCTTACATTTATGTAGAGGTTAGATTCCCTTTCTTACGGGGACCTCAAGAGTTGATAGAGAAGTTATTTCACACCTTTTGCAGTAAAGCCGTTTTTAAGCTGCTACAGAAATTCAGTTGGTTAGAAAGTTTAAGCAATTCCCTCTGCCTGAACTATATCTGACATGCTACCTCATAATGAACAGCCCGACAGATGGAGACGGCTCCATTTCCCGTTCAGGTTTGGAGCCCAAATCCCTGTCTAGTCTGTTCTCTCGACGGGCGTAACCTTTCAACTTCCCCCCGCTTCTCATCGCAGCTCCCCGTGGGGGCCTTTGCGGAGGGATAGACGACTGTTATAAATGGCAGCATCACTGCTCCGCTGCTGCTGGTGATTTCATGTTTCAGAGCGGAAAGGTCTGTGACAGATCTTTGCCATTCCAGGGACAGGTGTTGAGTTGTGGAGCGGGCCTTGCCTCGGCACTATGGAGGTAAAATGGCAGAGTATTGATTGGGAAGATAGAAGACTTAAAAGCCTGAGCAGCAGTGTCCTTGGGCAAAGTCACTCGTTCAACCGTCGCGACCAACACCCACCGCAAAACAAGACGCCAACGCACACTTCATAGATGTACACATGTAGACAAGTGCAAACAAACACGGACTGCAAACAAAGAACAGCTGCATTATGAAGAATCACTGGTGAGCAACCACCCAAGGCTTTTTCCAATAATAACAATCTCTTTTAATAATAACCACATAAAATGGAAAGATGAGATTCTGCATGACGACACGTAATCTGTTCTGTTCCCCTGAGTTATAAGCGTAATGGGAAAATGGCTCCGAGTTCACAAGTAAAATTGATTGTTGATTTGATCATAAAGTGCCTGCAGTTGGCTTTGAGATATTAATTCTGTTACTGATAGTATTGGCGAGAATGCAGCGAGCACAGGTACGAACAAAGGGCAACTTTAATTAAAAGCATCGCGTCTTAATAAAAGATTGGTCAGCCAAATTAGGTTACGGATGCATTATTCTAATGCATGACTTGCATGCATGTACATGAGTATTTCTATAAGCTGACACACCCTAACAGAAGCTAACAGGCCAATGTGTTTTAATAAGGCAAGTCTTGCCACAGGGCTCCACGCAAATAATGAACTACTTTAAAATCAGGGCATGGTACAATTACACACTATATAACAACAAAAGAATAATACATGCGTTGGGGAAAGGGCCTTACCTTATTCACTTCAGTAAACATAATCTCAAGGCCGTGAGTGAGTTGTGAAAAGGTTACTTCCTCTGACATATTGAATGGGGGAAGGTTAATGAGCAGGCCAGAGAGAAGCTGTGCCACATAGCTGGCATTTAATTAACTGTGCATTTATATTGAGAGGTTGTGGCGACTAGTACTTTCCTTACAACCAAAAGGTCCCCTGCTGTGATATATACAGGCAGGTTTGATAGTGAGCTTTAAAGGCAACACTTTTTAATTGCCTATTAACTGCTGACAACTCTTTGATGTGTTTTATGCATGCATGGAGGACACGACTAATCAGATGTCAGTGAGACACAAGGTTTTATTCTGGATTTGGAAAATAAAACCACTGTTCTACTACTGTTTGTTCAGGGGTTTATGCCTCTGGAAACACAAAAAGAGTTTCAGATCAGTTCAGTCTTTCAAGGTTGTACTAGTATTTTGAACTACCACCAGATGGAAATATGGATTGCATGGCAAGTTCACTTTTAAAGGGACATTGTGTAGGATTTGCATCTAGTGGTGTGGTTGCAGATTGCAACCAACTGAGTACCCCTCCGCTCACTCCTCCCTTTCCAAGACTGCGGTTATGTGAGCCACCATGGTAACGTCGTTCGCATCGCTCAGAGGCCATCTCCACCATAATAACACTACTTTAGGAGCAACGCAGGTCTTACTGCAGTTGGCGGTACCACAGTTTTACACTCTGCGGCTCACATTACCGCAGAGAACTACGGTGGTCTTCTGGTAACGTAAAAACGCAAAAGGCTCTCTCTAGAGCCAGTGTTTGGTTTGTCCATTCTGGGCTACTGTAGAAACATGGCATTGCAACATGGCACACTCTGTGAAGAGGACCCGCTCCCTATGTAGATATGAAGGGCTCATTCTAAGCTAGCTAAAACACAACAATTCTTAGTGTCGTGATTATACACTAATGAAAACATAGCTATGAATATTATATTCCATTTCTGTTAGAAGATCCCACGAAATGCTACACACTGGCCCTTTAAGCAACCATATGTTGCTTTGCTCCCAACAATGTAGGATGCACTTATATGTTTCCAACACTGAAATAACAGATTCCACCTTTTGGTTAAGAAAAAGCAAAACCGTGAAGTCAGTTTCTTCTCAACTTTGAAAAATATAAAACTAATATCTACCTTTTCTCTCGCTGTACTTTCCAGAGTTGCAAAATGACTTGACAGAAGTTCTTGATTTCATTCAGCATTGGCTTTGACTTCTACAAGCACGTTAGTCCCAGGAGGGAACAAATGTCATTCCATTTAAAATCACTTTATAAGATCTGCTTCAACTGGTTATGTCTTCTTGCGAACCACCTGGCTAACCTTCATCTCAGTATCATAGCGTTTCAATTTGGTCCCGGGGATTGAAAAAGTTTTTTTTTCATCTGCAGGCAGTCTTAGATGGTCGTCTCACAGAGACACCACCTTTCTGTCTGCAAAGTGAATCAAAGTCTGGGCAGAAATGAGTCCAGAATGAGACGATGTTGGAGAGAACCTGCTGCGGTTTGAGGTCCGGGGGCCATTAAGCTGTCGCACACTGCTGGGATTTCAGGAATGCACTCTGATGCAGCGGCTGATTACAAAAATGATACATTTCAATCAGATGGGACTTTTTTATGGGAAAGAATTTCAAAATAAGCTTTCTTTTGGGATTGATTTAGTTTGCATTCCGAACTACATTGTAGGGGCGGCTGTGGCTCAGGAGGTAGAGCGGGTCGTCCACTAATCGGAAGATTGGCGGTCCGATCCAGTCCGCATGTCGAGGTGTCCTTGGGCAAGATACTGAACCCCAAATTCCCAAATTGATCCCAAAGGCTGTGCCAGAGGTGTGTGAGTGTGTGTGAATGAGCATTAGTTTACATCCTGATGAATGTGTGTGAATGGTTAAATGTTTGCATGTAGTGTAAAGGGCTTTGAGTGGTCAGAAGAATAGAAAGCTCATTTACCATGTTGCACACCATTCAGCTGACCTACAGTATTGCAGTTAAGTCAAGGTCTGTCCTATCTCTCTGTGTGCGCCTTTGAACACCATGTTTGATTTCTATCAGAGAACGTCCCTTCTGGGTGGGAGCCGGCTGACAATGGGTGTTTGTATTCCGTCTAGAGAGTGTGTGTTTGATTCAGCCATTGATTGTTTGTGGCGTTTTGTTCAACGGTCCGAAGGGGACGACAAGTGTTCAAATTGCACATTTCATTCAACATAGAGCGATGATGCAGAGTGATCTGCGGCAAACACCGGCACAAAAGCACACAAAAGCGTACAAATACACACACACACTATCCCGATCAATCTGTCAGACAACCTCTGCTGGGCATTATTGGAGAGAAAAAAAAGGATGGGAAAATCAATAGGCCAGTGGCCACCCTGAAATAGCTGCTGCTGGACCGTCACACGTCGTTTCCACACGTGCTATCTTGGAGAGAGAAGGTGGAAAGAAATGGTAGGAAGTTCAAAGATGTTGCTAAAAAAAGGAGAAAGGCCAAGGGCACTCACTCACAGAGTTACAAGAGAATGTTTTATGTGATGAAGTTGTGGGTCATTTACTAAAATGACTCACAAATTCATCACGTTTGCTGAATTGCCGGAAATACAATAAGATTCAAAAATAGCAATGAGCCTTCCTCCATGCAGCAGTGCACACAGGCTTGACTGGAAGTGAATGGGAGGTGTGAAGTGAGCAATTACCGCATGTGGTCCCCTTAAGGCCAAAACACCCAGTTGAAGATGTCTTCTCTGAAGCCATGTCCCATTTGCTGAGTGGAATTTCCACAGTGATGCCAGAACAGTGGGCACAGGAGGAGCATTTAAGACACGGGGCAGCACAACATAAAGATGTAGACACACGTGCTGGTTCAAAAATAAGTTGTTGGCAAAAAGTCTTACAAATTTTATCGCACAACTCATAAAACAGTGGGGACTGACCTTCTCACAGCAGGATGATGACAAGTAACTGCCAAATCTCTATTCTGACTATTTGATTATTATTATGATTATTATCAGGGATCCATCCTATGTGAAAGAAAAGAAGGTAAATGGGGAGAGCAAAGGCGCCAGTATACTTCATTAGAATTGCTTCTCGGATGGTCGAACCGCTTCGGAAATCCCCTGACACCCATTCCAAACTCACGTTGCGAGTGGTTAGCTGTGCTTAGCTGAGAAAGTACGCTGGGTTTTAACCTCTATTTCAAACACTTAAAACACAAACAACTGAGTGCAACACTCCTGGAGAGACTGTCTTAAAATGTCCGCCAATATACCCATATTTAAACAATTATTGCATCTCACGTCTCCCTATAACGGCCAGCTTTTCGCCGTCATAGGTTTAACTGTCTTTTCATATGCGTGAGACAAATAAACATAAACATAAACCTTTCTACAATGCATGGCAACTATAGGGTAATACTATAGGTTAAATAAAGATTGTGGTAATGGCAAATAAGTCATGGTTAACATGACAAAACAAGGAAGTGAGGAAGTCAGGTGTTCAAGGAGACATATGATGCTCATTTTCAGGTTCATACTTGTATTTTGAGTTTCTACTAGAACATATTTACAAACTTTAATGTTCAAAAAACACATTTTTTTTGTCATACTGTCAGTCTGAATATACCTGTATTCACCCTCTGTCTGAAATGCTTCGTTTTAACGCCTGTCTCTTCTGACAAGACCCTTCGGCTCTGATTGGTCAGCGTTTTCCAGTGTTTCGAAACTGCGCTGTTGCTGTATTCACACCGTCACTGCAGCCGGGGACTCAATGTATGTGTCAACTACACAGAATTCAGCAGCACTTCTACCGGTGACTATATAGTTGTGACATCACAACCTTACTAGAGTTCTGACGGCTCGTTAAAGGGCACAGTTTCATAATATGGGCTGTGTGCATTTCTCAATAGATTAAGTGTTTTGATACTTTCACACTATTTATATAGCACCTAAGCCTGCTTTATAATCACAAAAGACTAAGACAAAAATAAATCTCACTTTCTACAATATGGGGCCTTTAAGATTCTGTAACAAAATTTATACAAATACATAGTATTTGTGACATATATATATATATATATATATAGTAACAGGATTGCAAAATGAAAGATAAAATTAAAGTTAGTAAAAATGATATAAATCTATTCTTTTGGTTCTTGAAGCTGTTTGTATTGTGGAGTTATAACAATGAATCAGGCAGAGCTGGAGAAAGGAAAAGGTGATGAAGTAGAAAGGGATGAGAAAGAACAGTACGGTTTGGGTGTCAAGCCTGGATGAGCATGACAAGAGGTTGCAACTCAAAGGTCATGACTGGACCTGTTGATTGGCTCTCCCACATGTCACCCCTCTTCACCTCTCTTCCTCCTTATCTCCTCCTCAGTATGTGTCACAGAGGCCCTGCAGATCCTCCCCTCACTGACCTTCTCAGGCCCAGATTGGAAGATAGAAGGAACAGAGGAAACACATCGTGAATGTGAGAGAGAGAGAGAGAGAAAAAAAATAGTGGAGTTTGAGTTGGACACACACAGACAGACACTCTCACTCATGCACACAATACTCTACTTGGTTGCTAATCTGTGTGACAGCAAGCAGGACAACCTGTACAAGACTCTGGCTGGTTACCGCTGCTGGTTCTCTACACAGAGACTCTGAAAGACTTATATATATGTGTGTGTGTGTGTGTGTTTCCCCTGGGAGTGAAGGGGATGGTGGGTGAGTGAGAAGGAAGCAAGTGAGGGGATGAAGAAGTTTATGGAAGCATGGAGTGTTATCTCTCTTCCCGCACTAGGGGAAATAAAAGTGGAGAGGTGGAAGATGAGGAGAGGCGGATAGAGCGACACCAGGGAGTCGTAGATCGAGTCCACAGGGGTCTGCAGGACCTGAGAGACTGGGCGAAATGAAAGGGGGAGAAGGCGATCATGAAGGCATGTCCGTTCAAACCAGCTTATCAGCGAGCTTTCCCCAGGAGAGGCGGGGAAGGAGGAGGACGAGGGCGGCAGAGAAAGAAAAAGGAGAGACCCAAAGAAAGAGAGACGGAGGATGAGTCAAGGAGCAGGAAGGAGGTGGAAAATTGCAACGAGGATGAGCAGAGTGAAAATGAAAAGAGGGGTGAGACTGAAATAAAAACGGAGAGTAAATGGAAGAGAAGAGCGCGGGGGCCACATGTGAGATAATTACTTGGAAAGGAGTCAGATAAGAGGTGTAGAACTTGTGGCGATGATGGAAAAAAAGGCGAAAGGAAATGCGGCAGAAAAGCCGGGAGTTGGATTCAGAGAGAGTGAAAGAATGAGAAAGAAACAGGAGGGCGACGAGGAGTGATTAAAAGGATGAACGGAGGCAGGGAGAAGGAGGAAGGGGAGGAGGAGATCATGACTTTGCAACGGCAAATAAGCAGCAAAAGGCCAACTGAGAAAGGCTTTACCAACAGGGAGGGACATCATTCTGCCATCCCTGTCCTCACCTCTGTTTAATAAAACATCACCCTGCACTGATCAATACACACCTACACACTGCACACATATATGTATGCACAGGCACACACACACACACACACACAGCTTGACATTCCACACCATCACTGGACTGAAAGCCTGAGGAGGAATCCGAAAAAATATGTGATCTCTCCATCCATTCATCCACTCCTCCAGTGTTTCTCTCCTCCCTCCCAGCCCTTTGTCTTTCATTATGATAAAACAATCTTTCGATTTAAATGTGCTGGAGAGATCACACGCAAACTATTTCATGGACCAATTTACAAGCTCTAACTGGAGTTTGTCTTGAAGCATGCGCGCTCGCACCTCTCCTCCCACACGGAGGTCAGATGGAAAGCATATTGGGATTTTAGTTGTACAAACATTTCAAGGAGGCAAAGCTTCGCCTCTTATGAAATCAGGATTTATCTCAATGGATGGAGCTTAGAACAACAGATTTTATTTTTCATTACTGTTTGTTTTTTTTGGCGATGCAATGTAAGACCAACGCCAGACTTAGGGACTCAGGGTAATTTTATATCAGAAGAAGAAGAATAGAGAGCTGCAGTACAGAAGAAAAGAGGTACGGCATGAACATTCAATTCAAATTCAATTCAACTTTAAATCCTGCAATTGTCGTATGTTAAGAGTTGATAAAATGAGAGTAATACAATCATTTCACACTTTTAATTGGAAGGCTGACAGCAGTGTGTAGCTGTGCTGATACACATCCCCAAAACTGTAATGCCAAATGGGAGATAGATGATTTACAATTAGCACTAATTGTCAGCTGTTTCTTGTTACTTTTAGTTTCCAGTGGCTTTTACAATAAATGTGATACGAACATGAAGCCCTATGGAATACGTTAGGGGATCAAAAAAGAACAAGAAAATATTTGGTATTCATTCACCCCTAATTCTGATGGAAAACATAACTATAACTAACTATAACTAAAACTAACTATAGACACACCACAGGAATCATTGTGTGGTTTGGCAACTCCACTAAGGGTGAAAAAAAACACCCCCTAGAGAGTCATAAGACCCGTAGAAAAGATCACTGGCTGATGTCTCCACACTGTAGAGTCTCTGTTCACCAACTACAGCAGAAACAAAGTACATAGCATCCTTAGAGGCTCCTACCACCCCGGACACGGTCTTCTCCTGGCAGAACACCAAGTACAACTTCAGATGTCACATACTGGAAAGACAGAATACATGTGGAACTACCACCTACTAAATAAGTTATCATGTTTTTGAATTATTTGTTCTTCTCCTTCTCCTTATTATTATAGACTTTCCATAAAAATCCAGTTTTGTTCAACTCGGGTCACATTTTCATAGTTCTGGGCATCATTCCTATCTGTAATAATAACACTGTACTCACAAACTTAAATAATGAAATCTTAGACTGCAGCAAAATCTCACAAAAAGAAGATGCAAATTCTCCTGCAAAAGTCAGTGGAGACCTCCATAACCTCCGTCCAGTCCTGGCTATGGATAAATTAAAGTATAAATAAATAAATAAAAAGATAAATAAATTGGGGCTGTCAAAATGAACGCGATAACACGTTAATGCAAATTTGTTTTAATGCCACTAATTTCTTGCGATTTTTAGGTTGTAGCGGGCTCAGTTTTAAGGCTAGATTGAAGATACTGGCATCATATGAAACTAGAAAACCTAAGGAATCATGTCATACTAGCTTGATTTTAAGGAGGCTAAATAACGCTCCAAACTTGCGCTAGATTTTTGGAGGAAAAACTGGCATGGCCATTTCAAAGGGGTTCCCTTGACCTCTGACCTCAAGATATGTAAATAGAAATGGGTTCTATGTGTACCCACGAGTCTCCCCTTTACAGACATGCCCACTTTATGATAATCACATGCAATTGTGGGGCAAGTCATAGTCAAGTCAGCACACTGACACACTGACAGCTGTTGTTGCCTGTTGGGCTGCTGTTTGCCATGTTATGATTTGAACATATTTGTTATGATAAATGCAGTACCTGTGAGGGTTTCTGCACAATATTTGTCATTGTTTTGTGTTGTTAATTGATTTCCAATAATACATATATACATACATTTGCATAAAGCAGCATATTTGCCCACTCCCATGTTCATAAGAGTATTAAATACTTGAAGAATCTCCCTTTAAGGTACATTTTGAATAGATAAAAAAAAGTATCATTTGCGATTAATCACGACTAAAAGTTGACAATTGTGTCTTTTAATCGTGATTAAATATTTTAATTGATTGACAGCCTTAAAATAAATAAATAAAATTATAAATAGATAAATACATGTGTGAATAAATTAATAAGTAAATAAATACACAAATAAATGTAACATGTGCATATTTAAATTCTCCATTAATTTGTGATTTATTTATGGTGACAATTAAGAATTAAATTACATAATTATGTATTTATTCAAGCATTTAATTATATAATTAGTTATGTATTTATATATTTATTTTCGACCCTTAAAACCCTCCATAGGGAACAACTGTGTTCATGTAACCACACAACACTGTTAAGTGCCTGTAATTAAAAGTATCACTGCAGCCTTGAATTAGCTTACCCTGAGAGTCCATTTATATTATTCAGAATACTTAGTCAAGTCTAAATGTTCTCTACACTGAACTTGTACTTGAATAGATTCACAGCCCAAGTCATTTACACAATCCTCTGAAGAGATAACCCCAATTACTGCTTCTGACTCACACACACACACACACACACACACACACACACACACACACACACACACACACACACACACACACACGGCTACATTATAACGTGTGATTTACTCAGGAATTGAGAGCCGGGAGTCAGCAAGAAGATAAGAATGAGAAGATAAAGACAGACAAGGACAGAGAGGCAGCCAGAGAGAGCAAGGGGTTGTCCGTTAGAATTAAAGCGAGGTCAAAGGTCAGAATGCAGGGGATAGCTGATGATGACACCGGAGACTTGAACTCAAACACAACCTCTGTCCTCTGCTCTCCCCTTCCTTCCTTTTTTTCTCTGAGTGTGTGTGTGTGTGTGTCTGTCTCTCAAGACATAGTTCAAACTTTATTTTCCTTTCTCTCTTTGACTTTTACGTCAATGTGATGTCATGCCCTATATTCAAAATATCCTCTCCTCCAGCCACGTCTCGCTCTCAAAATACCCTTTGCATTCAAAAGACAAATCGATTGTTGAAGTTATTGAAGTGTGACATGTGCGCCGACTTTGCGACCGAGAGACATGCACTCCAACACACAAGGAGTAGATCTGTGTCTTCTGGTCCCGGTTTAGTATTTGTCAAGGCTCAGCAGCAGCAAAGCACATATTATCAAAAGTCCAAGGATTATCTGAGATGTGTTTTTTCTAGAGGGTTAAACCGGCTGTAGGGTGGGCCAGTGGCTCAGCTCGACACAGCTGTGTGTGTGTGTATGTGTTACAGGACAGGGTTGAAGGGTGCTGACAAAGACTAGAATTACCGCTTCACAGTTGTATGCCTCCACCCACCGGTCCAGTTGCAGTTTACATCCGTGTCTGTCCAAAATGGCATCACTTAATCATTTTATCCTGTTAGACATTTGTGTGAAATTCTCATAATTAGCATATGAATTCTTGAGTTATGGCCAAAAACGTGTTTTGTGAGGTCACAGTGACCTTGACCTTTGACCACCAAAATCTAATCAGTTCATCCTCGAGTCCAAGTGGACATCTGTGCCACTTAGTGAAATGTCTTCACAATTATAGGATTAATTGCCATTAAATCTGGTGCAGATATTTGTGTCCCCCTTGGGATGAATTGTAATAACTTTGGTGATCCCCTGACTTTTCCTCTAGTGCCATTGTCAGGTCAAAAATGTAATTTTGTCTAATACTTGAAAAACTAATGACATTCCCTTCAGCCTCAGGTGTACTTTGTGCTCATTAGCAAATGTTAGCATGCTAAGCGAAGATGGTGAACATGGTAAACATTATACCAGCTTAGCATCAGCATGCTAGCAGTGTCATTGTGAGCAGCCCATTCTCATTCCCAGGGGCGTCAAATATCGACCCTTTGTCATGGCTGTCGGCGTTTGATATCGCGGCACAAGGCACCCTTTTGCGGCGGTAGGAGACGCACCGGGAGGGGAGGTGGATGGGTCCAACAAACACAAGGCTTTCATCCAGGAGACTGCTGTTCGTGTCCCGTGCGTTACGTTTCCCTTTCACTTTACAATCAGCTGTTAGCTCGTGTCCTGTGTTCACAACGTCAAGTCACATTTTCACTGTAAAAACGAAGTAATTTTATGCCCAACCATGCTGTTTTTTCCTAAGCTTAACTAAGTGATTTTGTTGCCTAATCCTAAACAAGTGTTCACAACATTAAGCATGTCTTTACCTCAACTGAAAGGCGACGCCGAGGGGTCTGACAATGTGTCAATATGTGACGAGTTGGGATGTGTTAGAGCATGTTGATGTTAACATTTAGCTCAAAGAACTGCTGTACCTAAGTACAGCCTTGCAGAGCCACTAGCATGGCTGTAGACTCTTAGTCTTGTTAAAATTATGATTAAAAAAAAAAGATTTATAAAAAAAGTGTTGGGTAGACAAATTAGTCAACATCATATTTCTGTATCTTGTGTAATATACTGTAATAATGAACATGTAAATGCTGCTGCATTGCCGTTTATGCGGTATATGCCGTTGTCAGCTACAGGTGCCCATTGGGGCCATCCAGGACACCCTGACGTTTGACCTGCATCCTTACATCTGTTAGTGTTAATGCGGGGAATTGTTATCTCCTGTGTAATGAAGAAATAACAATTTCCAACAGCTGAGACCATCAGCTCTCCTCTGGTACAAAGACAATGTTAGTTTGAATGCTGGAGGAGAAGCCAACACGGAGAACACGGCTTTCACCTTGCTGTCTAAAGGTTAAACTGTCTGTTTGCTAAAGCATGACGGTACTTCTAGTAATGGCTACAATTATTTCAGTGTAGTACAAAGGTTGCCGTCAGGCAGGTCTGAAAGCACTCTTTGATTCAGCAACGATCAGAGACCGTGTCTGTGTATGTGAGCGTGTGCTCATGTCTGCAGGCTCTACCTGATTCTCTCATACCTGGAACCAGAACACACACACATTTACACAAATACAGATTCATTTATGACAAAAAACAAATCTTCAAGGTTCATTTAATTGCTTTTTCTGGAGCTAAAACTACTGTTTTCGAGGTCAAGAATGAAAGTTCCCTCTCAGATTAATTGATGTTTGAAAGTAAGACAGTGGAATGAACGCATTTTTATTTCTATATCTACTTTATACAAAGTAAATTGTAGTAGCAAAATACAGACTCTAGTGCATGTAGCTATTAATTTCAAGTCAAACTACATATTGATTCGTAAAGAGAACAAGGTTCTGTAATAGTAAACATGTTTACTGTTAGGAATGGTGGAAACCCCCTCTGGCACCTATCAACCAAACATGTGTCACTTCTGTTTTGATTACCATTGACTTTGGGCTGATCGATGCACTTTGGAAACTCAGTAGTGTAAACATTTAGTTAAAATCTGATCTGCAGTATCAACTGAGACACATGAAAAAACAAAAGAGCTAGAGGGCATTCTTGGTTGGTTTCGTATTCGTGAACTCCTGAGAGAAATGTTTTGCTCTTACTTCTCCACTATGTTCACTAGCTAGTCACAAACTTACTTTGTGTGTCTGCGTTTTGGTGCAGGGCAGGTAGAGTACAGATTTATGAGAGGTGAAAACAGCTCCCTGCTGCTGCCGGAAACGATTGCTGATGAGAACGGTGAGACTGAACCAAAACAGGAAAGTTGCGGGCAGAGTTGCAGTGTTGGGTGGTAATTCTATTTGTCACGAGTCACCCCTTTCACTTCACACATAGTAATTCAATCCAGTGTTACTATACAATATTGATTACAGCAGCTTTACATTTTCCTGGATCAACAAAAACAAATTACTTGTTCCCTTCCACCCAATGTCGGAACCCATCGGCTATCGGTCCGATGACGGATAAGCCTCTGGGGACAAGGGGCTATATTTCTGGGGTTCCGGTGTAGCCAGTGGATATCCGGGCCAAGACTTCCTCTTCCGTTCGCTGCTCATTGTTTACAGTCCGATCAGCAACATGAGATGCAAAACTGGAGTTGGAGTTGAGAGACGATGTGTACGACTGGATTGTTTCAGAAGTAGCCAGTTTAAATTGGTAAGAAGCTTAATCATCGCCAGACGATAGCCGGTGGGCTCCGAGACTGCATTTCGGCCAATGCGTTCCGCCTCTTTTGCTCTTCACATGAACTATTTATCTGCATTCAACCAAAGCCTGCTCGAACGTGACTGGTCAATACTACTCGGACTAAAACGGAAACCAGAACACTTCCGATGCCAAAATCTTGTCCCATTGCTTTCAGATTCTGCATACATGTATGGATGCAGAATCTGTTTATAGAGATTAGAGACATTGTAACAAAATATTCTGCTAAGTAAAAGACAAAAACAGGATAATAACCTTCTTTGCAGTAGTAAAAATTTGGCTCACGATGGTTAATCTGTATAACTATGAGAAGTATTGCAAAGATGAACGAGTGGACATCGAGCAATCATTAGTCTTCTACCCAGTTTCATCATGGAGCAACAACCATTCTGTGACTATGCTAGAAATCAGTTTCAGACTTAAAGGAATTTAATGCTGTGCCGACCCATCGCATTGCCTAGTTGTACATGGATGCTAAATCCTTTGCACAGACCTCTGAACAGCCACTATTTCATTTATGCTCTGGAGTAGCACAAAGTGGGAGTCATCATTCAAAGACTCAAATCACGTTTCACCGTGCCTTCTCATACAACAAGCCTGAAAAAAACATTTTTCTCCAAAAACTAGACATGAGCTCCGCTAGCTTCAAGCCATGTCAACAAATCAAAGTTTGTTTTGAAATGATTTGTACAGCCTACACGTTTGCGGTGGGAAAGTTAACTTGCATCACTCGAAGACTGTTTTTTTTCTCTCTGCATGAAAGTACACAAATTGGAGTTTCTTAACTTATAAAAGCACAGACTGTTGTGGTTCTTCATCTGAAGAATTCAAATTTCCTTCTCTGCCTCTCCCACCTCTGCTGTTCAGTGGGCCTTGATCCTCCAAGCAATGGGAGGTGGTACTTGCATAACAGGATTAAAGGCTGAGACAGTTTCTGAGGTGCGGCTCTGGTGGTAAAAGACCATCCTCGATTAGGAACCTCCTCTGCCACTGCCACCAGACCCCGAGGCTTGTGGGTGCTTCCTGACAAACTGGCCTGTCTTTATTGATGACAGTGATTGATCACGGCCTCCGGGGAGCTATGAGCAATACAGTTATTTGTAATTGAAAGTTCACAGTCTGTACACACACTCTCGTAGTCCTCCACAGAGGTCCCGCAGGCACACATACCCACATTAGGGAATGGTACACGTAGATTTAGGGTTTGCAAATTGAGCTAGACATGGCACACAGTTAAACAGAGACACACACATACAGAACTTTGTGTCAACCGGCTAGGAAGAGCTTGGCTGACAGAATCGATAAGGAGTGAAGACTCATAGTGCATGCACTGCCTTGTCTAGCCAGCCCTCCCTCGAGTGGCATGACCAACATACCAGATAGAATCTGTCCACAAATCCACAAAGCACCCCTGCTCTGTTCCTTTAATTATATTTTTCTGTGTTGTATCCTCTGTTTACACATTTCTCTCGCTCCATCTGTGACTCTCTCCTCTATATCTTTTTTCTATATGTTTCCACCTAAAATGAAAAAAAAAAAAATAGATTTTGTTTTCTGTCCTCTCCACTCTACTTGGTTTTTCTCTCAGTCTTTTGGCCGCTACTGCTGCTTCCCCCCCATCTGCCCCTCTCCCACCTGCTCTGCATCCTTTTCTCCATACTGAATAGATGCTTGCAAGTGTGTTGGCCTGGCTAAACTATTAATTAATCCCAGAGCAAATAAAAAAAGCCTTAAGGGGGAGGGAAGTAGTAAGCTGACAGTTCAAACATTTTAATCACAAGGCAGCAACTATTATGCTAACCAGTGTGTGTGAACAGGATGTCAGTGAGCTGAGATGGATAAAGTACATAAAAATGTATGAGCAAAAATGAATAATGTGCATAAAAACACTTTTGTGAAAGATAATGACAACAGTGGCACCTGTGCACGCACACGCACTAACTGAGAGGTGGATTTATTTTGTAAGGGGAGATAAATCCACCTCTCAGGTTGCTTCTGCAGTCTCTAGAAACTGTATATCTCTGGCTGTTCGACAGTGGATCAAACTCTGGGCCATTAAGAACACCTTTAGCCACTAGTATGTGTGTGTGTGTGTGTGTGTGTGTGTGTGTGTGTGTGTGTGTGTGTGTGTGTGTGTGAAAGAGAGAGCGGGAATGGAGAGAGAGAGACAAACTGAGATACAGGAATAGAGAGAGAGAGAGAGAGAGCTCATGGTGAAGCCCACAGCCAACTCAGTCTAAATAGCTCCTTAGGGAATCACTAAAGCGGAACAATCGATTTCAGCAATGGATGGCTTGAAGAACGAAAAAAAAAAAAAAAAAAGGACGGTGGTGTCCTTTCCTCACTCTAACTTCAGTCGTTTCCTTCTAAACTATTCACTGATTTCTCTTACTTATCAACTGATTCCTTCACTAAGAGCGACGTAATGAGATAGGCGCCCCTGGAGCTGTAATGCCTGCTTCCTAAAACCCTGCATCAGTGTAATGTGTCCACCTGCCTCCGTTCGGTCTGCTCTGAGTATAATGATGGAGACTGTGATTGGATTATCCCCTGAAACCCAATTAAAGCGGCCATAAGAAGTGGACCGTGTGGATAGCTGCTTACATGTAATCATCTAATTGGAGTACGATCTGCTTTTTCTTATGCTTAGTTATGGCTCTTGTTTTCCGTGCTAATTGGTTGGCTTAAAAGCAAGCAAAACACCCTGTTGTGCTTCTATATTTGTACCACAGTTCAAATACGGTCTGCAATTTACTTCCTTTCATTAACTGATTAGAGTATAATTGCGTCTCTTTGGCCACACATTAACACTCTTTTAGTAGATGACATGCAGTTAAATTGCCATGTTGTCATCTGGTATCTTGATGAAATGCATTGAAGTTTGAGTAAAAGCTCTATAATGAGTACATTTCCAAATAATTCCAGAATGCCAGTTACTGGGAGGAATTAGCTTGTAGCACCCAGCGCTTTCTAATAACCTGGTTTATATGAACATGTCCAAATTATGGCTGTCAATCGATTAAAATATTTAATCGCAATTAATTGTGTGATTGTCCATAGTTAATTTCTATTAATTGCAAATTAATCACACTTTTTTTTTCTGTTCAAAATGTACCTAAAAGGGAGATTTGTCAAGTATTTAATACTCTTATCAACATGGGAGTGGGCAAATATACTTGCTTTATGCAAATATATGTATATATTTCTTATTCGATATCATTAACAACACAAAACGATGACAAATATTGTCCAGAAACCCTCACAGGTACTGGCATAAAAAATATGCTCAAATCATAACAATGCAAACTCAAGCCCAACAGGCAACAGCTGTCAGTGTGCTGACTTGACTATGACTTGCCCCAAACTGCATGTGATTATCATAAAGTGATAATGGGGTCTGTAAAGGGGAGACTCGTGGTTACCCATAGAACCCTTTTTCATTCACATATCTTGAGGTCAGAGGTCAAGGGACCCCTTTCAAAATGGCCATGCCAGTTTTTCCTTGACAAAAATTTAGTGTAATTTTGGAGCGTTATTTAGCCTCCAGCCTCCAAGCTAGTACGACATGGTTGGTACCAATGGATTCCTTAGGTTTTTCTAGGTTCATATGATACCAATATCTTCAGTCCAGCTTCAAAACTGAGCCCGCTACAACCTAAAAATAGCAAGTTGCGTTAATGTGTTAAAGAAATTAGTGGCGTTAAAATTAATTTGCATGAACTTGTCATCATCGCGTTAACTTTGACAGCCCTAGTCCGAATAAATGGAAACGTTGAGCAGAGATGTAGAGAAGTGTTTACTGGAATGTGCTTAATCTCAATATGGCTGAACTGCAATTAAGATGATCAGATAATGATGTTTATGTGTCAGTTTATATAGCCTCAGCACTGCCTTCATTAGTGATTAGTGTCATTAGTTGTTTGATTTGTACTCTGCCATAGTGATGTTTAATGGAAGCTTATTTTCCTCAAATTAGTAACTGGAACTACAATCACTCTGACAAAGAGTTTGACCTGAAATTTACCAAAACAATCACTTCCTCTATACAGCAACAGACATGTCAGCCATACATAAGCGGCTTTGGACTCCAATCATGTGCAAGGTCAACTCCGGTCAATTATGTAGTTATTTCTGCTTGGTCAAGCAATTTGGATTTTAATCTCATGGCTGTTATCTCAAAATCCACGTCATGAAGTATGGAGCTAGCCAGCTGGCGGAACGCATATTTCACCCTCTTCTGCAGATGTTCTTACGGTAAACAGGCCAGAACAACCTCACAGACAATAACTGCGATTGGTCAGGGGAGGGCAGGAGATCCTTTGATAATTTGCGCATAATGGTAATTACAAAAAAAAGAAACATGATGAAAAGCGTCAGAATTTCATCAGGCAGCTCCCCGTCTCTGCCTCCCTCCCCTCCTCCTCCTCTCTCCGCCACAGGCCTCATAATGGAGTGCTTTGGAGATCAGCGAAGAAGCCGCCGCCGCTTAAGATGAAAGAACAATTAGTGTCAGAAGGCATCGCTCTCTGCGTTCTCTGACACTCCGCGAGGGCCATTATCTCACATCAGTTTAGTGCGTACAGACGGACAAGGAAGATGTGGAGCTGTAAACATTGTTGAGCAAAACAAAAGGAAAATGTCAGCAGGACAGGAAAGACTCTCAATTTTGGGTTACTGTACCCATCTGTGCAGATTGCCTGTTTAAAAGTCATCATAAAGACTGGATTTATGTGCATGCCAATGTTTGCATGTTTTTTTCCCCCCTCCTGTGTTGTTAAAGGTGCAGTGTGTAGGATGTGGCAGCATCTAGTGGTGAGGTTGCAGATTGCAACGAACTGAAACTTCTCCTGTGTGCCAAGCATGTAGGAGAACTACGGTGGCCGACGCAAAAACGTGAATGGCCTATCTAGAGCCAGTGTTTGGTTTGTCTGTTCTGGGCTACTGTAGAAACATGGCGGCCGGCTCCGTGAAGAGGACCCGCTATGTATGTATGTAGATACAAACGGCTCATTCTAAGGTAACGAAAAACAACGATTTTTGTTCTCAGGTGATTAAACACTAAAGAAAACTTACTTATTAATTAGGGCTGTCAAGATTAATGCAATAACGCGTTAACGCAGAATCATTTTAACGCATTCACGCAAACGATATTTTGGAGGTTGTAACGGAAGCTAGAGTGAAGATGGTAACATATGAAACTAGAAAACCTAAGGAATCCATTATTACCACTCCCATGTCAATAAGAGTATTAAATACTTGACAAATATCCCTTTAAGGTACATTTTGAAATGAAAAAAAAATTGTGATTAATTTGTGATTTTATCGCAATTAATCATGGACAATCATGCAATTAAATCATTTCATCGATTGACAGCTCTATTATTATTATTATTATTATTATTATTATATTCTATTTCTGCCAATAGATCACCATAAATGCTGCATACTGTTCCTTTAAGAATAAAATGCATGTCATGCACATTTTATATAAATTGATTGTTGATGAGCTCTATAGTTTGGCCATCAAAGGAATGGGGGGTTGCCATCTTTTCACTGTTGGCTCAATATCAAGTGTGTGTCTGGGAATGTATGAGCGCAAATGTCCTTGAAGTGAACTTGCCACACGCAAAGTAGCAAACTGGACAAAACTGCCTTCTTACTATTGAGCATGCTTGAAATACAGAGCAGCAAGTCATTATAGAAGGCATTGAACAGAAGGAACTGGTCTAACTCTTAACGGTTTCATTAACTATTCATCACATTTGTATCAATTTAGAAGGGTAACTGTCGGAGAGTTTCTAAAACTGACTCTCAAGGGGAAACTAGAGGGTAAGGAATTCAAACACTACCATGGGTTATGGTGATCATTAGCACTAATATGCCGGAGCCATCAAAACATGTTGAGCTCACATTTTATTTCATAGTAATTCTTCAAGATTTACCAACTTCCAGCAGGCCTTCCAGCAGATAATTAATGGGTTTAGTTCACTGAGATGAATCTTCTTTTTAATCAGTTCAATTTAAAAAGTAAAGAATGATGAATCATACAAGAAATAGTGAGGATTTTCTTTCCATGTTGATGACCATTTGGCATTCTGTTTGTTCACTTGCTGCGTAGCATATGCTCACAGCATGCTGAGCTAGGCATTCACTGCGGATAGCAGATGGATAAAAGGTTTTCTTGCTCAAAGACCACTGCAGAATTGCACTGGATGAGGTTGTGGGGTACTGCTGTGAGTATCGCCAATAATGTCCTGTCTGCCTTGGGATGAAGTCCCACAGGTACACTATGTAAATGACTGCTGGAGGTACCTGCAATGAGAATCACTCCTGACAAAGTGCCTCTCTGTTGCCAGTGTTCTCAACATGCATCAAATGGGAATATTAGCTAATTAAAAGTTACTTTACACACATTTTATCTGCCATGTCATGTTCTCAGGAAATTAACCAACAGTACAGCACTCAAGCTTCCCCACTTTCCTGTCATGTCGTGTTTTTCTTGCCCTTTTTTCCCCCACAATTTAGAAAGTCCAATTCCCTGTGCACTGTCCTTGTCATTGCTACACCTGCTGTTGACCTGATGTGTATCAGGGGAAGCCACGTGTTTCTGCTGATACACACTCGTACACAACATGTGCTGAGATTTACAGTGTCCCAACCAGATCCCACTACCCCTCGCAGGAGAGTATCAATCTCTATTGCAGCAGCGAGGCCCTGATCCCCCACCAGCTTCCCACCCGTTAACAAGTTTCTGAGCTTCTGGGCAAGAACTTAACTCCTACACTGCCGTCTTTTATACACTTCTAGACCCCATTTACACCTGGTATTATCACGCAATCTGTATCTGATAAGGAAAAACACATGTTATAGCAACGCATAACAATGCAATGCAAAAACATTACAGTTAGAATGTTATTGATTCCCATTGTGGCAGTATCTCAACTAAGTGTAAAGCCTGGTTTATGGTCGACGTAGTGAAGTTGGCACGAGGTGCGCGCGCCAGAAACGGCTTTCGCGTGGTGCGCAAAGTTGTCGCAGCGCTTGCTCATGAACCTCTGAATTTTTAAGTAACTACGCGCCCACTGCGCCTTTCATTTCAACATGGATGCATTCGAGGGAAGACTGGCCAAGCAGGTTATTTCAGGCATCTAACTAAAAAAACATTCAAAAAACCCATTGACTTCCAGACGAGGGAACTGGAAGTGCTATAATGCAAACTCATTTCCGGGTTTTACGTAGGACACACACGTACAAGTTTCTTTAATATTGTGATTCTCTGTCTCATGCCCGTCTACCATTTTCAACTAGAACTGCAGTAGTTTTAATAAACTGAAGAGCGGCCACCTCCACTGTTTAGGAGGCCGATAAAAATGCTTCAGAGAAAGGCCTGCTGGCCTGTGAGAAAGCTGTTGATGCCGGCCACCCACAGCGCAATAATGTGACAAGATGCTTGAGCACATGAGCATAAACTAAATTAATAGTTACTCTCCTGCCAGGAAAAGTCCCTTGGGGGGTGGATGCTTGCATGGCTGACAGGCAATGGAATAATCCCTCTATTTTATATATGAGGTTATAATACTCTGATGTTGCTTTTCCTTTTTCTCCTTTCGGCGCTGGGTGATTATGTGCCATTCTGTCGAGTGGATCTCTGGCTTTGTAATGTTTTTTGTATGGATTCATGAAGGGGCCTCAGGCATCTTATTGATGTAAGCATCCATATAGTAGCGAAGTCAGATGCACAAAGATGCTCAATCACACAGTGCAGGGGCCCGTCTGACACTGTTTGCATGTTGTCATAAGCAGTAGAGATTTTGTAGGGCTGACATTGACGCATGCAGCTGACTTGAATTTCATTTGATGTGCCGATAGCTGATAGCTGTAGTGGCACATTCCCTCCTGCTGATTCAGTAGTGCCTGCATATCGAAACAAAAGCAGTGCTGTTTCGACAGCAAGCTGCAGGAGTCATATACAGTGTCTAAGTCATTCAAATGTACAGCAACAAGCAGAAGAAAAGCCTCTTTCAGAGCTGAGTCACTGCATTTGTTCGATAAAGAGACAACTTGGCTGATGCGGTTCAGCAGAACAGAGATTGACAGTGATAAAGTTAATGTCCTTCCTTCCTGTCCTCCCGGACAAAAGAATTGTTTAACTCACTATGTAGAAAAGTGAAAAAAACACTTTGGCTGTGTATATGTGCACAGCTGTGTATGTGTATAATAAGGAGGATGTCAAGTGTGCATGCAAATAATTATGAGACTGAGTTTCTGTCTACGTGAGACAGAAAGTTAGAGCCAGAGGGAATTAGAAAGAAACAGTATTACTTCTAAAACAACTGCTGACTAATTCCTGATTCCTGTCCACGAACTTCCATTCAACTCAGCGCACGGTTTGCTCTCGCAGGAAACACAATCTCCTGCATAATTACAGCTGAGGTGATTTACAGCCACAGATATCCGAATTCATCGCCTGTGTCGGGGGAATGATGTCAAACAGAGAGAGAGAGAGCGACTGCAGAGCCTCGTAATGTTGTTCAATTACATCATGTTATTCATGTCCATGTGCAACCTTGAAAATCTTGTTAGTCTATCTTTCATTTGGTTTCACATTCATTCCACTTAATTTTATTTCACAATAATGAATCCAGGATGAAAAGAAAAAAGAGGGGCTCATTTGTAACAGATTTATTATTACAGAGGGATGGAAGGTTTACAGAGATGACAGCCGAACACCTGGAATTAAACAGGTTTCTATCACAGCGGGTGATGGACAGTATCTGCTGGCTGTCTTGTTAGCCTTCTGTGCGGCACTTCTATTAATACCCAAATGAAGCTGAAAGCTCAAACTGCATAAACAAGGATTTGAGGACATATTTGGATGGTAACAGCAATAAACTGGAATCTGATCTTATTATCTGGGTGATAAGTACTAGTAGTACTATTCTGTCTTTCAGAGGTTATTGCAGGCTGAGTTTTCAAGCTATAGTGACACTGGTATCGTATGAATCTAGAAAACCTGAGGAATCCATTGGTACAAACCATGTCAAGCTTCTGGGGAAGATCACTAAATAACGCTACGAAGTTACGCTAAATTTCTGCGAGTAAAAACTGCATAAATGTGTTATTTTCGCCTATTCTAAAATAGTGTATTTGAATATTTCTGCATACTGGGGTCTCTAAACAGTCTTGGAATTACATAAATTGGGTATCACTGTATAGCTGAGACTCTTGTGGATCCAATGAGACCAATTATATTCACGTGTGATGATGTTAGTCCCCATAGGAGCCATTTCATTGTAGTGAGAGAGACCATTTTTTTATTTTTTTATTTTAACCCTTTCTGTATAAAATGACCTGTGGTGACCTCTAGGATAATCACGGCCACATGAAACTTTACAACCACAAACAACAGACAGGGCATCCAGAGGATGGATGGCTTTCCTAGCTAGATTGACAATAAGAGGGGTTTCTGAGCAGTTTCCAGAACAGAAGTGCTCGCCATCCAATAGCAGAAAAATGCAATTCTTGCAGAAATCTCCAAATGTCAAAAACATGGCTTTTTCTATGGTGTTCCTCGTGGTCTTGTTGTCTTAATATGGTATTTTGGAGGGATTATTGATCATTTTTTATCAATTCTTGAATGTTAAAAATGGTTAAATTTAGCACCAAATCTTTGTGATATCAACCCCCAAATTGATGCAACAACTTATGAAACATAATAGAGCATGGGTATTGCCATCACAAACTTATATCATCATGTTCTACACTCTTATACACTTGCACAATTTATTTTAATTAATTCATTTATTATTTAATTTTTATTTCTTATAATGACTAGAACAACTTGACACACGGTTCTTAGTAGGCTTGCCTCGGTATCGTTTTTACCGGTGTTACACGGTGTTCGGGCACACACCGATTACATTACTTGCCCACCGCCCCCACCGTTGTTTTGCTTTTTTTACAGAAATAAAACCCACTTAGTTCATTTTCACTTATCAGCGCCGTGTTATCAATACATAGTAGGACGACAGACACTAAAATCTGAAGGTGAAAGTGTCTGCTCCATACGGGGTCTCAGCTCAGAGCAGCAGGAGTCATATTTCACACAAACGGGACGAGAGAGAGTTGACAGACCAGACGATGGCGGAGGATTTGGTGCCGAAGCAAAAAGCAAAAGTGCCTATTTGGCAATATTTCAGATTTAAACCCAATGCTATCAGGGAACCATAACATTAATGAGGTAATCGCACCGGATGGAAACCTGCGGCCACGCAGGAAACGCTGGACCGGAGAGGCCGGACACACAGCCACCCAACGTTAAAGATCAAAGTAAGCACTCTACATATAATGAGCGTCATCTTTTCTTGTAAAATGTCCGGTGTAATTAGTTACACCGGACACAGGTCATTTAACCCGTGGGAAAATGTCCTCACCATCACATCACCAGTGCTGAGCTGCATCTAAAATTAATCTTCAGATTCTCAGCTTTCAAACGATGTACACGACTTCTATGTGACATATACGGACTTTTTATCTACCCCTGGACATCCCCTCTTCCCCACCCCTACCACTCTAAAAAAAAAGAGAGTGGAATGGTAAAGGGTTACTATCACCATGGAAGAAGTGAATTGATGATCCCATTTTGGAACATATTGTGAACTGCCAAGCAAATCAAATGCCGACCCAAAGTCAACCTGCAACTCCGATGCTCATTAGATTCCCATCCCAATTTGCATCATACAGTTTAACCCTGAAGAAAGCCTTTCAGTTCTCGGTTGTTGTTGTGAGTCGGTGTATACTCCTCTCTAGCTACAACAGAGGCATTCTTTGTGTCTCTAAGGCCTCTTCGCTGTGCTCTCTCTCTCTGGCCGCTCTTCAACACACACACATTCTCACCCCCAGCGAATGAGCCTCCGCTATTCCTTCCCAGCTTCGCGCGGGGAGGACATTCCATTCCTTGCATATTAATCACCTCATTCATCCACCAACGCGGCGTCCACACTCCAGCCAACAATTAGTCCCTTCCTTCCCCCTGCTCCTCCTCCTCCTGTTCCCAGAGGAGAGGAACCATAGCCTTGGTCAAGCAGCCCATAATCAGCTCGCCACTAATTATGAAGCAGAATCACCACGCTGACGGCCGTGGCTGGAGCCTAGACCCTGAAACGCTAACTCTTGTGGGCGTGTGGAGTCAGAGAGATTATTCTTCAAGGCTGACACTGATATGCCACTATTCCTTTTCGTATTCCTTGTCTTCAACTGCTGCCTCCAAGGCTACGCAGGAGATTAAGGAGAATGATACACAAGGAAGAGATTGAAGCCATCAATCAAGATTAACACGATAGATGGAACATGCTGGGGAGCTGCAAGTTGAGGCGTCAGATTGTTTGAAAAGTAGAAGTTTTTGTTGTTTTTCCCGGCTGGCATCCTCATAATCATCTCAGCTGCAAGCCGAGGCGAGAACAAAGAGCCAGTGATAGAGCTGCAATAAATGTGATTGAGCACGGACCCAAATTGTCCCTTAGTGATATGGCCTTTTATTTCGCAGCTGGGGCAAGGCACTTTAATGACTTGGGTGGAGGCCAGCCAGGCGCTAAGATGGTCAGACAGAGGGACAGCGTGGCACCACTTAGCCCCTGTCTGTAATGGCCTGGACACCTCCATCCCTCTCCTCCGCCACAACGGTCTGGCTCTGCCATCCTTCATGCCGTCCCTTCCTGTCTCTGCTTCTCGCTCCCACACAAACACACAACAGAGCCAGGCGGTGATGAGCGGAGGAGAGAGAGAGAGAGAGAGAGAGAGAGAGAGGGAATGGGGTGAAAGGGTAAATGGAGAGAAAAGAGAGAGGGACAGTTAATGGAGAGGGAGGACAGTGAAGGCGCCATCAAAGGAGGGGAGGGTCTTGTGAAAGAGGAAGAGAGAAAAAGAGAAGAGAGAGAACTCATGGGCTTAGATGAATAGAGATACCCATACTTCCCTTTTTTTTCTTCACTGACAAAAGGGCCAAGCCTGCATTTAATGCCTGTGGGAATGCCTGGGTCAAGTAATGAGAGCACACAGTGCTTCCAATCCTTGACTCAACGCAACAGCAGAGGGATGACTTCGGAGCCAGAGAAGCAACCCCTGTAAAATCTCCACTTACAAAGAGCAGTTAAGGAAAAAAAAACATGTCTTTCAGTTTTCTTATCTACACTAGCAGTTGGTCTACTGGAAGCACGTACTGTAAGCATACGCCACTTGTTTTGCTCGATAGGCCCACGCTGTCCAGATGCAACCTCTTTTCATGTAATTCTGTGTAATATTCACACCGTAATAAAAACTCTTACTGGAAATTCGCCACTGTGTACAATAAGTGCTCGCTGGGTCGAGCATTGAAGCTCATTGTGCTGAAGAGACTGAGTATGGAAGAAGGTAAACACTGTCACTTTGAAGGACAAGCTCTATTCTGCGCTGTTGTCTCTTAACATTCGCTCTGAGAGCACACCGGTTTCAACACGCCCGCTATTATTCAATGCAGCTCTCACCACCTATCTGCCACTTCCTATTTCTCTTTCAGACTCAAAACTTTTCTAAGTGGAGATCAAAGAGTTCAGCACGAAGGCTGACATGGCAGCTGTACTCGTCTCCAATTTTGTTAAAAAAAAAAAAAAAAGTAACTTGCCAAACAAATTGGTCCCCGGAAGCCAGGATGTCAGGGGCAGAGCACATAGGACAGACAAGGCGAAGGAATTTTGGCAAAGAGAGAAATGTTGAAGTTGTAGGAGGAACATAGCTCACAAAACAAAATGCACCGTTGCACACAAACACCAGTTTTTCACTTCAAGGTTCTGCTTAGGAGTACTTAGGCATACAGAGAACTTTTGGGGCTTTGTGAGCTGTCGCCGTTTGATTTTGCGGTGAATTGCGGCCAAACTAACAGTTGAGAATAGTTTTTAACTTTTGGCGACAAACTGCGGCCAGAGAACACCCGCAACCAAGCAGTAAACAGTCAGGGTGGGAATCACCAAAGGCCCCACGATACAATACTATCATGATGCTTAAGTCAGGATACAATTTTACTGCAGTTTTAAACATTTTGCGATGTGCTGGGTATCGCGATAAAATATATTGTGATTTATTACCTTTTTTCAACTGCAAATTAAGTAGTTTGTCAAAATCTTTTTTACCTAACAAGATACAGTTTTCACTCCGTTCATCTCAGAGTTTTATTCACATATCTTGAGGTCAGAGGTCAAGGGACCCCTTTGGAAATGGCAACGCCAGTTTTTTTTCCTCGTCAAAATTTAGCATAACTTTTGAGTGTTATCTATTGTTCTTCTCGGCAAGCTAAAATGCCATTGGCTGGTACCAATTGATCCCTTAGGTTTTTCTAGCTTCATATGATACCAGTATCTCCATTCTAGCTTTAAGACTGAGCTCTCTACCTCCCTCTGAAAGACAGAATAGCAGATTGTTAAGAGATTGATAGTTTACATAATAAAAGATCGATACTTGTGGTCCATGTATCAATACAAAATATTGCGATACTATGCTGTATCGATTTTTCCCCCACCCCTAGAAAACGGAGTCTTGTGACTCTTGTGACATGCTGACCTACGTTACAAAGAATATCTTCCCACCTGAAACACATGCACAGGCCTCCCGGCCGCACACAAATGCAATTATTGTGGCGAGCCGCACTTCGTCGCTGCCTGGTGTGTTTTCTGCGTTAATTAGGTCGGCCTGTGAACTGACCGAGTGCACTGGCCAACCATATGCCCCAGCAAGCCAGCCTTTGGTCTACTTCAGCTAATGATAGAACTGTCCAATCAATAATAGCCTCACTGAGTGTTACTGAACTCCTCACATACATGCATGCATGCACATGCACCAACACAAAACATCTCTCTCTCTCTCTCTCTCTCTCGCTCTTCCTCAGTGTGTCCTAATTCAGTAGTCCACTCTGCCTGCGGGTCGGCAATCTGTCTAGCACTCATTAGAGATCTGTCATATTCATTTGAAAACCCATTTTTTGGCAAAATATTAAAGTGGGAAGTCCATGCTGTGCCACATTTTATACATTTAATTGAGGGAGGGGAGGGGGAGGCTGAAAGCAGGGCAGATAATTCACTTCAAACATTTCTAATCTCATCATTATTAGCCAACAGTAAACACTCCTATACACACTGGGGAAGTCAATTTTCTGGTATTTCTTTGTCTTTACTGGGCCTGTGAGAAAACAGTACAGCAGGCCAGACGGGGAGTTCAGCAATGTGCCACTTCAATTCCCCGCCAATAACCTATTATCTCGCCTTTATTACCTGTCATAAGGCTCCAGTGTTCACGCATGTGTTCAATTTAATTAAACCTAATCCATGTGGAAGGAAAATAATAACAAACAGGTATGTGATTGTGTTATTTATTCAACCCTCTCTGGGTTTGCATGCTCAACAAGGGCATGGTAGTAATTAATTTGAGCCTGGAGGTTGGAAGGCCCGAGCCCATCGCATGAGGTCAATACGGCAGCAAGGGCCACGCCTGTCCTGTAATAAGCTGACATAGTTAAGGCCGTAATTGGCTGGCGCAGCCAAGCGACAAGGGCAGGCCGGATGGAAGCACTGACCGTGGAAAATTAGAGAGGATGGTTTAAGATTGATCACCGAAAACCTCTCCACCGGGCTCCTCCGCTCATAATAACCCACAAGGATTACAGAACGGCAGGCAGACTAATCTGAGGGAAGGGAGTATAATTGCAGAGGCTATATCTCTCAGAGCGTTAGCTTTTTAAGCTTAGTCATCCATTTATGAAAGATGACGCCTTGTATGAGAAAAAAAAAGCAGTAGACAAAGAACAAAGAAAGTTCATCTTGCAGAACTGCTAATTTATCCCCTTGTCCAATATTCTCTTTGATACTTACATGCTAACTGGATGTCACCCTACATACTGTCCTTGATAGGGAAGTGCACCCTCAATCACTCCAGGCTCAACACGGGCGCCGATAAAAAAACGTCAGGACAGCGGTGAATGAAGACGTAGAGCTCAGCCCGATCCGCCACAAGACTCAGCCGGGACGACAGTATTGACAGCCGCGGCTGTTTGCCGTTCAGCCTAATTAGAATAGCGATTTCCATATAAACAAGCAACAAATTGTTACAAATGGCGTGTTAAGTGGGAGCGCATAATGCAAGGTGGCGGACGGCGCCAAACAAATTGGGAGCCGGAACTGGCGCTTAAATACAGATTGTGGTGTTCTCAGTGGAATGGAAGAGGAAGAGGAGGGGGTTGGGCTGTAGAGGAATGGCCCAATTAGGCCAAATGGAGACACGGCGGTAGAATCGAGGGTTGGGGATTTGAATGGAAGATGGCAAACCTGTACAAAGTTGAGGAGAGAGGGAAGGGAGAGATGAGAGAGAGAGAGTGTGAGCGAGCTTCGTCACACCTCTGTGTCCTGTTTTTCTAGCTTCTGAGCCCCGGACGGATTGGCTTTGACATGCATGAACACATGCACACTGCCTCCTTGCCGGTGTAATAAACTGCCATCCACCTACTGCTCCCTTCCCCTTCTGATGTGGAACTCCACTCGTCTCAACAGCTGCCAAAACACATCTATTCATTTAAGTGCCCGCTCTCTCCCAAATGAAGCACCCCAGGGAATCATGAGTGTGGCTTCTAAATACAAGTAATCGTCCAGCCTGTCGATTTCACCGGTTGAAATGACATATGAAACACACACACGGCTATACTGTCCGTGGTCTAAGGCTTCCCACAACCCTCTGTGCTCATACATCATCATCAGGATGGGTGACATTCATGTCAGCGCACCGGTAGCTATGTAAAATTCATGATTCAAACATAAATATATAAACTCTGTGACAGGACTGCACATTGGGATGGCATTTTCATCAGGACATGTGATATTTATACACAGTATAATATACTGGCAATGGCCAATGTACTGTATATAAAGCTTGACAAATAGATGGAACCCGTATGAATAGCATCCAGCTCTTACTGGGGGCAGTATATATTTTTCAAGGTTATGAAAAGAAATGCATTGACATCTCCTGCTGACATCCAGACACGCTGCTGCAACGGTACCACCGAGCGAATCCTCCTACACTGACACTGTGTTTTTGTTTTTCCCACTAATGGCTCTATTTTTTCTCTTACCATATATCAAATTAATTTAGTGCCTGATATGCAGTTCCCGGGCTATTCTGATTTAAATAACTAATGAAGCGCGTCTTGCTGCCAAGAAGGAGCATCTGCTCAAAGAGACGCAGAGTCAATTTTCATAAATTCGAAACACCCTCTGGGGAATCACGGGGGGAGAGGGAGAGGAAGGATGGAGGGAGGAGGAGGAGGGTGGGAGGGGAGGAAGAGCGGAATAAACAAATTTAATCTGTACGTTAATGTGGAGTTTCACATAGTTACATATCAGCTGCTGTAATACAACACAATACCAGACCGGTTGCACATTCCTCCAGGCGATATACATTATATAAAACCTTATATGTAAAGAGATTCAGTCAAGACCTATAGCTTACTGTACATGTGATACAATAATTACAGTACTATTCCTAAAGAGCATGCTATATTAATGGTATGTTTCACAAATCATAATCAAGTAGTGCTCGGTAGATCTTTGCCATCTGTGGGTTTATGAGCTGGTCACGGTTTCTCTAGTAAAACATCACAGCTGTGACTAAATATGCATTGTGAGCAAAATATTTCATAAGAAAGTAAGTCCATTTATGTTTTGTAACGACAGGAAGGCTAATAAAGTAAAGAATTGTACTCTATTCCGGATGTCAGATCTAGAGTATCAGGCCCCGATCAGACAGAGTGCATTTTAGCAGCCTGGGGCGGCTTTTTGTAATAGTTTTCAATGAGATTGAAGCATTGTGTGCGCTGCTTTTGCGTTGCTGAGCGCCTCGCGTTCATCCGCTCTGCGCGCCTCGCGCTTTTACAGGAGCAGCTGAATGCCTCAAGTTGAAAAAAAAATCAACTCAGAGCAGAAAAGCGCCCAACGTCATTCGTGTTTTTTTCTCATTGTGGTGAGTTTTGCTGGATAGCCGGAGATGTACTATTAACTATTTGGGTCGTGTACAGTTCATGGTTTTTAATATGGATGTTAGCACTCATTCTGTGGTTGCCTAGCAACATATAAAATAAAAAAAACGCAGCAAACTGCAGCAACAAAAAGGAAGTGCATTGTGCCTCATATTTTTCACCTGCAAAATATGTTCCGTCTGATCAGGGCCTTACTGATTGATGATCACTGACTAACATGCAGCCAAGTGGAGCAAAGTCATGAGAAGCTCCTTCAGTTCAGGCAGACATAAAACATGCTGCGTATTTAACGCCTCCTTTTATAAGGAGGCGTTAAATATACTGGGATGGCATCTGAGCTATTACTTGATTACTTTACTCTTTGACTGACAGCGCTGGAGTTTTACTGCTTGCATTGCTGCTGCAATCATCACCGTTGCTCATCATGCTGCTGCCAGTCAATACTGTTGCTCACTAATCAGCCCCACATCCACCCGTAAGACACAAGTTTGTTCCTTGACACCGAGCATATTTCCATTTCGCCATTAGAGTTGCCTGATTGAAAAGATACAAATTTTTTTCTTTCCATGTTGAAATCTTTAATTAGGACACTCATATGTAGCTGCTGTCATTCAATTTATCTTCAAGATGCGGTTTTTAATATTAAAGAGATCAGTTTTGCCAAAAAACCTTTGGCTCGTGTCCTCGCATTAATTTTCAAAGAGCAGAGAGTTGGCAAATGTACTGCACTAAATCACTGAATAACTACCTTACACTTCCCCTTAAGGACCCCTCAAATTGGAATTATGTCAGTCACCCTGCTTGTTCGTTGATGATGTGATGGAGATCTTGTGCATCCTGTGGGAGAGGGTGATGCTTTCAAATTTATACAAAATATTTTTAAAAAACGTTCATTTTCAGCTTAGTATGTCTCTTCTGCTCATACTCAAAACTTCCATCACTAATCTAAACCAACTGCTGCACTATTGCATCATTTGGTTTTAATCTGATTCTGAGGGAAACAACATAAATTATCAATAGATAGACGGACAAGACGTACAAATTAACCACTACCTTAAAAAATGCTATTTCCACCTCAGAGAGCGGTAGAGCTGTGCCTTGCAGTTACTGTATATGCATATACACTACGCCACAAGCTCCTGCGTGGAGGGTGCATTAGTGAAAAGCACAACATGGCACATTATAGGAGAACCCATTATGAAGCTGTAAAATGTGGATCAATAACTGCACATTTCCCGCTTTATGTGTGAAGGCAGGACCTTGATAAAAATGCAAGGACACACAGCAGAGAGCTTTCTGTAGAATTTAGTGGTGGTTGTACTGCTTACTCCTTACTTCCTCAATGTTGTGAGGCTTAGCAGAACTCCGTAATGCAAAAGACAAAACAGCTGATATTGAATCAAACAGTGTGACAGAGATGATAAGAAAGCATCCTCCTTGCAATCAGAAACTGTAATGCTTCAAGCCTTCTGTGATAAATAACGAAAGCGGCCTCAGCCGATGTCAGAAGAGCCTCATACTTCATCTCAAGTTGATCCTATTAGTTGGATTCAGTCTACTTGTTAAGTCCAGTGGCTCTCTAATGCTCTCCATCTACTATCCAATCAGCTAAACCATAGAAATGTAAAAAGACATGAGGTGCTTCTTGCAGCTTAATATGATCTGTAATGTTAGCAAGACCGGCAAAAAATGCCGACACTTGAGAAATTAAAGTGCAAATGGTTGAAATTACTTGGTTTCCAATCAGTGGGCTGTCAAATTTAAAGGAACAGCGTATATCAATTAGAGGGATCTATTGCAGAAATGGAATATAATATTACAACCCGATATCACGCCAAAGCGTGTGATAGACCCACCTGTCCACCAGAGGACAGCGTGTCAAATTTCATGTATGTACCTGTATGTACTATGACAAATAAAGGTTTCTTCTTCTTGTCAGTCTCACGTTTTGCCTCTCAGAGACTTGAATATTACACCCCTGTATTAACATGCAGTACCAGCAGGGGGTAAGAAAACCACTCACTTAGGTCTAGGCAACAAAACCACTTTGTGAAGTTAAGGGAAAACGTCATGGTCACTGTTTTAAGGATCAGGCAAGAAAACCACTTAGTTAGGTTAAGGGAAAACATCATGGTTGGGCTTAAAATAAATACAACAAACGTCACACGACAACTGTCACTACAAAACACGTGACAAACGTCACTTACATAACTTGCAAAACAAGACACCTGTCTCGAACACGGGTCTCAGGCTTGAAAGTCCTGAGTTTGTTGGACCCACCAGCCCACCTTAAGTGGTCTTTCTTATTTTATATACTACGTAACGAGCTCTGAAGTTTGACTTCTGTCACTACACAACGTGAAAAACGTCATCACAAAACACTGCACCTTCATGCAGGCGTGTAATATTCATGTCCCGGCGACACAAAACGTGACACTGACACGCTCTCTTCCGCTGGACAGGCGGGTCTATTACACGCTTTGCTGTGGGACTGGGCTGGATATTAAAAAGTATGTTTTCTTTAGTGTATAATTACCTGAAAATAAGAATTGTTGTATCTTCGTTACCTTAGAATGAGCCGTTTATATCTACACAGGGACCGGGTCCTCTTCACAGAAACGTCCGCCATGTTTCTACAGTGGCCCAGAACGGAAAAACCAAACACTGGCTCTAGAGAGGGTCATTCGCGTTTTCATGTCGGCCACCGTAGTTCTCCTACACACGGGAGAAGTTTCCATTGGGTGTAATCTGCAACCTCACAGCCAGACACCGTCATTTCCTACACACTGCACCTTTAAAGACATCAAAGTGTTTCCAGAATCTGCTAGGCGATGTTCCGGCCATTATGTGAGATAGATGGTCACACTGGCTTTCCAGTCTGTGATAGAATTCAACACATCATTCATGCAATGCAAAATCCACTACATGTAAGTACATTGAGAGGTTGTTTTTTTCAAAGCCGACCAGTTGTGTATTAACAGGCTTAAGCTTAATCGACTCTGTATGTCTGAGAGAGATACTGAGTATGTCTGTGTGTGTGTGTGTTTGCGTGCATGTAGCCAATCAGCGGGATGGAGTGAAGATCTTCAGTGACACCATTAGATGCGTCACAAACCAATTCATCTGCCATCTCCGCAAACTCGTTTCATTACCAGCGTCACCCTCACAGCTCGCACACCCTTCACAATCACTCACGTCTCCATTGATTAGATCGGTTGCATCATCTTGAGCAGTGAATCATTTTCTTTGCTCGCCGAGGAAAAAATGGACGTACGAAACAATGAGTTGCTATAGACACACTGGAGACACCCTTTACAATGCGGATGAGTAATACACCGTATGCACAATACAAGGGATATAATAGTTAATCTATTCATGCTGATATACAATTAGGAATATCTATTTTTCATCAGTAACCATAGATCATGTGAAGAGACAGCTAATTGAAGTAGTTGCATGTGCATGCATCACATGGGCAACAAACAATGGTTGCATTAGGAAGCTATTCCTTTAATTAGACATTAATCCTACAAGCGCATTTCGTCATTGTTCTCTTGAAATCTTTTGGCCATAATTTCTGTTACAAAAGGAAATTATGGAAGTGTCATCCATACATCGCTCTATGTTGACAGTTATGTTGTTGAATGGAGTGAGATAAAGAAAAATGCGCACATATGTGGGATAAAATCACAACAAGCTCCTAGAGCTCCGTTGCAGTTTTTTAGTCAGTTTTTCATGTTTTCTTTCCCCGTAGAACTTAATCCACCAGAGATGGGACTTGCGCTAGTTCAGTGGAGCAGCACACATCAGGTAAGACAGCAAAGTACTTAAACACCTGCACATATGCTTCGCAGGAGGGGGAGGGGGGTGGAGGTTCTTTTCCAAGGACTCTTTGAAGCAGTGAACTCTGTCTCGGCAAGATGTTTGATATTGTTTTTCCCTAGGATCAACCTGAGCCACATCACACGGTGTCGTAGTCAAAGACGAACTGTGTAAGGCGCGGCTGGAATGAAAGGAAACGGCACCCATTTACAACGGCGGCTAATTAGGATTCCTCTTGGAAGGCATGTCGCGCGTTGCCACCCAGCATGCGACTCCAATTTACAGATGTTGAGAGAAAGACTGTGGTAAAAAGATCATCAAAATCCCTTAACTGGCCTTTGTATGTTAAAGTTCAAGACACGATACATTTTTCATTAACACTACAGTATGTCATCTTCCCGTTTAAGCAATTGTACTGTAATGAAATGATTTATCTCGTCTCCGTACTACCTCATCTCCACTCGACTGCTGTGAAAAACAGCAGAGTGATGTGTCTATTAGGCCCTCCACTCTGCCTGTTGATGCTTTAGAACTGTTCATGCAGTAATTACTCGAGGTGGGTGGTTAAAGTTTCAGTATGCCAACCTGATGTGCGTACGTGTGTCTGTGTTTGAGAATTTTTATGATACTCTAGGCTAATCCGTGTGTATGCGTATGCAGGCGTATTAAATCAGTACCTGTGAAGTTGAATCTACAGTGCTACATTCCCCGGTGGCCTGCAAAGCTTGAAATGAAAGTTTCTCCTAATTATTGTTTATTTTTAAACTTGAATTAATAAAATCCCATTTGCTCACAGAGATGAACTTTACTTTGAAAAAAAAACAAAACTTGAGAGCCCTCTGCACGCTGTGCAACAAGGGGGAGCGCACTCTGCAAGCGAAGTAAATATCCATATGTGCTCTGCTCTCATTTGCTTGCTTGTGTTCCATACTTAGAAACAGTCTGTGGCATCTCACTAATGAGCTCATTAGCGAATCTTTAAGCACCTGAATATTTGTTCCCCTTCATTGGTGAAACAGTGCGTTTGTGTGTGTGAAGTCTGTTAATATGTATGGTTAAATGAGAGTACCTATCATGAGAAATCATAAAAAAAATTGACTTAAACTTCATATCCTGTCTTAATGCAGTTGCTGTGTGTGTTAATGTGGATGTGCCATTGTCCATTCCCTCGTACATGTGTGTATGCCTCCCGGGTCACTAGTCCTCTTATTCAGTCAACCTTTACCATGATGACATTAATGTCATGTCTGAAACCCCGGTACAGATATCACAGTAGGGCTGAACACTTCGTTCTTTTTTGAGGAACAGCACATCCTCAGAGATTTAAGACACACAAAGAGAAAGAAGTTAACTTAGACACTTGACAAAATAAGAAATAATCACCCCTGAAGCCTGAAAACGGCTTTCCAATTTACACAAATTAATTGATGAGAATAAAAATGCAAAACAGATAACTGGCTGGAGTCCTTCTTAGCCTCTAATGTGAAAGATTGTGGGGTTATGTGCTCTTGAATAAACAAGGATCCTTTGGTAATTGTGGAAAAAAAAAAAAATAAGAGGCACTCGGCTAGCCTGTTAAAAAAAGAGGGTTTATTGTATTTGACAAGCTGTATTGCATATTAAACTCTCTTTTCATTGGATCGTAATTCGGATTTAACCTCAGGTAATCAACTGTATCCGCTTCACATTCTCATTTGCATGTTTATTGCCTGTCAAGATCCACAGTACTGTATACGTTTATATGGGAAATCAATGGTGCTTAAGCATGTTGCGCTCTGTCCAAAACCCAAATAGTGATGTCAAAGAGGGTACTTTGCCTTTCAAAGAGTAACAATTTAGCTTTCCACGAGGGATGTCACCATAAACCAATATCTTGGTACCAAGTCGATGCCAAAATTCTGAAAACGTGACAGTGCTTTTTTTTCTGCAGTACCGCAGGTACCGTAGTTACCGTCAGGGCTCGAGGCTAATGTTGTTCCATCGTCCCGAGGACGATAGAAATTGTGTTCGGGATGCAGTAAACTCACTATCGATGTCTCCAGGGACGCACTCTTTTTTTACCCCCGATAATGCTATATTGCGAAAAACAAATCTGTGTTGAAATTGGCAGAACGAGCTAGTTAAAGTTAGCTGTTAGCTCCGTGTAGGATTGTGCTACCCACCGGCTGCTAACAGCTAACGTGAACTAGATCTTGTCCTGCCGATTTCAACACACAGTTCATTGAGTTACATTAAGATGCGTTCACACTCTATTTCGTAAAAATGATTATTGGGCAAAGGTAAATTGTACCGTTATCATTATGTGTTCAAATGTAAAACAGTAATAAAGGAGTGTACGTTGAAGTACGTGGATTTGTTGTTTTACTTTTGTTTTTTACCGTGGTATCCAATTTGTATTGAGAATCGTGGAATTTCACTGATATTGGTATCAAATACTAAGTTTCTGGTATTGTGACATCCCTACTCCGCTGTATTTCTGAAAAAGTACCCACTTAATGTGTGTTCGCTGTAGTATTAAAACACACTTGCTATTAGTCCTTAATCAAGGACTGAAATCTACAACACTTGATGGAAAACCCCTGCTGTGACATCACTGAGTGGGTGTGGCCAATAGAGTAACACACTTTAACATTGAAATCCATGAGCAGCGCAGAAGCAGCTGCTACTTCTTGGTGATCAACCCTTTCCATCGGCAATGTTTACTGAGAGCGAAATTCAGAGCGCTGGCAACAGAATTAGACACCAGCCTCATCCCACCACCCCCACTACACACACAGGGTATAAACACCCTCTACACTCAACCGTGATTTCTCAGTAATTTGAGTTTCAAACAAAGTTCGCTGCTTTAAAGTAACTAAAAAAAATCAGAGCCAAAGAAAAGAGGAAACCCTAAGCAAGGAGAAGAAAGCACAGGGAGGTTGAGTCGAGAGAAATTTGGTATTTGTCTATGGAATGGCTCTCACAGTCAAAAGCATACCATAACCCTGACAATCACCGCTGTAGTAAGTTTTGACAGCACACTATCTCTTTCATACATTCTCTCTTTATTACTACATTTGCATGCAGCACGTCCCTCCCTCCAAAGTGCAATATTTTCCTATGCAATTCAATTTATCATAAAGGCATGCTGACAACCACTCTGTCATACAACCACAATGTCAAAGCAATTACAGCTCATGCAAAACAAGATTCAGAGTGTGAAGAGGCTCTGCAATCCACTCAAGCAGCAGCAGACCATTAGCCTTTCATTCGGGCAAAGCAGCACGGAGCTGGAGGAAATGCATGTTTAATTGTATTGTATTATGACAGATGAAGAGATACAGTGAATTTGGGGTGTTGTGTTCTCATAATTGTATATTTGGTGGCTGTGAAGGAGATAATTGAATTCTGCATGAGACCTAACAGTGGATTTGCGCATGTAATGTATATGTATTTGCATGTGCATGCATATAGAGCTTAAGTGTGTGATGACACCGAAGGAAAAGGGTGTTAATGTGAATATCTAGGCCAGCAGTAATGACTTTTCAGTTGCTGCAGCACCACTCACACCGTGATCTATTTCTACATTGCCACTAGAGCCTGCCTTGTACCATACAATATGCTATATTCTGTATATATGTATGTGAATATGTGTGTGCGTATAAGTCAATGTGGCTGAATGTGGGAGTGCTGCCTACATGGCATCCAGATTAACACAGGATGTCTGGAGAAGCCAGCCACTAAGGAAGTTTAATATTTTAATCTACCAGAGGGGATGTCATTTCCAGAAAGCTTGTGTCAAGTCGTATATTTTTTACAATCATGCTCGTTAACCACAGCTAGTTTTATAGTGCAGTGCGGTGACACTGTACTGGTTATTTAACATGGACACACGTATACACAAAAACACACCCACAAGCTAACCAACCGATATGCAACCAATCAATCTTATCTGTTCTGCACATGTGCACACTTACTATTCTTATGCTTATGGGCATGCAGTTGATTAGCAGTAACCTAGTTCAATAATATCCACCACATGTAGGCCACTATAATCTAGGACCCGGGTTGTGGTGGTAGTGGTGGTGTTAGGTGTGTGTGTGTGTGTGTGTGTGTGTGTGTGTGTGTGTTTGTGTGTGATGAGTATAATAGGGCTGCAGTAAACCTGCTGGATGGCAAACAGCAGCAGGTCTCCAGGCCTCCAGCTGGGGCTCAGCTTGTAGGGGTCAAATGTCATCCATACTGACACAATGGAGACCTATATATAGTGTCTGTGTTTATATATATATATATATATATATATATATATATATACTAGGGCTGCTCGATTATGGCAAAAATCATAATCATGATTATTTTGGACAATATTGAGATCACGATTATTTAACACGATTACTCATTTACTTCATCATCAACATCACACATTTAGAAAGAACATTTTGTGGCGTACATTCTTAAGTTAAATGCATCAATCTGGTGCACTTTGAGAACAAAATGAAGAGGCTAGACCTAATAACATTGTGCTCTTGTAAACCATTTAATCATAAACACATTGGTTGTATAGATATGAATGGTAATGAAACAACAAAAAAACTCATTGCCGCAGTGAGAACAGTCCGTCCTGGTTGACTGTCGCGACAGAAGCAGGGAGCTCCGTCCCTCGCTGCAGGGAGAGAGGGCACAGCGAGCACTAAGCGGCCCGATCCGGGCGAGGAGCGCTGTAAAGCGCCACCTTCACCCCGGCCTTTTTCAAGCCGATCTAGAGCCGTTCGTGGCGCACCACCAATACGCCAAGCGGGGGCCAGCCAACCTCAGGGAGAGTTCCCACGAGGGGATCCTCCCACACAGAGCGGCCGTCCGAGTGGGGCAAAAGTGCACCGCTGTATCAGAAAGAGGGGTTCTTGATTTATAAAACAAGACTAAATGAGAGCATCATTACGAAACGGAAAGTGGCACAATAATCTTTTTATGTTATCTTGTTTTCATAATTGCAAGAAGCCGTAAGTGTAATTGAAATTTGATTAATTGCACAGCTCTAATATATACATACACACACACTTCATGCAATGTTAAATAACATGAAGCACTCCATGTAATGGAATCAACATTAATTTGCTTTTTTGCAACAGCGGGTCAAAGCCTCCATCGCAGCCAAAACCAACCAAACAACACAGGATGGTGACATCTTGTGTCAAATGTATAATTACTTCTATGAAAAGAATGAACCCGCTCTTCAGAACAGGTGAGCTGAAGGCACAACAAGATCCGGTAGTCAAGTTTGACATCATCTCACACCACAGACAGTTACAACTGTCACTGAATAAACTTCAGCACGGCCAAGTGGGGTTTTGCCAGATGGCCAGTACACAATTTCTACGGATCAAAAAACACCATTAGTTTATTTGAAGTTGCGGGCCAGCTGGATGTTGATTTCTGTTGGCAACAAGATGTTAAAAGAACAAGAATTTTAATGTTTGGGGACAGGGGAACTGGGTTTAAGTTTTGGCTAAATAATGAATAAGCCCTGGCAGGCTTTGGTTGGCCCTGTAGTTAAAACAGCTCCACAAAGTTCAGCTAAGGTTTTTTTTTTTTTTTTTTTTCTTTTTGGCACAATAGTGACAAGGAATTTCATTTCCTTAACACTCCATCTCCCTGTGGTTGCAGGGTAGATCGGTCCACTCAATTTGTTTCTGCTGTATCCTGAGCTGGCCTCAGTTCACTCAGGCGGCAGCACTCAATTAAGAAGTGATATCAGGGGAATTGATAAAAAACTTTGATGAATTGGTGAACTTCCCACTCCCCTTACGGTGGCGAGCACTAGCTGAGCAGTGCAGCAAAAAGATGAAAGGACAATTTGTACCCGAACATAGGCGTGCTTAGAAATATGAGCTAGTATAATGAGATTGTCTAAAAATTAACTCCCAGGGCAGGATAAAGATGAAGAACTGCTCTCCTATTGGAATCAATTAGACCAAAGAAGATTTCTGCCCCCAAAACAGCGTTTTATTGTGATGTGAAGATCTTTTCTTTTTTCCTTTTTTAATAAAATGCTAATTCAGTCAGATGGAGTTGTAAAGCACTGTGTGGGCCAAAGGTTATACTCAGGGCTAATAGTTTCATTAATCTTATGGTAAATTCATACACAGTGATGCACACACACTCACACAAATACACCAAATCACTCCAACAGTGTGATCTCAATAGGTGTATCAGATCCACAAACCTAGCGACAACTCTATCACAACTTAACATAATACTTGTATGATACATACACAACATTCATTCATGGAATCACACAAACACTATGTATTTCTGGTTTAGGAAAAGCATCTAGAAGGACCACCTGGCCCTGCAGAGGGTGGTGCGGTCAGCTGAACACACCATCCGATGTCAGCTCGCAGCTCTACTAGACATTTACACAGGCGGTTCAGGAGAAGGTCATAAAAGACCTCCATCAGCCCGACAACAGACTCTTCTCTCTGCTGCGGTCAGGGAGGTGCTACTGCTGCCTCAATGCCAAAACAGATCAGGAGGAGTTTCTTCCCTCAGACCATCTGGGTCCTGAACTAGTGACTTTCGCCATCTATAACTCACTACACATCATTTATAACTTCCGAGAATGACTGTTAGTTTGGTTCCTGGCGCATATAGGGCAAGTTTATTCCCTAACATAAAGTATATGTTATATATTTATATGGCTGGCCGTGGGTTGTGTGGGCTCACCTCAAATCAAATCAATTTTATTTGTATAGCCCAAAATCACAAATCACAAATTTGCCTCGCTGTTGCTGACCTCCTGTCAGCAACAGCGGCTAAAGCTTTTTTTATGGTTGCACGAGGCACTCTGGCGCGGACCTCCAAGATGCCTCGTGCACAACAATCTTTGCAGTATTCTCCGAAAAGCCAGAGGGCATACAGAAAAAGTTCCATGAAGAAGCATAAATTCAACGAGTGTGACCGCCAAAAAGCCATAAACCAAACTCCTCAATGCTGGGGAGGAGTTGTAATTAACTGTAAACTCATATCTCATATTCATGGACATCCTTTATTTCACCTTTGTACGATCCCTGTAAAGAAAGGAGTCAAGTATTAAATGTAATATAATGACATGAAGGTTGAAGCGTTTAATATCCTGTAAACAATTTGATTCAGCTGGCAAAATAGAGCTCTCCTGCTTTTAAAGCATTTTTTTTCATGTCTGAAAAGTCCCTGCGCGCAGCAGGCACCTAGTTACAAAAATGCAGAGGCGCACAACCAAACGCTGCAACAGCTTGCGGAGCCTTCGCACTTCACGCACAATACACGATGATGTCAGTTTTAGTTTGCGCACCCTCGCGCTGGGGACACTATGGCAAGCATAAACCCGGCTTTACACTGTGTTGCGCCCAAAGCGTTCGGCGAGCGGCGCTCTGCGCTGCCGTAGTTGTTCCACACAAGGCATTGGAAATAATGGCTTTCATAGTGCAGTGTAATAATCATTCATGTAATAATTCATCCACCTGCCATACATTGCATATGGACTGGTTATATTATACGTATGATATTTTTCTCAAACTGAACATTTCTCCTAAACGTAGACTACTTACTGTATATGTACGTTATATTGTTTTATTATTTCTTTTGTAAAATATATATCGTTTTTATTATTCTATTCTATTCTATTCTATTTGTTGTTGCTTTCTAGAGGCTGGCACAAAACAATTCCACTACACGTACTCTGCATGATTTTGTTTGTGCCAAGTAAACCTGATTTGATTTGATTCTATTGTCAGTGTTCGTAGGGTGCCATGTATCAAGGGAAAACTACTGTAGAGGTCAATCACAACACCCAGGCAGCGTGCAAACTGCACAGAACAAGACGCTGCCTTGCCCTTCATCTCCACTCTCCAATGCACACCACAGGGGACGCGTAAGAACACAAACACATGCACAGTACCACTCACAATCACAGCTTGCAGCACAGAAATAGCCAACCTTTCTCCATTCTGTTTTGAGAAAAAAATAATGATGACAAAATCAATAAGAACACTCTGAGGCGCACACAGGAACACACGTGTGAATGGGCAAACACAATGACATCTTATCTTCACTGTGACAAGGCCAGAAAAGCTGCATGTTAGGGACATCTTACCCAGAGTTCATGTGGTGAGAATAGATCCACCGCCTTGAATTCAACTCATTGACAGGCCAACACTAAAAACCTGCATTGGTTTGCAGAGACCTCTTTGTTATTAGCTAAGAGAAATCCTTGATGGTAAGGTACCTCCTCATTTGGTGTCAATAATAACGTTTCCTCTCTGATCCTCAATCATTATTTGCTGGAACAAAACGTGGGCCACACTTATCCATGTTTGTTTAGACTGATGAAGCTTAAATGCCTCTATGACCAAATGTGGAGGGATTTCCACTTTTCAACGCACACATTCATCCACTAGTGTTTACAAATACACTTACATGTGCACCCACGCATGCTTAAAAGACCTGCATACACACGCATGCAGGCATCTGTATGACGTAGACATACACACGTCCACTAATACTGTATACTGTATGTACGTGCAGAAAACATGCATGCAGACACATCCACAATTAAATGCTAGAAATCCTGCTCGACAAATCTCTCCATCCAATCAATGGGGGTCACAGTCTGAACCCACACATACTAGCAAGAAATATCGCTGCACAAATACAGTGCATATGATGTGGTGTGTGGATGGAGATTAATCAGATTAGGGAGATTGTCATAGGGGCCAGTGCATCTGGCAACTAAGCTTGGCCCGCAGGCACGAACTGATCCCACAGTAGAAAATGCATAAGTAGGTTTTGTCTGCAACCTGCCAGCTCTGTAATCAAAGTGGAGATGAGAAATCTTCCGCTTGAGTGTGCCCTCTTATTGAGTTCTTTTAAAAGGACCAAAATAACCGATGATGCAAGAAACTCTTGCATAATAGCTCTGAATTATGAAACATAGATTCAGGCGTCTCGTTGGCAAAGAACTAATCAGGAAATAGGGCTGGGTGATTTTTTTATTTTACCATTAAATGACAAAAGTAGCACTGAAGTATAATACGCTTGAATACGCTTTGTTGGCAAAGAGCAAGATACTGTAGCAAAATGAAACAAAACTGCAAATACCACTCTGTTTCCAACCCGGTCTCACCCCCAACTCGTCAAATACTGCCGTCTGGTAAGTGTCCCTCAGCATCATAAACAGGCGCATGGAGGTACCCTTTAGCAACAGTACGTGATGAATCAGGCTTTCAACTAACTCCAATATAAACCCACCAGCGGCGTTATTCGACGGTCGGAATAAGTGGCGTAGTATTATTAGGGAATGGGAATTGCGGAGCATTCTGGGGCGTGCCGCCAGTTTTGGAGGGTAGCGTATGGAGCTACGTCATCTGTCATCTGTCAATTGTTCATCACAAGAAATGTATAATTACATTAAGACAAATACCGATATCAAGAGAAGCTGACAGAGGCAAAGGGGCGATATATTATAAAATTGAAGTTAGTTAATGATATTGATCCTTACGAATTAGGAGGACCATGACAGTCTGCCACCCATTACGGCCACTGATGTGTTTTGCTGTTAGCCAACTACACAATCACCCGGAAAAAGATATCTTGTAAAATAAAACCCATAACATTAGCCTACCTTTGTGTCTGACTGTATACATTTCGGCTTATTCATTGTGTAGTGTTTTGTGTTATTTTTTGAGAGTAGACAGCCAGCGGATGGCACTCTTACTCTTTACCCTCCAAAAATGGCTGACTTGCTGTCGGTGACGTCACATTCCCATTCCCTATAGTGAGAGAGTCTGCTAAGGGCAAGCGGGAGGGGTGGTGGATGGGTCAAACAAACACAAGACTTTCAATCAGGAAACCGCTGTTTGTGTCCCGTGTGAAACTATAAAGTAACGTTGACTTATATTGTCACGTCAGTCTTTAGTCATGTGACTTGTCGGTATCGTCAGTCCTGTGAGTCACGTGAGTCGTTAGTCCCAGGAGTCGCTAGTCAGTGAAGTTACTGTCGACAGTTTCCTAACCCTAACCAAGTAGGTGTGTTGCCTAAACCTAAACGGAAGTTTATTTTGAAAGGAAAGTATGCATGTAATGAGCGTATATTGACACGCCATCCCTTGTCTGCAAGAGGGGTACCCCATGAGTCGGTCTCAGATGCCGAGGGGCACTGTTTAAGGGGCGGCATTTGACGGGTTGGGAGTGAGAATGTGTTGCTGTGTCGGGTAGATGGACGCCATTCACATTCGGTTTTAGTGATACATGACTCACATATGATCAAAGCTTTTCTATGTGAATCCATGACGTGAAGAAATTCAGCTTTTCCTGCAAGCGAGACAAGGGTGGTGTTCACCTGCCATGACTATCCCATCAACAAACAAGCCTGAGCAGAGAACAAACACCGTGCGTCCCGCTGGGTTTGCTGCATTCTGTATATGTGTACATGTTGGCTTGATTGTTGCCAAGAGGATTCCCTCCTCAGAAATGCGACTGAGCCGAGAGAATACAGTGCTGAGCTGAGGGGTCCTAATTGGCGGGCTCATGCTGCTCAGCAGTGGGGCATTGGAGGCTGAAACTCCTGCGAGTCTCAGAAGTGGCTTTGCCATATGATTGATTATAATTATGGCCCTCTTTGCAAATCCTGGCTTTCCTGGGTGGGCGAGCTAACGCGCCTGGCGGAAGGCTTAGATGAGGGGGTAAAGCACAGTAATATGCTGTGAGCGCACACAAACACACACACACACACACACACACACACACACACACACACACACACACACACACACACACACACACACACACACACACACACACAGGGAAACAACAATAAAAACACTAAGTAATTTGCGCACACATATTTCTTCTCCAAGCCCTGTCCTTGAACGGTGGATATGGGAGTTTGACAAAACCAGTCAATTAAGGAAAAGCACAGGCTTCCTCTGGAGGAAGCAGAGAGGAGAAAATTGGAGAGGAGCAGAGAGACGAGAGGAGGACAAAATGTAACGCAGGGAGGATGATGGTGGGGATGAAAGGAAGGGAGCAGAAATGTACTTGTACAGCTGTGCAAAAGCATTATCAAAATACCACTACCAGAGAGAAATATCAGATGTGTATTAGCCTACAAAAATGTGGGCAAATCATTTCTTATAAACAAAAGTAGGGATGCACTGAATTCTGGGCCGATACCGATGTATAAGATAACAATTTGGCCGATAGTTGATGCCGATACCAAAGTTTTTGTTGTTGCTTATTTTGTTTTTGTTGGGAAACAAAGTCATCTACATTATCAAAAAATATCTGAGCTGTTTTAAAGTCATTCAGCATTTCTTTACACTCTTTCTTCACAAATTCAAACATACAGATTTATGACCTTTAATGTAACCTTCTTTCACATGACAAAGCTGTTTTTGAAAAATAACTGCTTCAAAAGTCTCTTTAGCTGCTATACAACTACCTACTCAATGAGAAGAATGCTTCAGTACTTGTTTTGTGCCGTGCAGCTGTAGCTGCCTATATTGAAAAGTGACGAGAAACATAACACAGTGTTTCCCACACATAGACTTTCTTGGGTGAGCCGCCCAGGTATATTAAAGGCTGCCCGAGTATATTTGCCGAACCATTTTAGCATTTTTCTTTATCCATCGGAGAGAATGATGCCATGCGGCATAGATTAACTAGTGGCAGAAGGACGCCACCGGGGAGCGGATAGAGACCCTCGCTCTGCTGGTGGAGCCTCGGGCCTCGCTGCTGCAGCTGTCCGGGCAGGACCCACGGCGGGACTACGGTGGCGTGCGGCAGCCCGACGTGCTGCTGCACTCTAGGACTGGATTCCGGTGTGGGCGACAGACTGCTGCACGGCATGGGGGATGCTCCCACTTTAACGTACTGGGTGCTGCGTCACCCATCGTTGGACTAACAGGCTTCTAATGACACATTACGCACACACGAGGTTCGTTCTCATCCAGACCGCAGTGGGGATTTTTTTTAATAAATATTGTAGCCCATTGTTTTACTGCTTAATTTTTCATTGAACATAACAAAGTCCTTGTCGCTGAGCTTTCTCCAAGACAGTGTAATACTCCCACATGGTCGACTTTCACTTTTAGTTGTAAACAAACCACATGTACGCACGGCACCCGTTGCCCACTTGCGTCATGCCAATGTCGTGTCCAGCCAGTGGTTTCTTCTCAGAATCAGCCGCTGGATACTGTTGCCTGAGTCTGACAGCAAATAACCAACACAACATTTAGCCGGTCCAAAATTGATGCAACACAACAGATAAACATCAGCCTCTGCTATCAGTGAATGTCATCTTATTCGCCGATAGGCCAATGGCAGTCAACACGGCGAATATCGGCCGAACATCGGTGCATCTCGAAACGAAAGGGAAGGTAAAATAACTTTTCATGGGAATAGCGTCCTCTACATATCTGTGAGTGATATGAAGAAGCAGAGGACAAAGAGAGGGGCTTCTGAGGTTAAGTCTGAGAGAACATTAGACAGAAGTGTGTAAAAGAGCATAAATGGCAGCTTCCACACGTGGAAAATGCGTAGCCTGGAGCACACTGACATTTCCACCCACTCAGTGATCAATCTCTTTCTTCTCCGGCTCTCTCCCTCCCTCCCTACGTCTCTCCTCACTCTGCCTCTCATCACCCTCTCGTTGCCAAATCATATGAGGCTGATTTCCTTTCAAGTGCCAGCTTGTGTGTCATAGACAAAACTGGCATCATGTCTCTTTGTTTTCCGTTATGAGGTGGAACACAGGTTAAGTGTATACATTATGTTTTTTAAAAGCCTTGCATTTGGCGGGCGAGGGGGGGAGGGGGGGGGGGGTCTTGATTTCTTCATCAAGCAACCAAACCGAGACACCTGGCAGATTTTGGCAATAATGGGACCGGCTACTCTGCTGCATTAAATAAGCATCTCATCACTTCCCTTTACTGTAGCTATGGGATTTCTCTTGTGTTTTACGGTTTCTGACGGTGACGCACACGCTTAAGCCCTGAACATTATGTCACTGTAATGTTATACCCCAATACACACCACACATATGACTTCAAATACCGCCGCTTGGTCAGTGCCCCTCTGCATCGGAGACCGACGCACAAGGTACCCTCTTGTATTACTTTTGGACGGACCAAAGTACAGCGTGTCAATATACGCTTGTTACATGCATAGTGTCCTTTCAAAATAAACTTCCATTTTCACAGGAAGTTAGGTTGAGGCAACACAACCACTTAGTTAGGGTTAGGAAACGGTCGTGGTTGACGGTAACTTCAGAGACTAGCGACTCACGTGACTAGCGACTCACGTGACTGACGATACCGACGAGTCATGTGACTAAAGACTGACGTGACAAACAGCGGCTCTCCTGCCCACCCTGAACGGACTCTGGCCGTCGAATAACGCCGCGGGTGGGTTTCCATTGGAGTTAGTTGAAAGCTTGATTTGTCACATACTGTTGCTAAAGGGTGCCTCAGTGTGTTGGTTTCCACTGCTGAGGGGCACTTACCAAACGGCGGTATTAGACGAGTTGGGAGTGAAAATGGGTTGACGAGTCATGTGACTAACGACTGATGTGACAAAATAAGTCACATTACTTTTAGCTTCACACGGGACACCACCATCGGTCTTCTTTGTTGAAAGTCTTGTGTTTGTTTGACCCATCCACCACCCCTCCTGCCCGCCCACAATGGACTCTCACACTATTAATAGTACGTCACTTGCTCCGACCGTCGAATAACACCGCGGGTGGGTTTAAATTGGAGTTAGTTGAAAGCCCGGTTTGTCACATACTGTCGCTAAAGTGCGTCGGTTTCCGATGCTGAGGGGCACTTACCAAACGGTGGTATTTGACGAGCTGGGAGTGAGACCAGGTTGCATATGAATATTAACGAATGCACTTGAAAACACATTTTATATCTTAGAAAAGTATTTAAGCTGTCAAAATGTTTTGTCATCAGTTAAAAACAGACATGAGTGCTCAAACCCAAACTAACTAACACTAACATCAACTTAGAAAAACACAGTTTGTTAAATCCAGCTGCACGCACACCTCTTCATCGACGGTACTGTCAGAAGCAGCATGCGTACTCTCGGAAACACGTCCCTCAGGTTCTGAATCTTTTGTCTCGGCTGTGATAGTGCGTCTTGTTTCTTGTATCCTGTGATCTCTCCCTCTGTTTCTCCTCACAGCACACAAACACAACATTTATCAAACCCTCACTGCGCTCCATATGCTGGATTAACCAGCTCTGCATCAGAGATAAGTCAGGCGGGATGGAGCTGTAGATCTTGCACCATGTCAAACTGCTTTTAGACTCATGGAATCAATAGACTTCCCTAAGATAAAGGAGTTTGCTCAAACATTTTTTTTTTCTTCCACCAGCCTGGATGAAAAAAATAAGAAGTTCTCGGGTTGAGGCTTGCTATTGCACTAGATGATAAAAGTCTCTGCTGTGATATTTTAGTCTTACTGTCAATAAAGTATTGTGGGGGCACAGCGTGGAGCATTCGTCTCCTTCCATGTTACGGCTCTTACATAATCAAAACAACCCAGAGTTGTGACACTGTGAAGGAGGTACTCGTCGGGGTTCACAGATCCTTTGGTTGGTAATCAAATGATTTCCATGAAACTTTAACCTGTTTTGAACCGAACAGTGTTTCCACAGTGACTGACACATTCTTGGAAACAGTGAAAGTAAGGTTGATTAGACACATCATTGTTCGTACAGACCAAACGCTGTAGGGACAAGGCCACACAAGTTTGCAGAATAGTGCTGGCTTGTAGCTGTACAGCAGCTCTGGATGTGAAACTTTAGAGCTTACAGCAGAGGTAATTACACTCTGTGTTACTCCGGCAATAGGCATTGACCCCAGGATAGAGGTAGACCAGGCAGAGAGTAACTACATTAATCTAAATGCACTGACAAAAAAATGAAATCAATTTAAAAATATAGAAAGAAATAAAAAGAAAAACTTGGCTTCAATATTCAATACACCTCCCACCTTCTACTTCCTATTTAAGCTTCTCAGCTCCAAAATGATTTATGAGTAATTGTTAATAAATGCACAGTTTTCCTGTGGTTGGTATCAAGGTTTTGGATGACACCCGTGAACTGTGATTTGTTTCTGCCTTCTTTTCTACCACCTTGCTGCTGAGATAGATTTCTTTGTAAATCCTCGTGTGATGAATGGTGGCAAAAAAATGTTTTCAGCAAGTCTAGGTGAGCACAAAAATAAAGGATGTAAATACAGCACATTCAATCAAATATGACATTAATGACAGCATCCCATTGCTAATGATAATGGGGAAAGCTCATTACCATAATTAAAATGTGAATATTGTCTAGAATGACAATTTATTAGCGACACCACCTACTCGTCCATATGCTCATTATTTTCATCACTGTCTTCCCCACTGCTGCTGTCATGATCATCACCGTCGCCGGCGTCTTCCTGTGTTCTTTGCTTTACCATATACCATATACTGTATATAAGAAGCATACCGTGCTTTATGGTCTATTTGACTGTAAATGGGACCATAATTTACTAAATGAACATCATGCTGTATTGAAGAAGACTTAAAATTAGAGATTGAGACCATAAACTCAGTTTACAATGTTTACTGAGGTAATAAATCAAGTGAGAAGTAGGGTCATTTACTCATAGACTTCTATACAATCAGACTTCTTTTTACAACCTGAGGAGTCGCCCCCTGCTGGCTATTAGAAATAATGCAAGTTTAAGGCACTTCTGCATTGGCTTCACTTTTCAGACCCTGAGGTTGCCCACTGCCGACTACACAGGATTAAAATCCTGGGAAGTACAAGAGTTTCGACCTGCCAGAAAGGCAGTAGAGAACAGAGGGGTATTGTGGGTAGATCTAACACATGTCCTCAGGGTAGCTGCTGTGATGTCTTTATTATTCTCAAGCCTATTCTGGGGGGTTTCTTCAGTGTCTTGGCATAAGAAAAATAAATCTCTAAACTTTCCATCAGAGTTAGCTTATGATAAATGCATCACAGGACGGATCTCTTGAGAAAGCTGTGTAGGAACTCCGAGAACTTCTAGGCTGCATCTTCAACTTTTCATCAGTCAGAGTCTGTCTTTGTAATACCGCTGTGTGACATAATTCTGGAAAGCCCCACTTTACAAACAGTTTCCTCATTTCGAGTCTCTTCAGAATGTGTCTAAGAAATGACACAGATATGATGCAACGGGCCATAACTGCTACTGTAGGTCTGGGACAAAGAGCAAAGAGAGGCTACCTGGGGGAAAGCACTTTGCTCACTCAGAAAGAAAGAGAGAAGCTGGTGGATGCATCCCTAGCTCGGCCCTCTGAAACACTCCTAGAGAGAGGCAGCTCATTTTGTGGGCAAAAACACACACTTCAACAACAAGTTCAAACTGGGGCAGAAAGGTAAAGCTAAGTTATATGAAAAGCAATTTGAGGAAAAGAGAAGCATATGGTCCATAGAGAGAGGCAAAATCACCAAAACTACTGACCGAACACACTGAGAAAATGTTCAGGTGTGTCCAATTATCCAGAATCCATTCTCTGAAGAGACTACATTCGTCACGGTGCCTTTTGCAAGGCCGTGGCAGATTTAAGGTTTTAAAGATGGTTAGTTTTTTATACAACTGAGACATCAAAATAAATTGAGAGAAGAGACACAGCAGCAAGGACAAGACGAATTATGAACAACATAGTAAGAGTAGAAGTGGGCTGTGCATCAAGCTGAGAGCACAGCTGGATACTGCAGGGCCAGTCTGAAAATGCTGACTGTCAGACAGCAAAGCTGAGAATGTTCTTGTACAAACATGACACATAGAGTTGCTGGACAACTAATAGCATTTCACAAAAGAACCTCAGTAGCAAATCCACCAAGACGGCGCTGCAAGGGAGCTCTGCATATGTTCTGCATATTTTCATATATTCTGTCACTCAGCTGCTGGAAACTAAGAACAGATTTCTTGTCTTATTTGCTAAAATTGTCCCACTTATCACCACTAGTGAGCACAAAATGTATGGCTCCACTTTAGGGCTAATCCACTAAAGCTAGCATGTTTGTGCCCTGAAGCACAATTTGCATTGGGGGGGGGGGGGGGTTACAGGATGAAAAGCCCTTCCTTTACTTCCCTGACAGCAGCCATTATATACTGCTGAACTCTTTGCACAATGTCTTCATGCCGCCATTGATAACATCAATAATTCAGGGGAAGCTGATGCTCTGAATGCCCTCACCTAAATTTTAGTTGGGCAAAATAATGAGATTTGCATGCTGTACCATCTTATTATGTAAGTCTATGACAGGCACTGTTAGGAACAGTGTACAGTCAGTGAATTGCTATGGTGTCACTTTGGCAGAAGTCCTTAGTGAGTGTGGGCCTCAGTCTGTATCTGAATAAAAATAGAGAGGATTTGTGTCTAAGATTTGGACAGTATTAGTATTATAGAGTGACAGGGAGAGAATCTTTGTGTCTGCAAAGTCAGAGCCCTTTTTTGTGCTATAAAAATGCATTAACAATACGAGAAATATGTCGATGGAAATTGTATTTTATTGTGAGCTATTTTGGTAATAACATTTACCAGTTTGTGTCTTTATGCAAACACTATAATGGTGATTGAAACTTCACTCTTAAATGGTCCCATTATTTGGATTTCTTAGTTCCTTTGGGGAAAAAAATATAAAGAAAATCATTGATTAATTGATTTTTTTTTTTTCAACCGACTAAAATTATTTCTAATTATGAGCCTCTGCCAAATAGTAGATATGTCAAATTATGGTAAAACAGCAACCTGTATTCATTTCTCCATGACTGTTGTTGTTGAGTCATTATTATCAATACTATCAGTATCCACAAACCACAAACAGGACACATGTTAGGAGTAATTTCTTCGTCTTCTAACTTCCTAAAAAGAAGCCACCTAAAAAGGTGGTCTTTTTTTAACTTCATATAACTTTTCAGCCAGATATCACAGCTCAAAATGTGCTCTATCAAACGGTTGTGAAGACCATTAAAGGAGATGAAACGATCCCACCGCTACACCTCTAAACGTGAGACTTGGTTGTGAGACTTGGTTTGGTGAGTGGAATAAGTAACTACAGTTCTGAAGTTTAAATCATGTGAAACCATCAGGTGTTGGCTGTAGCCTCTGGTGGGTCTTCAAAGAGATGTAAGAGGCAATTTTAAGGATCAAGGAGATCTTCAAATGGGGTGTGTACCGGTGTGTTTTAAAGCATATCACGGTGTTAGCGTGCTAAATGAGTGAAGGCTGCAAAATCAGCCTCGCACTGAAAAAAATAAAAATCCCAATATAAAATGCAATGTGAAGATGTAGGATAAAAAGAAAATCAATGCTCTAAAAGTGAGTCAGACAGAGTTCACTGAGGCATAGATGCATCTCACACCTCCACACACACACACATACAGTATAAGAGGAAGCCAGTTCCTCAGGTCTGTATATTTTAGAAAATATCGTTTTGCGGTAATGTGTCATGTCAATATTGATTAAGTTAAGCCAAACAAAATGTGAAAGGAAAGCCATGGTTGCACTATGCATCCTCTTTAATAATACAATATGGTAGAAAAGATGACTGTGGTCTGTATTGCTGTCAATGGAGCGCCTGCCAACCCTTTTTTGGTGTATTCTGCCACGGCTGATTGGATAACCATAGAGGTTTCTAATCCTTTTAACCCTGGGCTTCTCACACAGGCGTTAGTGCGAAACACACACATAAATAGAAACCATAATGACACATACAAATACAAGCCTGTACACGAAAACTCTACATTTAAATTTTTAAACATGCCAGACATATCACACAACACCATCATTTCCTGTGTATGATGTATTTTTTGCAGCCTCTGTTGCAGTGATATATAAAAATTGAACGAAAATGCCCTCAAGAAATAAAACAGACATTGCTTTTGAGCAGTGCCTTATAAGACTCTGAACCAAGCCATGGTTAAATAGGCTGAGCAGTTTCCTTCCTTTGTTTTCTTTCTGTTTGAAGACGAGAAGAGAAGGCTGTTACTGCCATCTCTCCAAGGGACTGTGTATTTGTACTTGGCCACCTGTTCCTAGTCTTTGGGTACAATGTTTACTTCAGGCATACCACATTGCGTTACGTCCTCCAGCAGTGTGAGACGAAGCAATAAAAAGCAAATTTCTGCAAACTCCTGCATTTTAGGGGCTATAGCAGTTAAGCAAATTGAAAACTTAACACAACTTTAATGAACTTCTCAGGCATATGGATGCTTATTTTGCACATAAAACAGACAGCATGGGTCAAAATGTGGGTTTGAGAGCTACGTAGAAATGCCCTTTGGGCCAAGTGATATTGAGTCACTGATAACACTCATAAACAACAAGAACAACAAAACAATAAAGACAAATCATTTTAAGGAAATGAGCAAATAGAGTTTAACAATACAAAATTACTGTGAAAATGCATGGCAGCGCCCACTTAGCAATGAATCTCAGTCATAAATGAGCTTACTGCACCTCCTGGAGAAAAACAGGGTATCGTTATTAACAGCAGAACCGAGATTATCCAGCCAACTCCTACTTACGCCAGAGCCTTTAATCTTCCAATACACGTAGGTGTCTGTAATGCCAGTTTATATTAATATATGCAGGCAATAATATCTCCATATCATAAATATCAAATGTTTGAAATGACTCGGGTGGCTTAGATCAGGTGTGAATTTATGAAAGCTGTTCAGATTGAAAAATTCAACCCTTCATACTGCCGACTAATCTGAGCAGCCTATTGGTCCACAGATTTCCCCCCTCACTGTCAGGACATCCTGAAATGGTGCTAAATGACCTAATTATCCTCTAGTGTGTTTTAGGGCTAGGCGATATGGAGAAAATCAAATAGCATGATATTTTTTGACCAAATACCTCAATACCGATATTGCGACGATAATGTAGGGTTGACCATTGGTGCTTTTACAAAATATTTACACAATGAGATTTTTGATAAATAATCATTTATTAATGTGGATATAATGACTATGTGGGTAAAGTCAAATAATAGAACAGCTAAAACATTCTGGTAAGGTCAGAAAATTGCATTAATTTACTGTAATGCAGCCTTTAAAACCAAGAGCGCCGGGCTTTGAAGCAAAATTTTCATAGCGGCCAAACGGTGGTACGACAACTTCCATGTCGGTCACGTGATGCCACTGGGCCAAAAAAAGACGTTTTCCCATAGACGTACACTGGGAGAGAGACGTCTGTAACTCAGTGGATCATTATTTCTTAATCAACTTCCCAGTACGAACACTTGAATAGCCCTTATTTAAATCATTAGTCCTAAAAGATGTAAAACGTACTAATTGCTGAATCCAGAGTTATTTTCCTTCCTCCGTTCATGTGAATGAACCCCAATCCGAGGCTGGAGCGAGGGCTGGGAGGCGGGGTTAAAGGAAACGCTACTGCGCCCACTCGATGGGCCCAATGGATGCAGAAGAGCGCCGGAAGATTCGGGTACTTTATCACTCGGCAGTCGAGCCATTTTGGCTTCATGCGCCACTGAGCAACTCTCATAGGAATGAACGGGCGCCCACCTCCAACGCTTTATCCAGTTCTCTTACTACATCCATGTTTAAAGCCAGGAAAAAGAGAACACTTGCGCCATATTACGATATTACTATATCCAAAATCGAAGACGATGTCTAGTCTCATATGACGACATTATTATAATATCTAGTGTGTTTTCACATTTATATAATATGACCAAAGTAAAAACTAATGAGTTCTACTGATACAACAAAGCCGTGACTATATACCAGATTCCATTTTAGCACATGTTTGCAGAAAGCATGATTCCCTCTGTGTTCTGCAGAAACTCTGACTATGGTAAGAAAACACAAACAGTATAGTTACCAAACAACACTTTGTCCTCAAGGTTTTATTTGCTTTCTACTCTGACACTGGCAAATTCCACCCATTGTCCTCAGGTGATGAGAAAGCCTTTATACACAAACACCCTTTTAAATGTGAGTGCAGCACAGTGCTTTTAGCTAATGCAGTTTCAGTGCTGAACATCAGATAATGATAAATTACTGTAGTCGAGCCTGCGATGTACTCCTGGGCCAGAATGGGCTCTCTACAAGCCCATAGGTGGCAGCTGACAGGGAGGCGTTGTTGAGGGTCAATGGTGCATTTAAAAAAAAATAAAAATAGAGAAAGGTTTATGAATGGGGGTCTGGTAGTAATCAATACCTGAACTACTCACTAGGGGAGCTGATATAATTGGAGGTAATCATACACCATGCAGAGACACGAGTGAGATTCCAGTAATTGAAAACAATGCTGTTCCGTTGGGTAGGGGATTAAATTGAATTGAATAGGAATAATTAATGGCAAACGAGACAAGCAATGCTGATTCCTTTTTCTCTTTCCCTGGCTGTTAATGCTAATGCTGACAAGCTAAATATAATGACGCCACGCTGTATAAGTTGAAAAAAGAAAAAGTATTTCAGTTAAACTTTTCACATCTGACACATTTATGCCACACAAATCAGAGGGGAACGCAGAGCAAGTAGGCCACGGAGTCATCCCCATTTCCTCAAATGCCAAATGCTCAAGAGAGGAACTCTAATTAATCTCCTACACCTTTACCACGGTGGCCTTTTCGTATTCCTTTCTCTTGAAATGGAACGTAAAACTCAGTAGGATAACGCAGATCAAAACATGTTGCCATTAAGGCCACTTTGAAACACATTCAAAGAGCTTCCCCAGAGGTGCACTCAACATTTCACTGGTACTGTCCATGCAGCAATGCACAATATTAGTATGCAGCTGAAAACCCACTTAACACAATGATGCTAAACAATAAATGCTTCTTGATTCATATCCATCTAAGGATTATTATGTCAATGTTTGAATATAAAAATGCCTTTAACTTCAAAGAGCGGTGTACCAATACGCATTGGAGTGAAATGGAGAATGCATCAAATGCACATTTGAGACAAATGTTTCCTGCATAACAATACATGCATTAAATGATGTGACAAACTGCACATAAATAAGCAGTTTTTCGCAACCACAGACTCTTTTATAAGAGACGTTGCCTCCATCCCCAGAACTTGGCTGTTTTCCCTCGCTTGCTAATTGCTTCCAATGCAATTTGCACTGACGGGATTAATCTTAATAAGCCTAAGAACAACTCATTTTATCCTCTAATATCATCATATTTCATCTTTCCTTTTAAAATCTTTAACAAAATGTACTACACATATCATAATTAATCATCTGCTCTTCTTCATACTAAATGCGTACTGAATTCTAGATGAAGACATTTCAAAAATACATTTAAAACACATTTGGCAATTCACTTTGCATCTGCAGCCTTCACCACGTTATGGAACCATAATATTTAAACAGCGCCCTCAGCTACTTTTTGCTTAATTGTAATAGCAGCATCACATGCTGTATTATACCAAACCATTACCTGGGGATAAAAAAACACCTCACTATCATATCACATTAGACAAACCTCGCAAATGAGTAGCAATTGGAGGTTTTTCAGTTTTGAGTCATCAAATCATATTAGGAAGATGACTGCTATGCAATTAATATAATAATAATGTCAAAAAGGCACGGAAATCTGAAAAAGTAGAAAGCTCGATTCATTTAGAAATAATTTGGTAAAAAAAAAAAAATTCAATCTATCATCCAGGACAGGAAAATTACATTATATTGTGAAAATTAAAAACTACAGATGGCTTTGGCTGATGTGGCACTTGTAAGTAACTGCTTTATAAGCAAAGCAGGCAAAAAACTGCTGACCATCTTGTGTTCCATGTCTTGACCTCTCAAGCACAGTAACTGGCAGTCACGGTATCTGGTTTTGCTGCAGGTTTGCCAAAGTGAGCGCCTTCACTACTCCGAAAACACATATATCATCACATCTAGACGTGACGCCATCTTTTCCAGTATGTGTCAGTGGGTCAATGAGCAGATTTTTGCTGATCTTGGAAGAGATGGGAGGTAAACAATGAGTGCGCTCATCCAGCGCTATACTTACTGCAGGCCTCTAATCTGCTTTAAAGCCATGTGGATTTACAGCTGCAGCGACGGGAGTCATCCCAGCTAAAACCCACATGTTACAGCTTTAATTTGAATTCATCCTGACTGATAGATTTAAATTTATTTAACCTGCTTCCACTGTTCCAGCTGAACTGAGTTCAACCCGGGGTCGTTCACTCTATTAATTTGTTCCATTTTCATCTCAGGGTTGCACAATGATATTTTAACATTTTAATTCAATTCCTGCTTTTGTTCTCTTAAGTTTTACATAACGGCTGAATTGCTGGTCGGTTAATGGCGGTCTAAGTGAAGCACTTTTTAAGCAGCTGTACTGATTTTGTAATTAATCATTATAACACACAAGTAATGACACTAAAACTCTGAAAGATGGCAGCTCCATTACAATGACAAATCCTGGGTGAACAGAAGATGCAGTCGTACAGTACAGTGGAAAGACGTACACTATGTAGGTGTTGCTATATAGCACACAGCGAAGTACATTATGGTATGGATTAGAGGTCGACCGATTTATCGGTCGGCCGATTAATCGGGCCGATTATTTGACATTTTTTCATAATCGGCATCGGCCGATGCCTGAGCATATTAAGCCGATTATCAAGCAGGCACATCTGCGGGCAGCCAGTGTTGTTGTTGCTGTGGAAACACGTGTGACACCGCCCCTTGTGTGTCAATCAAATTGCCATTCTGCCAGGAGAAACCGGTAGGCTTAAATTCTTCTCTTTCAAAGCCCTATGTATTTAATTGGTTAGATATGAAATGCTCCGACGTTATCAGTTCTGTTTTTGGTAACGGAGAATTTCTCTCCGTCGGTGACGTTAGCTGCGTGCGGAGCGGAGCAGCTCTCACAGACACGCTGCTGCAGCGCAGACACACTATAGAGTAGTAGTAACTATGACGGTGAAAACTAAACTTATAAAGCGTGATTACACTTTACTAGAGTTGATGCTGACAATGCTTGTCATAAGTGCAAGTTTGCGTGTGAGGACGGAAACACGAGCAATTTGTTGAAACATTTAGCAAAAAGTTCACTTCCTCATTAAACGTCTCTACGGGTCCTTCAGAGCCTCTATGACGTCACCGCTAGTCGCCTGTGTGTAGTCCGCAGCAGATATGAGCAGCAGGCTGTGTAATACGAGTGAACAAAGTTATTATTATGTTTTGATCACTTAGATTATGGCCATATAGCATGTAACAGTGTGTCAACAAACATAAATAAAAAACATGCTTTAGGACAGTTTTGGAAAGGTGCTTAAAAGGTTTTGAGCTCTGTACTATTACTACTATTAACCATCATGCACAAAATAAAATATGCACTGCAGTGCAGACACAAAGTGCAAATTGGAGAGACAGACCATAAGTGTTGTTCAATAAATGTTTACTTAAGTTAAGACATTTTGTGTATTATTTGTTATTATTAAGCTGTTATATTTTATCAGATGGAGGAAAAAAAGAAATCCAGCCAAACATATCGGCAAAAAAAAAATCGGCATCATATATCGGCCATCGGCTGTCCTGATTCTGTAAAAAATCGGCATCGGCATCGGCCATAAAAAACCCATATCAGTCGACCTCTAGTATGGATAGTAATTACTTGACACATACCCTTTGGGACTGTCTACCATTTTTTTTTTTTATATCCGTAACACTGACATTTTCAGGTTTTCTGAGAGCAATAAGAATACTCTTCCACTCCACTTTCACTGCCATCGCCTATAGGTATGTGAGAAATTGCTGAGTAGTTTAAATATGCACTTAGAGACAGTCTGGCCTTCCCAACAAAAGCCTAGGTAAAGGGGGAAATGGAGTGGAATTGCTTTTAGGGGGAAGCACTGCTTTAATATTCAGTTGTATCAAAAACATTTCAGGTCTGGGTTCCTTGGTTGAGTTATTCACACAAAAAAAAAACATAATGAAGAGCTCAAAGTGTCCTGGTATGTTTTCTGAGGATGAACCAGCAAAACATCAAACGACAGGCTGAAAGCATATCTGGTTGGGAGCCTTTGAAAGAGGCACAGAAAGCCCAGTGAACTGTATTGGACCGTGTGCTTCAGATGGGAGCGTCAGAACTCTGTTCCTCTGCCATGTCAAAAGACTTCACACTGTCTCTGCAGGGCCATTATTCAGATCCTACTGACCAAGATGAAAGCCTCTGGAACTTGTGATGACTCAGAGCCGTTCCAAAAGCCTCCACAAAACTTTGCAGGATTGGCGAAATATCAACCAAAAAACCCACGTCCCCCGAAGCTTTCCCCCCTCACCTCTGCTCCGTCTCGAGCCAAAATGGGGACAAGACGATAATGACCCAACTGGCAGCCACTCAGCTCTCCCACATCATGAGTGAAAATGAAATTGATTTGAAAATCCTACGCCGGCCCAGGCTGGAACAGAAGGGATTATTGTGCTGATTGTACTAATACTGTGTCCCTGCCCTCCCCCCTCCCTCCCACTCTAATTCTACCCATCTCTCTTCCCTCGGTTTCTCTCTCTCTCTCTCTTGGTGAGGGCTCTTCAGCCATCATTCCTCCCTTTTACAATTTCCCCTTTATTATCCTCGTAAAGAAGCCCCCTCTTTTTCCTCCTTTTTCCCCCTCGTCTGACTTCATGTTCAGTCTGTGAATCAGGTTAAGACAGCACAGCTGGACAATTCAATGCTGGCAAAGAGAAAAAAAGATGGGGGAGAGAACGATGAAGAGATATAGGGACTGAGAAATGCCTCGGGAGGCTCTAAACTGTAAAAAGACAAAAAAAGACAGCACTCGGATGTGATGAGCTGTAGAGAGAAATATAGAGGCCCCCTGGGGTCTGGACATCCCAAATTATGTTGCACTGTTGCCCACTGCCCGGAAATCCAGAAATTGATCTGTTTTTCCTTGGATTGCCTCCCTCCACTTGGAGTTCAGCCTGGACTGTATTGCCAAAGTATCACCTTACCAAATCTTTGAACTGTCTGTGAAAATGAATATCTGCATTGCACCTCTATCATAACTTAATGTGACAGCAAGAAATGTTGATTACAGTTTACAGTTGTGCAATATTCTCACTTGGCAACTGCGGTTAAGGTTAAGATATGGTTAAGGTTGGGGAATCATCAACATTCCAGTTAAAAGGGTCATCATTAATTAGTGATCTGTGAAGAGAGCAGCATGAGGTCAGACATGCTACATGCCCGTCCACCGCCTTGATCTCGACACCCTTACTCTCGCTACATAAAGGCCAAACTACTCCCTGCACTGGTACTGAATGTTGCACTGGACTTACATTGTGCTCTGCCAATTTGTCCAACAACTGACTCCTGTAGATACTTGGTGAGCATACTGTAAACTCAAATTTTATAGATAATAGCCGATTAAAAATTATGACCCTAATAGCAGAAACCTTTTTGGGCTAGAAACTACGTAAAGTAGTGCAAAGACCCAGGTTACTCCAGTGGGAAAGGGGGTCTCAAATTCGGCAAGCGGGTTCAGTCTTGTTAGGTCTGAAAGGCTGGGTTCAGGTCTCTGCATAAAGCCAGTGCAGCACTCTATGGACTGGATATGGCACAGGCACACTGACCAATAACAATACTATTACATTTATCAAGCCATGTACTATCATAGTTTTGGAATAAATAAAAATTACATTTGGTTTACTGTCTTTTTAAAGTAGTTCTGAGATTCTGCATTACATTAACAAAACTCATTTTTTACTACAACCTCCAGATAGAAGAACTATATGCTTTCAATACATGTGCTGTAGGATTGGTTCCAGGTGTACTGTGGAAATAAAGGACCAGCTTTTTTTTACAGTGGGGTGAGTATGCCGGGACTGTCAGCTCATTTCCAGCATCCGGAAAGTCTTTTGTTTCCACGTTGGAAAAGTGCAGTTATTTTGAGTGTGGCTGATGCACACTGCAGCACTCAAAGATGCATCAGCCATCAGAGTTCAATAGTTGAGGGTTTAATAATGCAAATGAAAATAACTGTATTCTCAGACTTTGTGAATCGTGTCGGAACTTGAATTAGACTAACATCATGTCTTATGTAGCGTCTGAGCCTCTAGCAGATTTCACATACATAATATCTGGCCGACTCTGACTCAAATTAAAGGCAGACTTCTGGGGTAAGTTTTGATGAAGACGCTCTGGGGCAAAGCACAAGTGCAGAATCATCTTCCCTGAAAGTAACAAGCCAGGCAGAGTGTATTGTCAAAGTGCAGATAATTGACCCAGGGGGGAGCAATCACAGAGACTGTGTCACTAATGCTTTAATAAGCAATTGTCAATTATCAGGGCTTCGCCTGACATTGCAACCTTACCCCTTAAGGCAACTGCATAGTGAGGGACTGAAAAAAAAAGCAATTAAAAAGTAAACCATTGTGTCTCAGAAATGGTTTGAAGAAACATGGAGAAACTTTTCTTTTTCTCCTCCTCTGATTCATATTGTGACATGCTGAGGATGAGAAGAGTTTGATTTCACTTGTTGGCATCATCCTTGTATAAAAACAACAAAAAACAGGCTAAGTAACAGTGGGGGGGGGCTCGGAAATATGGGGTGTTTTTCAGTGACCTAAATCTTATAGGTCTGAAACACGACGGTTGGGATACAGGCCTTGATTTAATATGCTGGGACTTATGTTCACGCTTTCCAGGGGCAAATGTCACTTCAAGAAGATACAAATTTTAAAAAAAAGTCCCCCTTTAGAGCGAGAAGACAGCTCGGGGAAAAATGTAAGACCCTGATAGTCGGTAATCTTTGAACTCAACACAGAGCTAGCAGATCATTAAAATGGTAGAGAACTTAGGATGCAGCATGCTTAGACGAGTAAAGCATGTTACACAAGACCAACTACAGATCCAACGAAACTATATTACAAAACCTCACCACTGATATATGGTTGTAGAGTTTAATCCCACAGCCTGCTGTACATCGGATGAGCTCTTATGCACTCCACATTACAAATGCTGGTGTGAAATGTTTATCTGAGCCAGTCCAACATAGTGACCGTCTTGAAAAGAATAATCTCTTCCAGATTAACCCCTCGATGACCGTCTTAGGCAAAAGGGTTCAAAGGTTAAGAGTAGCTAAATCTTCACATCCAACGCTGACTTAAAGGACAACATGATGCCACCGCTGAATTTCAGTCTCGTAAGACAGAAGACAAGCTGGTGAAAATCAATTTAGATTCAGTGCTGTTCCCAATAGGCACCCACAGTTGCTGGAGATCTCTGCCAATATTTAGTTAGTGTTCACCTTTGATGGAGTCTTAGGGGAAATGGGATTCTGTGAACAAAGCATTGTATCACAACATGCTGTGAGGAGTCGGCTACAGTTTGCAAGCCTGTCACAACAAAGTATCCGCAGAGTGAAATGTTTTATTATTAATTCACCTTGTTCCAAATCTATAGTATTTACATTATGATCTGTAATGCATCATGCTCCTTTAAATGTGTTTTTTAAAGTGTACCACCGAAAACCGAAGTAATACATAAAATATTCTCATGACATAAATTAATCCAGTCATTATAATGCTTAAATATAAACCTTTGACACACTTTCACAGTGAGCCACAATAGTGCTGAAAATCTGAAAGTCTTAAAGCAGGGTTTCCGCCAGCCAGACGGCCCAAAGCATCGGGGAGTTACGTATTTTGAAGATGTTTTTTAAACTAAAATGTGATATACCAGTAGCAAACTCTGTTAAGGAATAACTCAGTGCGTAAGTTGCGTGTTTAACGATAGCGAGTGTCAATGTGCTCGGTCGAGAAAGAGAGAGTGCATGTGTGAGATGGTTAGCAGTAACATTAGAGCTGTGAACGTAGCAGTGCAGTGTGTGTACAGTTTAGGCTATTTGTCGGTGAATAAATGCTACAACTCCTCAAGACCCAAGCCAAGTTGCTGTGTCTCTGGGTGCCACCTAGGGCTGCACGAGATGAGGGACATATGCGATATGTGATGATGTTGTTGAATACCATGATAACAATATTACGATGTTACGATATTTGCGATAAATAAACAGATATTAAAGTGTACTCCGTTCTGTCTTTCTGCTGCGGTCAGTATTCTGTTAAAATACAACAAATTGCAAGTTGAATTAAAAAAAGTTAAAGGGAATTATTTCAAACATTCTTTTTTTTTAACAAATTGAACTGAACACAAAAGCCACCAATGAAAAAAGAATGATAGTTCATTTTTTACTAATACTCTCTTTCAACTAACTCAAAAAATCCTTGAGTGCAATATTTCAGTCTTTCACGATGTGTTTATTGCGCAAGTTGACAAAAATCATATATGTTGTGCAGCCCTATTGCAAGGTGTGCTGACCTTTAAAGGACCAGCTATTCTCATTTTAGTGACAAGTCGCTCCTCCCAGTTTTGCTCACCCCCCCCCCCCAAAAAAAAAACGGCATTTGGCCGCTGGGCCTCACAACTATTCTGGCTGAAACCCTGTAAGAATAAAGAGTAAAGACTTAGTTTGCTTATATATTCAACATGACACTGTTCTAGCCCCCTGGTAAAAAAGAAAATGACTTTCTCATTTCAGTAGCGAGGCCTTCTGCTGTGTGTTCTGTCACAGCGGTTGTTTGACCACATACTGTTTCTCTACTCCTGCATCTCTCCTCTTGTGCCATGAATGTCACGACTGCAGCCACAGGCTGCACTAAAGGAGCGCGGGCCTTATTACGCCCCCAGGTCACCAATATCCCCTCAGCCTTCACAAAACCCAGCTTATGGAATCAGCTACACTGTGTAGCTCGACAAATTACTAGCCGACGGCCTCCCACCCCTGCTCAGAGTTCTCGCATTTTAGCCCTCATGTTTTTTTTTTTTTCCTTTCCCTCCCCCCCCCCACGTATCCAATTTGTCAGTTGGAAACTGTGTGTGAAAAATGGTCGTGTTTTTCAATGGAGCCACGGGGGTCTGAGCTGCAGTTTATTGTTGACAATAAATAAGACTGATCAATAATGCCAACAAGATACATTATAAACATCTAATTAATTATGACGCTCCCTGAGTGATCACCACATATAATTATTCAAGGGTCGTTTATCAGAGATAATGGTCAAACGGCGGACTTGGGATGCGAGTGTTTTCTCGGAAAGGAGAATCTAATTTGGCTCTGGCTGAGTGCCAAGCCTGCCACCACCTCTAAAGGAGGCAGACCGACTGGGTGACTAAACGGCTGAATATAGCAAAGACGCGCTCAATTGGATTTGGAAAAGTGAAACAAATAGCTGTGACCCCTTGTGAGTTCAACAGTAACTGAGTCAATTGACTAATTTGATCTGCAGGTACCTGAATGGATGGCACCTGGTTGCAAGATGGAACCCGTTAATGGGATTTATTCCTTGTTTCTGTCTGTGTGTGTGTGTGTGTGTGTGTGTGTGTGTGTGTGTGCAGCTATGTAAGCAAGCTTAGGGCACGTGAGGAAACATGCTTGTGTGTCTGCAGGCTTTTCTGACAGTCTGTGTTAAAGGTCTATCCCATAATTGCATTCTATATTCTCACAGTCATTAGGCAAGCCCGGGTGGTAAGCTACTGTAAATAAAGCATGGAAGTGGGGAGAGGACAGAGAAAGAGTGAGGGAGAGGGAAAAATCAATGTGATTGAGTGTTCTGTGTGCAGCCTATTATACCACTGGACTTCCCTACAGTGCATCCCATTTTGAGAGTGTGTGTATGTGTGTATGTGTGTGTGTGTGTGTGTGTGTGTGTGGAGGGGGTGGGGGTGGGGGATGTAGGTGGGAAGCAAAGCCCCTTGTTTACAAAAAAACAACCCAAATCTAAATCCCCTTGCATTTATAGCCTGCCACAAACACATGGCTCGGATCACGTGGTCGCTGACATCTGCCCAGCAGCATCACAATACCACAGAGTTGACAGCTTGCATTGTCTAGGAAGTGATTAAGTGGGATGTGAGGCTATTATGGACACAAAAACGGACTCCACGTAACAGGCAAAGCTGAGATTTGGAGACTGGAGCTTCATATTCACGGGGCTGCACAACAGGAATGCGCAGCAATGGACTTAAATGAACGTCTTTCTGACACTGACGGTCCCCTTCAGGCTGCAATTCGTCTTTTCTTAACATCCCACTGTAATTCGTGAAATCTAAACAAGACTGTCTCCTCGCATCATCCTCTAGAATCCCCGTCTTTGCCATTAATCCACTCTCAAACAGCATCTCCCGGACACCGTGACGCACTCCGCTTTATCAAGCTGTTCCTGAATTAAGTACAGAAAAAAGGAGCCCGGGTGACCGCAGCTTCGGTGCTCTGTGCGTCATGTCAGCGAAGGCGTTTAAGCTCTTTGCTCCAGTCATGTAAATCCCCCCGGAAGAAGGATGTCACTGCATAACTATACTTAATTCCATATGGGAATAAGGCACAGGGGATGAAATCACCGAGCAATGTAAACTCAGATGAGGTGAGATAAAAGTTGGAAATCAACTCTCATCCGAACACTTCCCACCACTTCGGAAAATATAAATTCACCGCAGGGGAAATATATCTTCCTCAACAAATTAACGCAGCCAATAAAATGGTCCCCTTTGGTGCTGCGATCTGTAGCGCAGCTGCCTGCTCGCGGGGAGGAGGAGAGGATGCTGCTGTGCATCCGGAGGGAGACGAGAGGAGAGGAAAGTTGGAAGACGACTCTTACCTTATTATCGCTGTGTCGCCCTGGCGGATGGTGATGTTGTCGGTGGCCCGCTGCATATCCACACTCCGGACGGGGAATCCTGTGGGGATAAGACACAGCAGTCTGAAAAAAGACGCCTGCAATTGCCTCCAACACGATTTGCGTCCGACTTGCATTTTAAAAGCACAGGAGCGCGCTGTTCGGGAGCTATAGATCCACAGGTAAAAAAAAAAAAGGAGGAGAAAAAAGGAGGAGAATAGTTGTCCAGACTTCTCGGAAAACGCAGGATGCCTTTAGGTCCAAAGCGGTGCGGAAGGGATATGTGATACGGGTTTCCTTAAATACTTTTGGGGCGAAAACGCGCGGGGTCCTCGCTCGCTCTATAGTCCACTGATGCGTAATGCTCTCTGCGTAAAGGGATGGCACAGCCAGCAACTGCGATGGAGAGAGGCAGGCTTCTGTTCAGAGTCTGAGAAAATCTCCCCCCTCTCCCTCCCTCCCTCCCACCACCACCTCTCTCTCTCTCTCTCTCTCTCTCTCTCTCTTTCTCTCTCTCTCTCAGATTATCCAGCCGCCTGGCTGTGATTCTCCCTTTATTGGTTGTCAGGACAACAGCACCACCTGAGGTCCCTTTCAGTAAGACACAACTGAGTGAGGACTGAGGAACACTGGCGAAATAAGTAAAAAAAAAATAATAAAAAAAGGTTGTTGAGAAGGTTTTAAAAGGAATTCTGAGGAGCAGTATAGATCCCTCTTGTATATTTGGACACAAGTCCCAAAAGGAGACAGCACAGCGGCCCAGGGGAATAATAATAATGCTGAAAACCAACAATCCTGAGCAGGTCGACATGTGATAATCTATACACAGCTGTGTGCTCTTTCATAGAACTGTTGATACTGATACCAGTATCGTAAATGCTACTGATGCTGCCCAAAATTCGGTATCAGCAAGTACACAAGTCCAAGCACCGATCTGATATCGTAATTTACTAACCCAGAAAAAAATCAACTTGTTTAACCGGAAATCAATTCTTCTTCGCCGCTCCAAAACAGTAGCCTTCACTGTGCTTTCGCCCTGGATGTATCATGGCTGCCACTGGCAACTACTGATTTAGAGCAGCGAGGAAGAACTGATGGCAGGTAGTTTGTCACGTGACGATAGCAAACAATGACAGCGCGGTACTAGTGGAGAGTGTAACGGTAGTCAGAGCGAGGAAAACGTCAACCATTTGGTAAAATTTCACAGTGGAAATTCCGAAAAGTAAAACGGCGATATGTACAGTAAGAAGGGCTTCTGTTTCGAGGGGTGGCACTAGTGTTGCCAATTCCAACACCATCAATCTTATAAAACATTTGAGGACGCATCACGCGAGAGAGCACAATGACTTCACCAAGGCAAAAGGGGATACATGATCAGTAGTAAACAGCTACTATATTTTTTTATCACGCAGGTTTTGGATCGGTACTCGATTTCGGCCAATACCGCAAGTTCAGGTATCGGAATCTGTATTGGGAAGGAAGAAATGCTAGAACACCTCTACTCTTATACCTGCCTGGAGGGGAAGCCAAGCAGAAAGACACCATTACTATTAGTCTCCACACCAACTGTATGCTCACAGGTATCCAGTTATCTAGAGCAGCGGCTCCCAAGCATTTTCACGCCACGCAGGTTTGCATTGGACCATGAACCCTCCAGTGGATAAGACTTTCTGTAGTTAATTATGATTTAGTGGGGTCAATTACAGAAGTTCAACGTGATGCTAAGTAGCAAGATGTGAAACCTTTCATAAAAAAAACTTCTTTATTCTTCGGTGTGTAAAATCTATTATTTTCACATTTTAACCTCCATCAAGGACTCTGAAATACATGTTTTGGTAACATTATGCATGAAATATTCTATTCTGTTCATTCTGAACATGTTACATCCTCCCCCTTTACAGCTAAAACGAATTAAGTGGAAAAGGAGAGAGGAAAAACAGATTCAAGAGCGCAAACACCCTGTTGACCATGAACGGGACGAAACTCAGCTGCGAATAGCTTAACCAGACATAATCACCTCTTGTCTAGACTGCCACGACCGCCATGAGCCTGTAGCTCGGTAGGCAATTACATCCACTTTCAACCTAAGCAAGGACACAAGTTGTGAGGGTGTGCCCCGTTCCAATTCAACAGAAATGTGAATGCTGAATGCAGCTTCTAATTCCACCACTTGCCAATCAAGCAGCGGCTTAATAGGCCATGATCTGATGCTCATTCGGCGATGTGCTTAATGAACTGCAGAGCAACAATTAAGGCAGTGCACTTAGCATTTTATTTGATTCAGAAAATGCATTAATACTAATGAGAATCGCTGTCATTCGTTGCACGACGGGTTTTTGTTTTGTCTCTGGAGGTGTTTGGTTAATCATTTTGAATCACAGCGTTTTAATTCTATCACTCTAACACTTGGACACAAATACAGATACCATATATGACTTGAATGTTGAATGATTAGATATGATGTTAACATTGCATATAAGTTGCGTGATCACCCCCCCTTATCTCTAAACATAATGCAATTGTTCTGGTGCCCATACAGCGATGAGTGATCCTGTTCTGAGCACCAGAAGCCTGATTGAACCAGCGTGAGGCGGCGTGGTTAAGCCTTATTTCCAGCATCAGCAGATTTGAAGCACCAGATCAGACCCGAGCCCCAGTTTCACAGCCGCCCCCTCCAGCAGCTGTAGCCTACTGTGACATGTAGGCTTTACAGCTAGATTACAGAAAATGGAAACTTGGAAGACGTATGCACAGCTGAAAAGGAATTGATATCGGGGAGTGTTTGGAGGTGCTAATGTTAGTGCATTAGTTAAGGAGCACTAAAATGTTTTCGGCGAGGGACGCTCGCAGAGCTGCTCCCTCCGTGGCCCTTAATAATCAGGGCCTGTTACCATTTCCTCAAAGCTTCTGGAGGTTTTAGCCATCTTGGAGATTGCACGGTTTATGAAAGAGCATACGCATTAAGACCACTTAAAAAGGGACTACTGGGCTCTGAAGAGGAGGGAAGAGGGGCTCCTCTGCATACAGATTTATACAGGAATGGCTCCCATGTGGCTTTTAGCTGTATTTTCAGTTAGAATTCTCATAAGTCCATCGGTGATCTGACACATGGCCTGTGAGTAATTAGTTGAAATCTTGTATGGCAGAGATATGGAGGAGGGGGGGGGCCAGGGAGACAGCAGCTTTAACCCGTTCCTAACAAAAGGCCAGTGATCTGTCACTCTACCCCACACTGGGGAACACACACACAGACAAACTGAGCACTGGAAGACAGAGGAGTTATTATCATGCAGGTGGGATGCTCTCGGTTGGTTGGTGTTGTGCTTTGGACAGCAAAACTGGTCATATATTCTGCTGCAGTGCACGCAATAGAAATACATGATCCACAAGTAAATGCGACAGTAGATGTGTAGAAACATGTGTCCCATTCTGGGAACAGTGACAGGTTAGCTGTTAGCATTAAACACTTCTCAACACCTTCCATTTAAGACAGCTGGCAGCCAAATAAACAGAAGATGACACACAGGTAAAATTCCTTTATTATTGGATTTGGTTTGCTGGTGATATCCAGCTAATTTGTCTACATAATTCAGGAACGATGACAGATGTATGTTGTGCAAATACAGAGTGCAAATTATACCTAGTATACCTAAAACCGCCAACAGGTAAAATATACCCACTATGCAACAGTTGCAGACCCTTTATGCTACTCACATTGCTCACACTCAATGCGGTGAGCAAGTCTAACGCCTGATATTCATTCATTAATCTCTTACTCTTGTCCATAGGGAAGGTTAGCCTATGACTTATGACGCAGCTCTATTACGTACAGTGTTACACAAAAGGCGTTGCCATAGCAACATAGAACATTTATCTAAACACACATAATGAATAGCACCAAAATGACTCTACTCTCTATAGGTGTAAATTGTACCCGCTGGCGCTTATAGGTATAAATGTCCACTTAAAAAAAAAAAAAAAAAAAAGAAAATCTGCCTTTATCTTGACAATTTGTAACAATAGAGGGCGCTACATAACACAGTTTTAGGAAAAGCCACAGACTGTGGGACTTGAATATTTAATTGAAACAAAGTTACATACAATCGAAAAACAGACGTGGGTAAATTTTACCCGTTGGCGGTTCAAGTGTTTTAAGGCAAAAGTTAGAAACTTGCTAATGCTAGAGTTCATCCGCAGACATCTGACACAATCTGATTCAGAAACTCTGAAGGTAAGAAAGTAAAATTTATTAATAGCTAGAAACTACAGCTTCTCTCGCTTGAAAGCATAGACTTGACGTGAGCCACTGCAATGACAGGAGTGAGGCAGGCAGATGAGACGTTCAACTAACGTCAAGGTGAAGAAATGGTATGGTCCACTTTAGGGGTGTCTGAAATCATATTCTTCAGGCATGGATATGGGAAATATAGTGTCATATCTAATTACGATTACATGTAAGAAGGATATAGGACCTGTGGTTTTTACCTCTTCTCGGGGTCCAAGTCTTAATTAGCCCTCCTGTAATTCAAACCCTGTAGCCTTCAGTAGAATACACATGCCAACTTTTCTTGCACTGTACCACAGAGCCAAAGAGGATATTTGTGGATGATAATACTGCTAATGCATGCAGTGAGGAGAAATATACAATAATTGCTATCTTCTGTGACAAGTAGTGCAGCCTATGGTAGATAAATGATGAAACAACAACGGTATAAGGAGGATTAAGTTCTTTGAGGGGAGAGCAGAACATGATCGAGTCAAGTCTGTGTAGTTAAGGTGATAGCAAGGAACACCCCATGAAGTGATTTTATTGAAACACTCCAGAGACTAATGTAATAAAACTAGAAATCATGTCTCTGCTGCTTCCCACTTGGCAACGGGGAGATCACACTGCATCGTAAATTATGCTGATGCCGGTTAAAGGCTGGATTGAAACATGCAAATATCTCTGATATTTGTTAGCAATACGGCCTTTTGTAATTTTTTTGACAAGGTCTGCGTCAAAGGGCAGCCACTGTAGAGTGATTTTATTAATACACATTACGAGGTGACCTGACTTTCTCCCCATCTCATTAGTCATAATGACTCCGGCAGATCGACTGCACGGCCGCGCCGATCAAAGAGGAAGAACAGCAGGAAGAAATAAAGATGTATGACTGATGTAAAGACAGAAAATCCACTCTTAAAAACTGAATTCACATGCGCTGTTCCTATGACGTTAGTTCATCCAACATTTGCAAATGTTAAGTAAAGACATGACAGAATCAGTCTGTGGCATTGAAAACGGCATGGCACCTGCTCTGTTGATTCAGAGCTTGACTGACTCATAGTTTGTACTTTTCTAAACAGTCCTGCATTTGAAAAGGAAAAGCAGGAACATAATATTGCAAGTCTTGGTTGCATTAGCCCACTATCATTAGACTCGGAATATGATTTAGTACTGTACACAAACTCTAGAAGAACTGCTGCACAATAGTTTCTTTCTGGGGTAATTGTATAGCTAATAAGTAAAACTAATGATCTCATAACAGACATTCCCGTTTCATGCTGTGTTAAAATGCATGCTCTTTGATGTGAATACAGTATACCAATAGAGCATAGCAATTGGTTACAATAACTTGCTTAACAGTCTACTTCAAGTGAGCTACAGCCGGCATGTGAAGGACGATTTATATCCGCTCTTCTGTGTACTTATGAACCAGGCTACAGAATTAGTTTTTGCCGGTGTTAGTCTCACAAAGTCGGTCCTTTGCGATCGAGAAACAACAACGTGATGTAGTACACAATGACATCATTACTGTCTAGTCTCGCCTCCACCTTTGGGAGTCTTCTTCAATTAAGCAGATGCAACCATAAATTTCAAGGGGTGACAGGAGCTGCACATTATTTGAGAACACCATACCATGACCTGGATTTCATCAGTATTACCTGGATTCATCATCACTGCCTGGATTTCATCATTTTCTGTTTCTCTTATCATCCAGACATCTACTGTAGGTTATGTGCTCTCATTTGAAATGTTTTATATAGAACTTAATACAGTGCGTTCCTGTCAGTGCTTTGTTGGTGGACTGTGTTGTCCATTTAAAGAGGCACTAAAACTGGCATTTTACATGTCAGTTTACTTAGACTGTGAAAACAGTTGTGTAACGCTTTGTTATCTTGTACAGTAACCTTGGTTCTCTGAGTGATGTGTGGAGAAATGGTCTCGAAACAATAGACCAACGTTTCCCAGACATTTTTTCTGGGAGGAAACCTAGGCGAAGGCGAAACCATGACGAACCTAGGATCTAGATAGGAAGGAACAACGTGAGTAAGTGCCAACAACAGCTTTTGCACAGGGTGTATATAAATACTTTACAAATGAGATCAAATAATTGCATTTAGGCGGAGTTAATCGTTTTTTTTACTCTAATCAATAAAACTAAACAGAATGTACACTAGCCTTTCATATTAGATTGAATGTTATGTTAAGTAGGCTACAATTATCAGATCAATACGAACATTCAGGCTCCCTCATGTGGCTCAAAGGTGTACTGTAGATATAAATGTTTAAAGACTATAGGAGAAATTCTGCAAATTTATGCGGTGACCTTAATAAAATCTCCTGTGACCCACCTGTGGGTCCCGACCCTAGACTGTATATAAGAAGTGGACGTAGTCATCGTGACGTCACCCATTGGTTTGTGGACTACAGTTTTGAAGCCTGAAGTTCGGCAATTTGGTCGTCGCCATCTTGTTTTTTTGCAACCAGAAGTGACACGAGAGGGTGGAGCTAAGTACAATTGAACGCTCAATAAGACATTTTTAGGTGATCAAATGTTACAATTAAGTTTCATGAACTGAAAAAAACACTGTAAAAGGGTTAAAGTTGTAAGACGAAAACATGGACAACACCGTGGTAGCGATCTGTCAATCACAAGGTAGCCACGCCCTAAAGCATCCCCTGCTTTATGGTCTATTTGACTCTAAATGGGACCATCATTTACTAAATGAACATCATGCTGTATTGAAGAAGACTTGCAACTGGTGATTGAGACCATAAACTCATGTTTACAATGTTTACTGAGGTAATAAATCAAGTGAGAAGTAGGCTCATTTTCTCATAGACTTCTTTTTGCAACCAGAGGAGTCGCCCCCTGCTGGCTAGTAGAGAGAATGCAAGTTTATAGCACTTCCGCATTGGTTTCACTTTTCAGACTCCAGAGTTGCCAACTGGTCCTGACGCAGTCTTTGGAATGTAACCGAGCGTTCTCTGTCGCAATCATGGATCAATCATCATTTTGGAACAAATGGGCTTTTACAAGACAGGAAGGGGCTAAGGAAAAGTAGCTATCAAGTTGCATTCTGGGAAGCATAGGATCCAGTGTTTTTGGAGCTTAGCCTATACTAAGAACTAAAAAATCAGGATTTAAGCCTATGCTGCCTCGATTTTGACCATTCCATTTAAATTCGCCTCTCGCGAGTCCCCCAGCTTTATGAAAGTGCAATACTAAAACATGCGAGTCCCACGTTAATGTATAACAACATTGACACATTCATACAGATAAATTGACGTTGCATTTCTCACAGATACTGGTCCATTGTGCCTCCAACTACAGTACCAGCATGCATTGCACGTTTGGGTTCAAAATATCAAATTAACCCTCAAGGTGAAGTATTACTGCTTGTTTGACAAGTGTACAAACAAGTCATGTTTGTGTACAGTTGCAAATAAACAACAAACAAATGGGGAGGAAGCAGGAACGCGCTACTTGTTGCAGCGACACTTGTCACTTTTAGTTGCTGTAACCACAGAAAATTATATATTGTGATCTATTGGTATTGCTGGCCAAAATGTTGTATGTTTGACTTTTATTTCATTTTGGCACATCTATGAGGAGCATTTATAAAGTCACATACACACCACCTGTGCACAGAAGCAGGCAACAGAATTCATAAAAAAGTTAGGCTGATAGTAAATATGAAATATCGCATACGCTGTTAAACTGCTGTCAGATATCACACCGAGTGCAAATTGCAGTGTCTCAAAGTCTGTTCTCTTAATAATGTCCACAGATGGAGGTCACAGTAGGAGGAGACAGAGTGGAAGGGACGAAAGACTAAAATATTAACATGCAGTCTAATCATGCACAAAAACACCCCACAGTCAGTCACATGATATGATTGACCCACTGTGTTATTAGGGATAGGGCGCAACGGGGCTGCGCAAAAATCTCAACAACTTTGGCTGCTGCATCGAAGCCAAATGTTTCACTTCATGTTTGGTTGCAAACAAAAAATGTTGCAATTGTATTGTGCTAGCGTATAAAGGTCAACAGCAAACCTCACTGTAGCAAAAGGAAAGTGGAGCACAATCTTCCAGCTGCCCGGCCGCAGCAGCAGCAGCTCTGCCTCACTTCGGTGCATTTCCCCATTGATGGCCACAGTATGCTTCCACGTGTTAGAGAATGTGAAGTAATCAATAAAGTCCTCTGTGGGTATATATTGAGAAGTAATTTTGGCTGACTGAAATTAAGTTTTCAGCTCCATTAGCTGACTGAGCTGCTGCCACAGTCCCCCGGAGACTCAGAGGAGAAAACAAAATTTTGTTTAGTGAAATTCTCCCTGCGGTTCTTCCACCTTCTACTGAAGTCAGTGGATGATGAAAATAAACTGCTATAGCTGGAAGCATTTGCACGTATGATACAAATAAGCCATCCATTCAAAAACACAATTTGAAAGTTATATTTTCATTTCATTGTCATTTTCATTGGCTGTTTTGTATTTCTAAATATTGTGCTTCACTTTGGATTTTGTTTTCTCCGTCTTTGGGTCTCGGATCAATACTTGCCTATGAAACACAAACTCCAGGAAAGTTTCAACGAGAGGAGGATCTATAATGGGATTCTGATTCTTCATCCACCTCCATTGTGCACTATCTAACCTCTGCATGAAAAACAAATGGCACTCGGTTCTGTCCCGAGCTATAGAAGATCAATGAGTCAGGCTCGCCACTCGGATCCCTCTTTTTCTTTTTTTTCCCAAGCCAAATATGCTCTGTGTCAAACTAGAGTGGGCTGCAATAGCGATACATGCCCACGCAAACATACACACACACTTACAGTAAGTGTGTGTGTATGGGACAAAGACACTGAGACAAGAGATAAAAAGAAAACAAGTTTTCTTCTCTTTATAAAAAAGGAGTGCATGCATAATTTGCCCTGGCATTCCTATCAAAACCAGAGTCTTGGCAGCAAAATGCATGATACGCAGGAAAAAGGAGACCCAGCAACATACTCAGCAGTATACTGTATCGCCACACAACACACACTCTTACACATGCACGCACCTTGGCCTGAAGCCTCTTGCTCTCCATCCGCCATTCTCTCCGTCAGCAGAAAAATAAAATAACACAAAACTTTGGCACAAAGCTTGGTACATTGTAGACAACGTGCTAAAGCAATAGTTCTAAATTTAGAGGGAAAGTTCAGTGAATTTGAGTTCCAATTTAAACCTGCAGTAGGCAGAATGGTTTTGGCATCATTGGGAAAAAAATCCATAATAACCTTTCAGCATATTGTAATTCAAGTGTTCTGAGAGAAAACTAGACTTCTGCACCTCCTCTTGGCTCTGTTTTCAGGCTTTAAAAAAATATAGCTTGTGACGGGAGACTTTGGCCAATCACAGGTCATTTCAGTGAGAGAGCATTCCTATTGGCTGTTCATTCAAAGGAAGCAGCTGTCAATCACTCGCAAACTCCGATCAAACCAGGCAGCGCTGATCAAATATGAATCAATATTATGTTACTGTAATGCCTATTTCTCGCCTCAAATGTTTTCAGAAACATCTTGTAGTGTACTGTTTAGCTGTAAAATGAGAAAGTTTGCTCCGGCTGGTGGGCGGTGCTTGGTATTTCCTCAACTGATCTCAACATGGCTGCCGGGTCACAAACTTTTCCCAACTAAACAGTACACTACAAGATGTGAAAGATTTTACAAGAGAAATAGACATTACAGTAACAGAATATTGATTCATATTTGATCAGCGCTGCCTAGTTTGACCGTTTGATCTGTCTCATGCACTACTGTCAGGATATAGTGACAGTTTTGTAAAAATAACTTTTTTAACCACATTCCTCCAAACCTACCTACTGCTGCTTTAATTCAACTGCAATATATATATATATATATATATATATATTGCTAAAAGCATCAACTTCCCAGCACATCAGCTAATAAATGAATGACCAATCTCTGGCTGAACATTTATTCTATGCGGCATGTGAATACTGCATTTATAATAATTTCATCATCTTTCAAAGATGAAAGTGACAAATGATCATCTATGTGCTTTTTTTTATTACTTCTCTGCTTTTGGTGAGATCATCATCAGAGTAATGTGTTCTGCATTCCCAAAGAAGCCTCTTTATACCGGCGTAACGCCTACCTGCAGAGGCTGCCAACACTGACTTGCATAAGACAACACACACACATTAAGCATAAAAAACACTCCAAAAGTCACATTTCAGGGGCTCCTTTGCATAAACGCCTAACCTTGACAAAGTTTAAGCTGGCCTGTGAGTGGTTCTGTGTGTGAGCAGATGTCTAATTGAACTGCAGTTCTAATGTTTGCTTTGTGCAAACCTGTGAGCTGCTTTATGTGTGAAGTGAACGTGGCTGGCTGCTGAAGAGTGATTTCCTCTACCCTGATGTTAGATAGTGTGTTCTGTGTGTTCCTGAGATCTATAGGCCAACGTATACCAATGTGATCATATCTAAATGCTCGTTTTCTCTCAAGATTTATATGTTCTGTGAGATAAGCATAATAAGCTGTTTGTGTGTGCATGGCGTCTGGATGTTCTCACAAACTGTTAATGTTTTCTATTTGGTTTTCCTCTTTGACACAAACTTTCCATCAATGTGTGCTTTGCCAAAAGCTGCTATGGTCCCAAGTCGCACTTCAAATATTTCACGCTGCCTCACAAACAGCACGGACCACAAACTTGGATCTGCAGAGGTAAAGCCATTTCCTTAATGAGCTAGAGCATTTTTGTTCTTCTGGGAACGGGACTTTTTTTTAGTCTTGTGTTTTTAAGACGAGTGGGGCGCTCAATAATGTGTGCTTAGCCCATGAGTGACCTGGCCAAGGTGTAATTGCACACAACTCTCTGAAAAACACCATTACCCCAAGGTATATTGAGCAGCATGGTGAGTCATCCGAGTTCAATTTCAGTTTGTTTCCGGCTCATTCGCACCGAGCGATAACTTCTGACTTTGAGTTAGCTCATTTCATTCAGAGTCGAAATACAAAACGCAACGGCCTGCAAAAAGCTCTGGATGTCATTCCTACACAAGGCCGTATTCCACTTAGACGCATGCTATAAACTTTGAGTGCTTACAGTAGAAATAGTATTATGAATAAGTCGAAAGGGATTGGCAGGAAAACAGCATCGTCATTTGATGTGAAAGGTATTCACATGTCAGCCTCTGACGGTGTCAACACTCCTTAGCTCTCACAATATATGCCATGATAAAAGGGAGAGCATTTATGGGTCAACTGGCAATGCAAATTCCCCAGCGTATAGGAAAGCCAATCATACTACGAGTCACACCACATCTGTGCATCACCAAACGTTTGACCTCGGCTTCCTCTACACCACCAAACATCTCCTCAATCTTCTTGCAAAAGAATTGCTTTGAGTTGGCCCCTGAGGGTCATCCCTCCTCTTGCTATTCAGTTCTATTAGAGAGTTCAGGCCGTGCCGAGGCGGATTGGTTTGGCTGCAGCAGTAATGTTCAAGGTGAAAACCTACAGGGGAGCAAAATGAATTCCTCGAAGAAGTACAAAGATGTGCAGTCTGATATATCGAAGGAGCTTGTCCTTGTGAACACAAGAACTGTACGAGTGTACGGGAGAGTAAGTCAATACAAACCATCGCATAACCACTCTTCACTGAAGTTGCTGTTTCTCTGTATAACTCATCTGCTAAATTATGGGATGCCTTTCAAGTAGTGATGGATGACTAATTAAGACTTTCAGAGTTTGCGCACACACCAAATGACTCTGAGGACTGTCTACATAAATTAAAAGCAATGGTGTGAAATTGCCTCATTCATGCACATATTTATTCTTTTTAATTACATTTTGTAAACTTCAAGGTCTATTTCAGAGATTTTGATATAAGGTAATGTGAGATACTTGATGGTAGTGATACTGACACATAAACTATAGATTGTTTGACAGTTATCCAACTGAGATGGCTGCTAGTTGGACAGAGATGAACAGCAGTAGATGTGGCCAATTTTAACAAACACTTTAAATAGAATGCAGCCAAAAACGTACACATTCTAGAAAGCGCCCAGCAAGCAGAACTCCGTCAAAGCCGCACCACCCTTTAAATGTTTTTTCTTTGACGATATAAAATTATTAAATGATTTTACATCCAACCCATAATGGCGATAAGATGTTCTGGTTTCAGGAGAGTACTTGAGGTAAAACCTTGGAATATCATTACTTTGAACAAGAGTGTATTTTGCAAAACATTTTTCAGGATCAGCCATGGTGAAGGTTAAAACAAAATATATATGCAGGAGGAGGGTGAACAAGTTTTTTTTTTACCAAGAAATCCAAATGGTAGTACATTTATTTTTTGGGTGAACTTTGCTTCTATGCCAAAAAGTGCTTTATATGTGACCAAATGGGCGCTATGCACACCAAAACATTTGTATTTTTTTTACACGATGGATCATTTTTCATCAGCAACGTATATCAGCGACGTATATCATGGTTCCCATATAAGGCATCACTGTTCCTGATTTAAAAGAGATATAGATCACGAGGTACCCGCCAAGTAACAAGTCAAATAGACGAAAGTTACTTTAACATTAATAGAGTAACAGACAAACATTGTGAACTTAATTAACTTCAAATGTATTTGAAGTGTGTTGCCTTCTCCCCTTTTATTGTTTTTACGATGTAACTAACAGACACACATTCAGACAAACAATACCTGAAACAAAACCTCTTTTGGCAGTTGGAGTTAAACAATTGTGGAACTTACAACATCTCAGTGTATTTATGATACTTGCCTCTCAGACTTTGCTGCATAATGAAACAATTTAACAAACAAAGCAGTGTGACATCTTTGGCCGCTGTGATTTCAGACGGTGATGTTTAACATGTTTATCTTCCATCACTGAGTGTAATTCACAGTGTATTATGTAAACCTTGCTATCAAGCGAGCAGCCAAATATAAATACATTCCTAATAGATTCTATCACCCAGCTGCATTTACTCAGAGTCTAAATTAAACACAGACCAACATGTGAAACAAAAGGCTGACAAGAATCCCAAGAAAACAGCACCCTTGTGTCCCCTTCATGTATTCCTGCGCAGCATGCACAGTAAACCCTCAAACACTCCTTGGGAACTCCATGTGAACTAATTAATAGTGCAAATCTCACTAAATTATACTTCCCTCTTACAGCAACCCCCTGCTGAGGCTGGTTTATGTATCGATCTCGCAGCAGCCAGAGGCACAGCTTTGAAAATGCAACTGATTCTTATAGCTTAGCAGTTCCTTTAAGGTAGGAGGAACATCCAACAAGTAGGTCAAATACCTGCCAGACTTTAACATCTGATTGTTGTATTTATTTAGAGAACAATTTAGTTATCATTCACTGATAATGACGTCTATGGCCAGACCCTGTTATGTGAAAAATCCATTCATTTGTTTCAAATCATTAACACCTGTTTTGTGGCAAAGAGAAACGTCTGATGTGAGGAAACCTATTTTTACCAGCCTCTAAAGATGTAACACCTTGTGGAAGCATACACAGCAAGCATCTTCTCACAGCACTGTTATTTCTTGCCAAGCTGTTACAGCGGCACAGCATCATTACAAGCTAAAAGACTAACTAAAATTGCATGCGATTGGCAATTGGAAAGGCTGAGAGCCTATGCTGAGAAGGATTTAACCCATGAGTAAGTGGGTAAAATTGCTGAAAACCCACACAAGAATTTCTCAATAAGCTTTACCAAAACCACAAATGTAAAAGGGCCCTCAGGAAGAGAGTAAACACACGCACATACATGCACTAAAAATGTCCTTTTCCCAAGCATCCACATCTTATCTCTCCATCCCCACTCAAGTTTTGCTCCATTCTTTTTTCTCTCTCGCTGCCTCTGTGTTTCTCACTCCCGGAGATGAATAATGTAGACCCCCTCATTGTTTTGTATGAACAGAGGAGAGCGAATCCCTGGATGAGATTCTCTCTGAGGACTGGAGAGCCACAGGCCTATCTCCCGGCCCTCCCCTCTAATCTGCATTCTCCCTCTGTTCTCTTAATTAGGAGGCCACGGACAAGAAGGCACAGTAATTGCAGGCAGTTGTTGCCGATTTCTTATTTTATTCCTCCCTTGTGACACATCCTTATCTTCTTCTTTCTTCCCTACACTTTTTCTCCCCAAGTCATATTTCTTTTCATCTTTGTCTTTTTTTTCCCCTTTTCGCGCTCATCGTCTTCATCATCATCATAAACACATGTTTTTATCTGCATAGTTTAAAGTCATAAACAGAGGTATTGAAGGGAGGCTAAAGGGCAAAGTAAATAATTGAGGGAAAAATAATTGCCCCAAACCACACAAGTCAATAACAACCCAAGATAAAACCTTGAATGACTCATTGCTTATTAGGTGTTGGAGGGAAACTGCAGGGGCTTCATTTCTTGGGATAATAACCTTATTTCATATTTAATAATATCGACTAAACTAGAATCTGCTCTCTAAACCTTCCCTGACAGAAATTAATATCTCCCTCTCTCTCTGGTGAGTTGCAAAGTAAATGTGTACAGCAAAGGGATGACAAGCCTGTGGCCTCTGGGTACAGCATCATACAGCACCCAAGGGATCTTCAACACCTTCATGTACCAGCTATAAGACAGCGTTATAATGCAAGACGCTGAAACAGTACTCTCTCGTGTGTTTACATTCAGGCCTCAGGAGACATTAGAGTAATCCTCTCGCAGAAACCAACTCACTGTACCATCCTAGCTTCGTTATACCCCTTTACCACATGTGTTCACACATATAACTGCACCTGCTCCCTCATTCACTTCAATGAGACCACTGCGTTGGCAAAGTAAAATCTGTGCAAGCGCACACTCCTGGTCAATTACTGTAATATGCAACATTTCAGAAATTCGGCAAAACAAAATGTGAATGAGGTGTGTGGAACATGATGGAAATATGGCATTTATGTCTGTTTTATATTATCTGAGGAAGGTTACAGCTCCCTACACTTGTGATGTTTTCTTCTGCCTCCATTTCTCGTCTCTACAGTGGAGCACACACTGCAACGGAAGTTTAAGTTACACGCCTCATGTGCGTCATGATTACTTCACTAAGCCTTTTTTTCCCCTTGCACTTTATCACATTTGGCTTTTATCGATACAGCAACCTTTCCACCAAGCGTAAAAAAACCCAAACATTTTTGATCAAATATGAATCTGTTACTGTAATGTCTATTTCTTGCCTCAAATGTTTTTAGAAACATATTTTAGTGTAACTGTTTAGCAGTAAAATGAAAAAAGTTTGTGACCCGGCCGCCATGTTGAGAACAGTCGAGCCAAAACCAAGCACCTTCCATCGGCCGGAGCAAACTTCGATCAGAGCTGCAGAGTTTGACAGTTTGATTGGAGTTCGCAAGTTTCGCTAGCAGTGATTGACAGCTGCTCAGAGACTGCTCGGCTCTGATTGGTTGTTTTTGTTCAGGCATGGTGGAAACTTGCAAATGCCATTAGGACCCCTAGGAGGAAGCAGAGGAACATTATTTTTTTCCCACATATTGTCTGTCTCATGCACTACTGTCAGGATATAGTGACTGTTTTATGAACAAAACGTTTTTTTATAATATTTGCTCAAGGTTACCAACTGCAGCTTGAATAAGTTTAGTGTTTGTTATTTCAAAAAGGGGCATTTAGCTCCACTACTGCATAGCTGATGAAGATCCAACGCTGATCAAAAGGCTGTCAAATAAATGGTGTAACTGGTGTGAGTTACAGTATCAACTCTTGTTAAGAATATTTAATAATAACCTTAATAAACCGACTGTATTGTAATATTATCACCATTATTGACGAGAAAGCCGGTGTATTTGACATTAAACAGCATTACATCATATTAACTTCTGCTGCTGCTACCTCCCTCCGTCCAATAGACCAGAGTTATGTCCCAGTGCAGAGTCTGCGTCCTTCAAAGTTCACATTTCAAGATGAAATACGCCTTAATTGGATGACAAGACAGTTCCCCTACGGTGGCTCCTCCAAATGCAAGTGATGTGGCCTTTAGCCAAGAACTGGAGGACACAACCGGTTTGTCATTTGTGGCCATCAGTATCCCATAATTCATTAGGCACACAATTGTCCACCCAAAAAAATCCACCCTCTTAGTATCAAATATCCCTCTGTAGGCCTGAAGGGCCCGCACAAAGAACAGCAGCTGTGGTCAACTTGAATTTATGTTGGTCACAATAGATTCCAGTGGTGGTAAGTTTTGATTATGTCAACAATGTACAACAAAATCTTGCAAACCACTCCTGCAGAGTATTCCACAAATTCTCTTCCATGTGCTCTATATTTTCTAACAGCCAGGGATTCGCTAAAATTAGGTTAAATAGATAGAAACTACACAGGATTGCCACAGGTGGGATTGAACCCAGATTTACACATTATTCAGTCCTTAGGTAGGTACAAATTATTAATGTTGTTTTTACACACTTTACCCAATGAGTTTGTAATGGGATTATGAGTATCTTCTGCAACCCAAATCTAATTTCTTAGTCAAATTAAAATAAATTACTGGAACAGATGCTTAAACTCATTTCCATCATTGTAGATAAACGTACCAATAACATGGAAATAGCCTCAATGAAACAGAATACAAAGCAGCTACTGTATACAACACGAGTCCACACTTGTATTTTTTTACCAAAACATAGTGACATGTTATTTGAAATGTTAAATCCCTGAATATTTATCTTCTTTTGTCAAACTGTATGTGTGCTCCACATTGAAAATTTCTGATTCTTCAACCAGAGCCTTGAAGGCAGCACACTGGTCACTTGTTACAGTAGGTTCACATTTTCACAAATTTATACAGAACACTGTCAGCTCAGCGTTCAATGTGAAGAGCACAAAAATACAAAGTGTTGAGTTGAGATGAGAGACGGGATGTGACAAATTTATGACCTCATACATATGCGCACACACACACACACACACACACGCATATACACACCTATTAAGGAGACGGCCGACCAGTCAACAGCAGAAATACAAAACAGCATGGAGTTTTACTTTTCATGTCAGTGCTGACAAGCCCACCAGGCAACCGCCCACTCTTCCAGTTGGCCAGTGTGCCCCTGATTTAGCCATGCATACGTTACTGCTGTTTTTGTCATAAATATAGATGACAAAGATATGGTAACACTTCCTATAGTGCATTCTTCTATCTGCTTTCTCAACTCTCAATATTGCCACATAATGCAGTTTCAAGGTGGCCCGAGACACCCCTCTGCTCTCTGCTCAGTCCTGACTGCCCTTAACCAGGTAACATGAAGAGTTTACACAGTATGTCTTGAAAGTAAATAAGTGCATGAACTCAAGTACTGTACATAAGTACATCTATTTTATGCTACTTTACACTTCTATTCCACTCAGTTTCATTGGGAATTAATGTACTTTTTAATCCACTACATGTATTTGACAGGCTGCATTTACTGGTTACTTTTTAATTTAAGATTTAGCATGAAACAAAAATTATAAGCTTACAAAGAATGCATTGGTTTTTGACCCCTTACAAAAAAAGCAGTGTAGTCAGGCTAGTCTCATTAACTATTCGTAGCTATACCTACAGAAAGTAATGCACTGTAATTTGTGTATTTCCCAAAAAATCAATTTGTGTGTAATTCACTTAATCGTGAACCACAAAATATAAATAGCGGCAAATGCCACATAGAGAGGAGGTCGGGCTGGATGGGTGAGTAAAAAATTACCAGACTTTCGCCCAGGAGACAGGCAATCATGTCTAGTGTGAAACCAGACGTCAACGTTGATTCATTTGTCATGTAACTTACTGACTTACTTAAGTAACGCCATTACTGGAGTTATTTTAAGCAAAACCACAATCTTTTCCTAAACCTAATTGAGTAGTTTTGTTGCCTAAACCTAAGGAAGTTGTTTCCTGTGAAGACAGAAGTTTATTTTGAAAAGACTGAATGCATGTAACGAGTTGATATTGACACATGTTGCTGGACATTCGTAGGAAAATGAACAGAAAAGGAGGAATAACTTTTTCACAAGATATCATACAAACACTTGTACGAAGATACGTTAGTGTAGTTGAGGCTCCTTGTCATGTTCCAGATGTCTATGAGTTGTTAGTAGTTCCACCAAGAGACAGTTCCCCTTTAAACTTCTCACATCGTTTCATTTAAAAGGGCCCTAAAGGTATCCTACATTTCACAAAAAAATTAAGTTAGAGAAAGTTCTGAGTAATGAATGCAGATTAATGCATGAAAACTTTGTTTTTCTTCTTTCCTCACCCATTAATCATCTCACGACCCCTCTGATTTATCTTGTGACCCTCTGCGAGGGCGGGACCCCTAGGCTGGGAACCACTGGACCAAACTGTATTTAAAGTAGTTCCACTTAAAATACTGCTTACACATTGATGCATCAGTAATAAGAATCTAATAATGTCATATTATAGGGGGGCTTTTTTCTGTCAGATGATTACTTTCACTTTCGGTACTTTAAGTACAAGTGGCTGATAATACTTCTGTACTTTTACTTAAGCTAGATTTTGAGCTTAAGACTTTTACTAGTAATGTATTTTTACATCTTTGTATTGGTATGTTTATTTAAGTAAAGGATGAGTACTTCTTCTACCACTGCTCTCACCACACAGGACCCCAAGGCTCTCTTCTCCTGTCTGTTTACATTACATACATTGATTTTGATTGATTGTTGTCCTACTAAATTTCTCACAAAATGTTCTTTACTATTTTTAATATATCAAAAGCAAATCTGCTCCCTTTGTTGACATCTCGAGGTACCCCACTACCTTAACCTGTTCTTATACAGCACATCTTACTTCATATAGAACTTTAACACAGTTGATTCAGGTGCTTAGAGCACAGAGAGAAAAACTGAACAAAAGACAGTAGACAAACGTAACAAATACAAACACAACAAACAACAACAAAGGCTTCAGAATAAATACATGAGCAGGTAAGGTTAGGTGCAGTTAGAGGCACACCAATATAAGTACATTTTTAAACTGACTGTTGAAAACTAATATAATGGGAGAAACACATGTCAGGATCTCAGCAGGTCTCTGGCGGTGTGGTGTGGAGACACGACATTTTTAACAAACAGCAGGATTTTGAATTTAATTCTGCAGCTAACAGGGAGCCAGTGTAGGGAGGCAAGAATGGAAATAATGTGGTCCCCTCTTTTTGACATTGTTAAGACTCTTGCTGCAGCATTTTTTTAACTAGCTGGAGATGGGATGAAAAAGACTGAGAGATGCCCGAAATATAAAATGGAAGACTTTCTCCAGGTAAGAGGTACAGGGAATTGATCTGAATTCGGAGACAATGCCGAGGTGATTAAAACTTGATTTAACTACACAATTTCTTTGTTTGTTGATCTTCAATGTTGAATAAAATATGACTTCATGATCATTTGAATGTGATTTCACAAAAACGGAACAATGTACACAGATGAGGAGAAAGCTGAGAGGCTATATGCTGTGGTCCAAATAATATGATTTCTTGTCATTGTGCTGGAGAAAGTTCAGCCATCCAGGAATCAATGTCCTAAAGACACATATTGAGGTCAGTTAGTTTTTTTCAACGACATCATTTCCACTGGGAATGGGGTGGGGAGATATGCTCCCCTCATTTTTCATGTCCCCATCACTTTTATAGTTTCAGTTTCACTACAATACCACTAAACCATGTCCTCTTGTCCAACCACCAAAATCTAGAGCTCTGAGTTGATCAAAAAGTTAAAATGGTCATCCGAGTCCCATTCTGTTTTTACCGTACGCTCACAGCAGTTAATTTTGACAAGCAGTAGTGAGTGATTGACAGACTTTTTTTCTGGATTTTGCCTCTCAGGCAACATACAGGCTGCCTTTCTTGGTGGAGGTTGTTGGGGCTGTATGCAGACAATACTCAGGGCTGAAAAAAGCTAACTCCTCTATATTTGGGTGAAAAAATCATTTAGCTGTTTTCATTTATACATTAGATACAGTAAATATCTTTAAAAAGACACTAGCACTGCTCACAAATGAACGATAATGTAGCAAAATGCAACAATCTGTAGTAAAGATGGACACAAAATTATTTATTGAGTTTGTTGATATTGTAAATGGTAGTAGCCGGGTGAGTGTGTCTGATGTTCAGACTCGAAACACCTGATTACCCGGGGTCACTGACGATCTTCTGTCAAGAAAATGTGGGGTGATTATTGGGTTAGTGCATTACAATTCAATGTAAAATGAGAGATTGTGTTTTTGGGTGATGTTACCTAATGGGAGCATATAAATTGAGAAAAGGAGTGGGCCAAGTATAGAGCCTTGGGGGACTCCACATGAAATGCAATGTAATGTAATAGAGGCAGATTGCCTTTATTACTGTTGCTTATAATCTAGGTATTTTTAGCGATTCTATTCATAATCACTCAAAATTAGAATGTTAGCAAAATGAATAATATGTAATAATGTAATACAATGTCGTCAAAGCTGTGGTCTGCTCACAGATTGGCCTCAGTTTAACTCATAAGCTTAACTGCAGTGAACCATTACCTGCTTACACTTCCAACAACAGATGAAAACAAAGGCAGATTTATACCAGTAGTATGAAAAAGAAATCCACCCACACAGCTTTGGTAGACACTGCTTATCAATGAAGAAAAAAAACCCTGAAAAGATAACAACAGACTGCAGTACAGCTCCTGTTATTACAAGGCACAATGGTTTTGTCAGGTACACTGTAATTGAAAAAAAAAGTAAATGACAGTGTAGTGCAGTCCTGGTTTCTCTGGAGGAGGTTTCTTTCTAATTTATTTTGATATCATCTACAAAAAAAATAGTGTGGCACAAGTGAGCTAAGATAGGGAAACATGTTTTACACTCATTCAACACAAATGTTCACGCCTGCTGAGTGTGTGTTTCCTGAATTTAAAAGGGTTGTGGCTTCTCTCGCTGTGATAATAACCTTTGCAGGGAGCTGCTGCTGAGAAGGAGGGAAGGAGGGATAGATACAAGGAGAGAGGAGGTGTGGAGGAAACTGGGGAAGGTCAGGAGGGAGTGGAGGTGACCTGATTCACACAGGCACGAACACACACACAGGAGCATTCACACCAACTATAATCCATCACTGCATTGCTCGTCATTCCTGGACTTGCCATAATGACCCACAGCCGTCTGTTATGGTAGAAGCCAGAGGTGAGTCCTGGGGTAGTAACAGACACACACGGACACACACACACACATCCATCCTTGTGGTGCAGAGCAGCATTGCAGGTCCATCAACTGCTGCACTAGCTCTAGTTAGAAAGCTAGCAAAGGGCACGGAAAGCCTGCTGATGCTTACAGGTTTATACTCTAGTCCAAAACTTTACCTCCAACCAATCTCCACCAATGACCCCAGTGAACATCATCTGCAATTTCACCAGCTTCAGGTATAGAAGACGAAACAAGCAAACTTGAAAAATATATTCATGAGCTCTTGTCACCTGACTGGACTGATGCAAGTTTACTGAAACTGAGATTGAAATAAGCTGTGAGATAGTTTGGCATGCATAAACAGGGGCTGTGTCAGCTTGATGCCGCCTTGTGGAGGTCGTGCTTGACAGCGTCTGTCCATGACAATGGCAGGAAAAATGTAGGTCTTCTTACATTTGACAGCTACTCTGGCAAAGGCTTTTATATAAAAATACACTCATCTAAATCACAAAGTGGTGATGCAACAGAGATCACGAATCCAGTCATCCCAAACGCAGAGAATGCAGAGCTGCCCTGTTTGTTGTTGTTGTGTCAGGTGAAATCACTGGCAGGAAATGATGCGCTCCTATACACAAGCAAGCCAGTACTCTGACTGAAGAAGGCTGATGTATTTACCACTTTAGCCCTCACCAAGAGAAGGACATTTAACTACTGATATGTAGGGCTTGGACGATACGCCTATCTCCTGATTCGATACTATCACGATACTTGGGTGCCAATTCGATATGTACTGTGGTTTTTAAGTATTGCGATTCGATATTATGATTTATTATGATTTTTGTTAACTTTTTTAACACTAGACCATGGGGAAAAGTAGAATCATACTCTTCTAGGGACTTTTACTTTGGAAAATATCTAAATTAATACAGTAAATATTCTTGATTTTGTGTCTGTATGTAGTCAGAGATGTCCTGAAGTCAAATATATCAGTCATCGTCAGGAATTATCTATTTCTTTTTTTCCAGCAACCCAAAAATAAAAGAATAAAAACATTTCCCTCAGAAATTAGTGGTATTTTCTTTTTAATAGATAAGGGACATGTAATGTTTTATACTTCTGGTGAATATAATCCAATCAATCTTATTTCTATATATGTATATATATTTTGTATATACAGTACAGTTTGTTAACACCTTATTTTTAAAACCGGACATAGTCACTTGTGTATACTTCCCCAAGCCTGTTGCTAGCTCGCCCGTCAGCTCCGTTCTCTTTATACATCCATGGTCAGCTCAATCGGGGCCGTTTGAATGCATTTAACATTACTGTAAGTATATGGGTGCTCTACAGTTGTAGCGTCGGCCCATTTGACCACGGAGATGAGAGTGACCGCAGGTTACCGCAATACAATAACGTTTACTGTCCATGACAGAGTTAGCATGCAGCTTTAGCCATGATGTCTAGCTCTTCTTTTCCTGGCATGTGTGAAACCCAAAGTGTTTCTATACCTTACTGTATGTGTAGTGTTTACCACTATAAAATGTAAGGGTGCGGGTCGTATCCACACGGTCCCTCCACCATTTTCTGCTTTCTCGTTTCGGCTGGCTGCGGTTTGTTTTGGTTTTTGACTGATACGGAGCAGATATGACATCATGTTACTCTGACTACAACAATAAAAGCGGTAACTTCCTTCTACTTCTGCATAGACAAAAATTAAGCAAATATATCGATGCTGGCATTAAAAAATCACTTTCAAAATCGAAAAAATAAAAAAAATCATGATACATAAGTGAATTGATTTTTTTACCCCACCCCTACTGATATGAGATCATACACACTGTAGTCCCTAAGTATTAGGATAGTTATGCGTTTTTCATCATTTTTTACTTTACTCCAGCACAAAGGATGAATAATTATAAGGTTTAAGTGCTGACGTTCAGCTTTAAGGATGTTTGGAGGTGTTTGCATCCATTTTTTGGATGAACAGTGTAGGACTCACAGTCATTTTCAGCCTTGGGTGGTATGCATAAAAAGGGCTGGAATTTGTACATGGTTCATCGGATGTGGATGCTAACACCCACAAACTTAACCTTAGAGTCAGCACTTTACAATATCAAAGTTTTTGTTTTCGTTGCAATTCAAATTTGCTGGAGTAGAGGAAGCAAGACTGTCCTCACACATTTGGCCTGCACTGTATTTTCTGAGTTGTGAAGTCTGTCTCTAACAAGTGTTGATAAGCTAGCAGCTCTGTCCACAAATACATCCCCCTCTATTAAAAACACATTTTCATGCCTAGTGTAGTAAAATCATTGTTGATTATTTTATTACTTATATATACAGTATATATATATATATGTATATATAAATATATATATATATATCTATATATATATAGATATATATATATATCTATATATATATACACATATATATATGGTGCAAGCACAGTAATTGCTTTGGTTTATCTCTTAGGTTGTAATTCACAGAAGTTCCTAACATAGCCACACACATGTTCACTCTTTGAAGACAGAAATTAGAGAAGCAGAAAGAAAGGGCAAACATTTATTTAATGGGGATGGATAAGACATTTGCAAAACTGACTAAAATATATAATCTTTCATGATTTGTGTATGTTTTGATTGGTTGATTTGTTTATTTAAGTGTCCTGAACCAAATGGTGCCCAGCCCATATGGGCTTACAATTCATGGGACAATTAGGGCTGTCCTCGACTAAAGAAATTCTTAGTCAACTAACACTCATACGATTTTGTCGACCAATCGATTAGTTGATTTAATCAACAGATCTGTAAAACAGTGTTCCTCCACAAAGAATCACACAAAAATACCACTTGTGTTTACCAGAGATGTGCTCATACGTTTCTTGGAAATAAGATATTCAGCATGAAGAAAAACATAAAAAACGAGTAATCGACTAAATGAATCTTAGTTGATAAGACCAAAACGACCGATTTAGCGATGCACCGATCCAACTTTTTCAGTCCTGATACCGATAGCGATACCTGGGCTTTGGGTATCGGCTGATACCGAGGACCGATCTGATACCAGTGTTTAATTAATAAGCTCTATGCCTCACTGTGTGGAAGTGACTTGGATCATTCTTATATGTGTAAGGCGACATCAGGCTTGACTTAAACACTGCTTTCCTAACTTTGTAAACAAAATGTAACAAATAAATACATAGATATAAAATTTACTAAATTGTCATTTATCATCAAAATAATAAATCGTAAACCAGCAACTTGGTAAAAAAACGTCAAAATGAACACGAACCCTTTTAAAACCTTAACATATTGGTCAAAACCTAAACAGGAATTAGGTGCATCCCTAGACTAATAAGTCAACTAATCGACTAAGGAGGGGCAGCTCTAGCAACAATTATCCTACATAGGATGGAAAATTGAAAAAAAGAAAAAAAAGAAAAGTAAAACCTCATCATGCCAAACAGTCCATTTGTGGGTTTATTTCCCTCATCGTTTCCTTTGCTGCGTTTTGTTTGTGTATGTTTTTTATTTAGATGAAAAAAAAAAAAACTTAGAGAGAGACATAGTTTCCCCTGTAACATTGATTCTCTACAGTCTTTTCAGCAGTTTCATGACAGTAAACTGTCACTGCACTTTCAGAAAATGTCTCTACCTTGTTTTAAACAAAAGCTTCAGCATCCATAACTGAAGGACACAACAACTGCTGTTGTCTCTATCTGAGATTGATGAAATTAATATTTCATGATTCAATCAGGGTCACCCAGACTTCAAGCAAACAGAGAGCTCAGACTTCTATTGACAAAGAAATTTTGATATGAGAACATCTGATTTGTTGGCAGAAACCTTATGCAACATATTTTATTGACAGGTGCATCACAAGCATCACAACAAGGTCTTAACAGGATTTTTTTCTCTTAAAAGAGGAATATGTCCCTCAAAATTGACATTGAAGTATCAAATACTCACTGTTGTTTGCAATCACAATGGAGTGTTACTACTGTGAATGCAACCAGCTGCTGTCCTCCGAGAAGGAACAACCTACAAATTTGTCAGGGCCATCTTTCATACCTTCAGACAATGGATATTTGATACTGAAAATATTGATTTTTTAGTAGAGTTGGTTAGCTTTTTGTGCATATTGTTAAAAAAATGAATAAAAATAGGTTTGTCTTAAGAAAAACTTTTTTGTTTTAGAGAAGTCACTAAAAGAAAAGTTGATTCAAATGAAAAGTGCTGTTAAAAATAGGTCCAATTATCTTAGTTAACTAGCACAATTTACAGAACAGTCATTCTGTTTGGTATGGTTGTACATTGTGCAGCCAGGTATTTAAATTCAAAGCCTCCTAAGGGCAAAACTTCAGCATTAGTGTAGGTTAACTCTGTCAGACACACTATCATCTTATATGTTCGGCTCTTTGACAGACTGAGGGCGACATCGAGGGGATCTGAGAAAAGGCGGAGCTGTGCTTCTGTGGGGTAGCGTTCGTTGCTGCTGAGCACTGTGCCCAGAGGGCTCGTGCACAGTGGGAGGAGGAGGACGGTACGGCTGATGGACTGTAACTACTTTAAAATTAATAATACATAAGTGGTGCTCTGCTGCCCCTAGCCAGCTGCCAAACTACAGTAAGCGACTGCCTATCATCTAATGTAAGCCACCAACTTTAATGTTTGAACAAAAAGAGGTTAAACTGAATTACAGTAATTGTGCTAATACAACTGTGATTCAACCTATAAGCACTGACAACACTAAGCTTTGACAGTAAAGATACCAAAACATGTCATGAGTCACCTTATTGCACACATATCACACATTTCACAGAATGACTATATTTGAGACTGCAGTAGGCACTCTTAGGTCCCTTAACATGATACTGTATTGTGCAATAAGTACATTCAGAAGCAAAAACTCTAAATAATTCACAATAAACATTACAAGCACAAGGACCAAAAACGGCTGATGCACCCCATGAAGGATTACGAACTCTAGATAAAAAGACACATGAAAACTTGATGTTACAGTATCAAGCAATATATGATTCATTCAGGAAACGTAATGCGTTCTAACATCCAAACTGAACATTCCAGAATTGTAACGGAGTACATTCTAAAATCCAAACTGAACATTCCGGAATTGAAAAATAACACGTTCCAAAATCCGAACTGAACATTCCAGAATTGTAACTTAACGCGTTCTAAAATCCAAACTGAACATTCCGGGATTTTAACGTAACACATTCTAAAATCCGAACTGAACATTCCGGAATTGTAACGTAACACATTCTAAAATCTGAACTGAACATTCCGGAATTGTAACATAAGGCTTTCCAAAATCCGAACTGACCATTCCTGAATTGTTACATAACGCGTTCTAAAATCCGAACTGAACATTCCGGAATGGTAACATAACACGTTCTAAAATCTGAACTGAACATTCCGGAATTGTAACGTAACTCATTCTAAAACCTGAACTGAACATTCCGGAATTGTAACATAAGGTGTTCTAAAATCCAAACTGAACCTTCCTGAATTGTAACATAAAGCGTTCTAAAATCTAAACTGAACATTCTGGAATTGTAATGTTGCACGTTCTAAAATCCGAACTGAACATTCCAGAATTGTAAAATAACGCGTTCTAAAATCCAAACTGAACATTCCGGAATTGTAACGTAACACGTTCTAAAATCCGAACTGAACATTCCGGAACTGTAACGTAGCACATTCTAAAATCCAAACTGAACATTCCGGAATTTTAACGTAACATGTTCTAAAATCCAAACTGAACCTTCCGGAATATTAACGTAACACGTTCTAAAATCCGAACTGAACATTCCGGAATTGTAACGTAACACGTTCTAAAATCCGAACTGAACATTCCGGAATTGTAACATAACACGTTCTAAAATCCGAACTGAACATTCCGGAATTGTAAAATAACGCGTTCTAAAATCCGAACTGAACATTCCGGAATTTTTAACGGAGCACGTTCTAAAATCCGAACTGAACATTCCGGAATTGTAACGGAGCACGTTCTAAAATCCGAACTTAACATTCCAGAATTGTAACGTAACGCGTTCTAAAATCCAAACTCTAAATAATTCACAATAAACATTACAAGCACAAGACCAAAAACGGCTGATGCACCCCATGAAGGATTACTCTTGATAAAAAGACACATGAAAGCTTGATGTTACAGTATCAAGCAATATATGATTCATTCAGGAAACGTAATGCGTTCTAACATCCGAACTGAACATTCCGGAATTGTAACATAACGCGTTCTAAAATCCGAACTGAACATTCCGGAATATTAACGTAACACGTTCTAAAATCCGAACTGAACATTCCGGAACTGTAACGTAGCACATTCTAAAATCCGAACTGAACATTCCGGAATTTTAACGTAACATGTTCTAAAATCCAAACTGAACATTCCGGAATTGTAACGTAACGCGTTCTAAAATCCGTACTGAACCTTCCGGAATATTAACGTAACAAGTTCTAAAATCCAAACAGAACATTCCGGAATTGTAACGTAACGCGTTCTAAAATCCGAACTGAACATTCCGGAATTTTTAACGGAGCACGTTCTAAAATCCGAACTGAACATTCCGGAATTGTAACGGAGCACGTTCTAAAATCCAAACTGAACATTCCGGAATTGTAAAGTAACACGATCTAAAATCCGAACTGAACATTCCGGAATTGTAACGTAACACGTTCTAAAATCCAAACTGAACATTCCGGAATTGTAACGTAACGCGTTCTAAAATCCGAACTGAACATTCCGGAATTTTTAACGGAGCACGTTCTAAAATCCGAACTGAACATTCCGGAATGGTAACGGAGCACGTTCTAAAATCCAAACTGAACATTCCGGAATTGTAAAGTAACACGTTCTAAAATCCGAACTGAACATTCCGGAATTGTAACGTAACACGTTCTAAAATCCGAACTGAAAATTCCAGAACTGTAACGTAGCACATTCTAAAATCCGTACTGAACATTCCGGAATTTTAACGTAACATGTTCTAAAATCCAAACTGAACATTCCGGAATTGTAACGTAACGCGTTCTAAAATCCGAACTGAACCTTCCGGAATATTAACGTAACACGTTCTAAAATCCGAACTGAACATTCCGGAATTGTAACGTAACGCGTTCTAAAATCCGAACTGAACATTCCGGAATTTTTAACGGAGCACGTTCTAAAATCCGAACTGAACATTCCGGAATTGTAACGGAGCACGTTCTAAAATCCAAACTGAACATTCCGGAATTGTAAAGTAACACGTTCTAAAATTCGAACTGAACATTCCGGAATTGTAACGTAACACGTTCTAAAATCCAAACTGAACATTCCGGAATTGTAACGTAACGCGTTCTAAAATCCAAACTGAACATTCCGGAATTGTAACGTAACACAATCAGAACATTCTGGAATTATAACTTAACGGAATTGTAATATAACACAATCTGAACATTTCGGAATTGTAAGGTAACGCGTTCTAAAATCCGAACTGAACCTTCCGGAATATTAACGTAACACGTTCTAAAATCCGAACTGAACATTCCGGAATTGTAACGTAACGCGTTCTAAAATCCGAACTGAACATTCCGGAATTTTTAACGGAGCACGTTTAAAATCCAAACTGAACATTCCGGAATTGTAACGGAGCACGTTCTAAAATCCAAACTGAACATTCCGGAATTGTAAAGTAACACGTTCTAAAATTCGAACTGAACATTCCGGAATTGTAACGTAACACGTTCTAAAATCCAAACTGAACATTCCGGAATTGTAACGTAACGCGTTCTAAAATCCAAACTGAACATTCCGGAATTGTAACGTAACACAATCAGAACATTCTGGAATTATAACTTAACGGAATTGTAATATAACACAATCTGAACATTTCGGAATTGTAAGGTAACGCGTTCTAAAATTCGAACTGAACATTACGGAATTATAACATAACGCGTTCTAAAATCCGAACTGAACATTACGGAATTGTAACGTTCTAAAATCCGAACAGAACATTCCGGATTTGTAACGTCACATGTTCTAAAACCCAAATCCGAACTGAACATTCCGGAATTGTAACACGTTCTAAAATAATTGTAACGTAACACATTCTAAAATCTGAACTGAACCTTTTTCGAATGGTAACGTAACGCGTTCCAAAATCCGAAATGAAAATTTCAGAATTGTAACGTGTTACGGTCCCAGGGTGACCGCTTGTAACACGTTCTAAAATCCAAACTGAATATTCCGGATTTTAACGTAACACATTCGAAAATCCGAACTGAACATTCCGGAATTGTAACGTAACACGTTCTAAAATCCGAACTGAACATTTTGGAATGAAAACGCAACCTGTTCAAAATCCTAACTGAACATTCACTTCTCCTTTTTATAAATACAGTATATAATGATTTAACTAATTATCTGTGTGATTTCAAATGCATTTCATAATGTCTCCAGTTTACAAAAAAATGACATATGCACAATACTGTTCTAGACAATGGAGTTTGTTTATTACATTTTTTTTAAATACTCTTTGGAGTGTTTTAAAATAGGACACACTCAATGTGAAGGACAACCAAGACGTGTTCATATCAAACACTGTTTAAAGGTGCAGTATTTAGGAGAGGTTTCAGATTGCAACCAACTGAATCTTATCCCGTGTGCCAAGCGTGTTGGAGAACTATGGTGGCCGACATGAACGTGAATGGTCTTATCTAGACTCAGTGTTTGGTTTTTCGGCTCTGGGCTACAGTAGAAACATGGTGGCCGACATGAAGAGGACCTGCTCTGTATGTAGATATGAACGGCTCATTCTGAGGTAACGAAAACACGATTCTCATTTTCAGGTGATTATACACCAAAGAAAACATTCCATCCCCCTAAATGCTACACACTGTTCTTTTAAACAATATAAGCAGTGTTTTCAGAAGGTCCCTTTGTTTGCTACTGTATTTAGTCTGAAAATCAAAGCAACCGCTTTGCTTTTATGTGGAAATGTCTGTTTTTGCTGTGTTTCTTCATGTCCTCCTATAACATCTCATAGCAACAGGGTTTGACCCCAATTAAGCCAGTTTTCAAATGTGCAAAGTGTGAAACTGTCCTAAGAGGTAGAGATTTCATGTTTTGCCCCTATTCATGGAGGACTAATTATAAAGCTGGCTGAAAAGGCAGACTTGATTGTTCAGTGCTGACTGTCTGTCTGTTGCACAGAGGGACAGATAGGCGGCTCTTCAAAAATCCTTTTTTGAGGACAAAAGGAATAGATCAAACAAAACCAGCAATGGCTGAAAGTCAATCAGATTCTTCATGTCATCATCAGCACAGTTGGAAGTTGGAAAAATGAGATCTTAAAAATGTGATAGGGAACAGTTTGGACCGCTATTATGCAGAAAACAGCCCACTCAGTGAGAGCTGGAGAGGATTCCTTTAACACCACAATGCAAATAAATGAGGACTGTGGATGAATATTCCATAGTAAATGTCCTACTTTAAGCCTGTTATTACATTCAAAAGGAATATTAAATTCCCTTAGGATATAATCACCTAATTTATGAGGTTTATATCAGCTATTAGAAGAATGGACATGCTGTTGCTATGCTCCAGAGGTCAATTTTTGCTTCTATAATAACTGTTCCAGCCTCTTGTGGCTAAATCTTGTGTAGGCGTCATGAGAAAGAATATCAAACACTGTACAGCCTGTGTTATTTTCTCTTATGGTACAATAATTGATCCCAAAATGGAAACTTTTGAATATCTAGCTTGTTTTCAGAACAAGCCAAGAGTGTTTCATTATAGGGATCTAGCTTTGAGATGGCGGCTGACACTGCAGTATCCAACATGAATTCACAACGGTCCTGTTTCACAAAAAAAATCATTTCAAGTCGGCAAGAGGTACAGTCCGTGCTTTTTACCACATCCTCAGTCTAGTTCTCTGTTTCTACCATTTTAATAAAGCTCTGGCTGTCTCTCATCAAAATGACAGGGCTTAAGCAATAGGCTGAAAAGCATGTGAAATCAAAATGAATGTCTCAAACTTCCACTTTATTGTAACACCATGAAACAAACTGCTCTAGACTTGAATGATCAGTATTGGTTTGTTAAAAAAGGGATGATATTGTTAGGCTACAAAAGACATAAACTTTGATATTCTAAAAGGATTAGCGTCGAGATGTCACAAAAGACCTGAAAACAAGCCAGATCTTTTGGATCTATTTTTATATCAGTGACATTTTGATTGCCAAGAGTCCTCTTAAGTCTTTTTTTTTTTTTTTTTATGGGGTGTGAGGCGGGAAGTCTTGTGAAGCAGATTCTTTCCTCAGATAAGACAAATTATGACACGCTGCTCAAAAAGAGAGAAGCATTTTCAAAAGCGTGACACGGAACTGTCAAGATCTCAAGTCAAAACAAGGTCTTGAGATAAAAAAAAAATGATATAGCTGTACAATCGCAAAGAGGTGTAACAGACATAGCAATGATGCATATGGAAATACTGTACAGTTATAGTAACATCGTGAAATATAAGACATTGCCATTCAACACTGCTCTGTTGTTGAAATCACTGATGTTGCATTACAATTCAAGACACTCTTTGACTAATTTACTGACTGTGAATCCAACACAAATCCAGAGTATAGCCATCTATCATTAGTGCATCTTGTACTCTGCTACACTGCGACTGGGACATCTTCCAGTGTGGTGATTCATTAGATGCTAGCTATGTGCTTTTGATGGCCGGCTGATTGATTGCTTTTCTACCGCAGAGCTGTGAGTTGTCTTTGCCAGCATCTGTGTTTGGTTGGAATTTGCTCGTAGTAAAAGACAGATATTAATAATAAAAACAAAAATATAGATGTGCAACTGTCCCACATTATTGTGCTGTCTCTGGTAATAATGGCTCTGGCGAAACACTTGAAAATAACTAATTTCATCCCACATAGCACAGCACAGTACAAGGACTTTGCAATAATGAAGGCGTGAACACTTAACTGAATCAGCGCTGCATTTACTAGCGAGACTTTCTAGCTCCAAACATTTCATCCAAAGGCTCACCAATTACCTCCCTCCACCAGTTATTCAAATACTGAATGGAAAACAAACAAAACAACGATAAACATAGCTGTATTGAACATTCCTCTCAAACTGCAAATCATTCATTTAGAGAGAGAACAAATATTAATATATCCAAACACCTTAAAAGAATAGCTTGACATTTTGGGAAATATGCTTATTTGCTCTCTGGCAGAGATGAGAAAATGTATACTACTTTCATGTCTGTAAATATGTAGCTATAGCCAGCATGGTTAGCTTAGCTTAGCATAAGATCTGGAAACAGGGGGAAAGAGCTAGCCTGGCTCTGATCAAAGTTAACAAAATCTACTCACCAACATCTAAAGCTCACAATTAAAGGGACAGTGTGTAGGATAGAGTGATATCTAGTGGTGTGGTTGCAGATTGCAACCAACTGAGTACCCCTCCGCTCATTCCCCCCTTTCCAAGACAGTGATAAAATGAGCCTCTGAGTGAAAAAAAAAAAACATGGTAACACCGTTCGCTTCGCTCAGAGGCCATCCTTAGCATACTAACACTACTTTAGGAGCAATGGAAGTCAGGTGGCGTCTGGCAGTACCACGGTTTTGCATTTTGTGGATCACATTACTGCAGTATAACAAGCACATTGGAGAACTACGGTGGCCTTCAGGTAAGATAAAAATGCAAAAGGCTCTCCTTATAGCCAGTGTTTGGTTTGTCCGTTCTGGGCTACTGTAGCAACATGGCAGAGCAACATGGCGGACTCCATGAAGAGGATCCGCTGTCTATATACGAAGGGCTCATTCTAAGCTAACGAAAACACAATTCTTAGTTTCAGGTGATTATACACCAATGAAAACATAGTTAAAAACATAATTACAATCCATTTCTGCTAACAGATACCCCGACATGTTCCACAATGTTCCTTTAAAGGTGCAAGATCTGACCAGAATTTTAGTTTAAAACATTCAAAAAAATTACATTATCAACAGAAAGTGAAGAAGTCATAGTGTTGACTTTATGTCAAAGACGTCTATGTATTGTACCTAAATGAACATGCTAACTAGTTAGCCCCGGCCTGTCCTGTCTTGTAATACAACTAATTTTTAATTTTGCAAATCCTTGTCCTGCTGTTAGTTAGTAATTATAACTGATGACTGTAAATTTAGATTGTATGGACCCAGTAGTGAAATTCTGCCCCTTATTTGTTTGGAGCATGTAGTCAGAACTCATATTGCACCTTTAACTTATTTAATCTCTACACAAACTGAAGTATAAAACAAACAATTCATCGTTTTACGGGGGGTTCTGTACCAAACTGTGTCTCATTTGCAAGGAAACCAGCGGAGCTTCCAGGATGTTACTGCGCAAATTATCGTTTTTAAGCTTTCTGCATTATTTATGGATGAAACAAACAGGATGTAATGTGTTAACTGGTGAGCTATAGAGGTAGGTGGATTTTGTTGCTCTCGGACCGAGCCAGGCTAGCTTTTACCCCTGTGCCTCCAGTCTATGTGCTCGCCAAAGCTAACCGGCTTCTGGTGGTAGCTTCATATTATATCATATTATATCTCTGTCAGAAAGTGAACAAGCATATTTCCCAAAATAGCAAACTACTTCTTTAATATGCTATGGAAGTAAACAAGAATCTCCAGGTTGGCTGAAACAGCTAAAATGCACGAAACGAAACGATCCAACTCCATTATCATTATTTCTTGCCTTTGGCGATATTCAAAATAGGGCTATGCAAAAGCAATTGTGTTTGGGGCTCAAATAACCCAAGCAGTAACTCGAGAAAAAAGTACTGATTAATGGTTCGGCTTCCCTTCTCATCCCAGAGGGGGAAAAAGAGTTTAGGACAAAAGAGAGCAATGATAACAAAAAGAGGGAGCGGAAAGTCAAGAAAAGATGAAACGATGACCGATATAGCATACAAATATAAATGGATATATGGTGAATAATGCCTGATGTTTGGGGAGAAAGAAATGAGTACATACAGGATGTCTGTCTATAAATTTGCTCTTACAGTCTTAACTATAGAAAGCCACGTTATTTTCTCCTCAAGCTTGACTTACTCTCCAGATTGCCAATCTACTCGGAGCAAAAGAGACTTAATCCCCTCAAAAGTTAATAAATCCACTTCTTTTCAAACAGAGTGAACACTTTGATGAACACCCAGAGTGGACATACTTAAGGATGCTCAAAGTGAGGTACTGAAGAAATGTTTTATTTTATTCTTTTTACTTTTTATCCCCTCTATCGTAAACATGGTTGAATTAACAAAGGGGAGCTCAATTATTCAATTGGTAAAAAAAAGGAAGAGAAAATGTTCCAACTAAATACAGTTTGAAACAAGCTTCACTGTAATTTAATTAATGGTTTGTATGGCATTCCTTTGTCCCACTTTGTTCTCTTCATATTTGGCCAACATGCCACTCATATTTAATTCTCTTTGTTACAGTCATCATAACTATTCTGGAGAGAAAAGGGAAAAGGGAACACAAGAGAACAAAGGCACTTGCTGGTCCAAAAATAATATCAGTGAAAGTTACTGCGCTGCTCCCTGAACAGTTTTTAAGTCCACACGAGGCTGAACTTTCCTGAAGTATGGCTGACAGTTGTGCAAACTTCAGAAAAAAGGAAGTTTTAGCTCTTGAACCACAAAATGAAGTAAAGTACTTCAAGTTTAAAATAAATAAATCAGCATTGCAAACGCTGGTTCAAATGCTCCGTTTATGCAAATTATAGCTGTTTATGATGCTAACTGCATCCAACAAAGTTTCTTCTTCACATTTTTCTGTCTACAAACTGTATGTCTTTTATTTTGTGTGACCAAACCTTTACTTTGCATTATTTTGTCATTGCAAGCATGTGTAATTAATAGGGCTGTCAATCGATTCAAATATTTAATCGCGATTAATCGTATGATTGTCCATGATTAATCGCAAATTAATCACAAATTTTTTATCTGTTCAAAATGTACCTTAAAGGGAAATTTGTCAAGTATTTAATACTCTTATCAACATGGGAGTGGGGAAATATGCTGCTTTATGTATATGTATGTATATATTTATTACTGGAAATCAATTAACAACACAAAACAATGACAAATATTGTCCAGAAACCCTCACAGGTACTGCATTTAGCATAGAAATATGCTCAAATCATAACATGGCAAACTCAAGCTCAAAAGGCAACAACAGCTGTCAGTGTGTCAGTGTGCTGACTTGACTATGACTTGCCCAAAACTGCATGTGATTATCATAAAGTGGGCATGTCTGTAAAGGGGAGACTCATGGGTACCCATAGAACCCATTTTCCTTCACATATCTTGAGGTGAGAGGTCAAGGAACCCCTTTGAAAATGGCCATGACCGTTTTTCGTCGCCAAGATTTACCGTAAGTTTGGAGCGTTATTTATCCTCCTTCTCGACAAGTTAGCGTGACATGGTTGGTACCAAAGGATTCCTTAGGTTTTCTAGTTTCATATGACGCTGAAATATCTTCTCTCTAGCTTTAAAACCGAGCCTGCTACAACCTAAAAATGCAAGTTGCGTTAAAGCGTTAAAGAAATTTGTGTTGACACGTTGTCGCGTTAACTTTGACAGCCCTAGTAATTACTGTATCATCCTGCACACTGTGAATACAACACACTGTAATCACAAGTATTTGATTACAGCTGACCGCACCCATACAGCTGTACTTGGAGAAACTGAACAGAGAGTTCTTGCTTGTCAGTCTATCTGTACTTCATCATCTTTGTCCCGTCATCATTACCCGAGGTACTGACCCTCCTCGACGGAACAGATGGAAACAAGAGCCTCTTGTCTCACACAACTGAAATCTACAAGCCTGCGTCGCTGAGTGTGTGTTTGTTCTCTCATTTCTCATGAAGACCAGATGGCTTCACGTCAGGATTGAAAGTTGAGGAAGACTGTTGAAAGTCAGGACATTTTGGTGGTGATTCTACAAAGGTCTAAATACAGAATGATGTCACATATAACTCAAAATACACACATGATTAGATTCATGTAAATACATGACAGTATTTCATGTTTCTACGCTTGTCACCTCTGTGAATCTCTGGGTCTGGTTTGCTAAAGCAGACGCTGATTGCGTAATCAGCCAATTTGATTGCTTTGTAGGCACATTCTGTGAGTGAAGTTGCCCAAAGGACCCAGTTCAGTGGTGAGATTGTGACTGAAATGAGATTTGCCACAAAGCTCACATGAATCAACACACAATGCAATGATGCTGAATTAAACAAGCTAAGAATTAATTAAGAAATGGGATTTCAAAACATTTAAAATGGATGCAATTCAACTCAAACTAAAATAAAAATATTATTTAGGCATCTACTGTTCACAAATAATAGTATATTATAGTATAATAGTAATTATACAATAGTTATCAGGGTTTCAGCACATTGTGACCCCTTTAAAACATACAATGCCCCGCCACCATAACCTTCCAGGATCCAATTGCCCCCCATTAAATCAAAGGAAGGATCGATGCTGTTAACAAGCTTCTCATTTTTAGATTTATTTTGTGAGAACCAAAAATGGAAAAATTAAACTGTTGGCTGTTATCTACGTGCATCGCAAGCCAGAGTCTGTCTTTGTGCTCTGCCAAGTGTGTTTTTTTAGGGAGTGAAATGCCACTCTATCATTTTGCCCCGTACGTTGTAGCTAGATAGCAGTTAAGCACTGACCAACAGCCCAGCAGATGGTAAACAATATTTGGAATCTCTCGGTAAGCAGCAGACTGTCCAGTCAGTGTGTGATATATGACGTTAACCTTCTAGTACTAAACTGGTTTTCACAGTAGCCGATACTGACTATTGGTGACAATGGGGCCGATCTATTAAATTCAATGCTATGTTTATAAACTCTATACATTATATACTGACATTTTAATTCCTGTTTAAGTTTTGACCAATTTGCTGCATTAAAAGGGTTTACACTTGAATTGTAATTCCTGTTAATTTGGAAGATTTTTTTTAATAATAAATAACAATTCAGTAAATTTATATCTATGTATTTATTGGTTTTATTTCATTTTACAAAGTTAGGACAGAAATATTGAAGTCAAGCCTGATGTTGCCTGAAATATAAAATAATAATCCCAGTCACTTCCACACAGTGAGGCATACAGTTTATTAATTAAACAATGGTATCGGATCGGTACTCGGTATCGGCCGATACCCAAAGCCCAGGTATCACCATCGGTATCGGGACTGAAAAAGTTGGATCGGTGCATCAGAACTAATGAGCCTATTTGACCCCCTGCAAGACCCTGGCTCAAACACTGTATTATTATTTGACAATATTACTAAATGAGATCCTCCAAGTGGAACAAGGAGACTCTACACTACTTTAACTGGGTTAATAAGGAGGCCAGTTTAGTCATCCTGCTGGGACATAACTGTTAACAACCACACTCGTTCTGTAGTCAGGCTCTGACTCTCTGGGGACCAAATTAACATTGTGTAGAAACCTGAATCTAGCCTCTCTGTGGAGCTCTGATGATTCAGAAGTGACAGCGCCCTGACAGTGTCTTGCACTCACTTCTGGCCACACGTGAGGCCCAATCACAGACCACTGGAGTGAAAGATATCGAAGGCACAATTCCATTTCTCACGGCTGGCCAACACAATGTCCATGTGGCTGCAGAATCTGTTTTTGATTGTGTGTGTGTATGCTTCTTTACAAACTTGTCATTTTCTGTTCTAAATTAGCTTTCTGTGAACCCATGACAACTATAACATTTTGCTTGATTGGGAGCTGTTTGATTTTTTTTTTTTTTTTTTACAGTTGACTAGCAACAAATCATTGGTTTCTATTTTACCTTCCAACTGCAAGACTGAAAACCTTAAAGACCGCTCACGTTTCGGCGATCATCACCATTGCCACTTTCAACCCTACAGTTTGTTTCTATGCACACAGGTACAGGGACACATTTGTGTGTTGCTCCCTCAGTATTTTAGCTTTTCACATAATTTTCAGGAGCAGAAATGAGCTATAGCTCTGAATCCTTTGTGATGTGAAGATAAGTGCAGCTCCAGGTAAAGATTACCCAGTGATTACAGGCTGTTATACGAGGAGAAGAAACTGTTACGGGCTCAAACTCAAATGGCCTTCTTCAAATGTTTTACATGTATGCAAAGTACAGATACTCATTTGTTTCATATTTTTCTTTACAATGCAAATTCTTCCTTTTGTTCCCTTTCTTTAGAGGTTTGTACTGAGGGATGTGATTAAGTTCAGACAATGTTGCAGATTGAAAATGAAGTGGAGAAAAGAAAAAAAGAAACAGAACAGAATGTCCGAGTATGTGTCCATGTGGTACCGAGGTTGAAACTCACTCATGTGAGATCTGATACTATACGAGTATACCATAAAAAGTAAGTAAGTCACTTTATTTATATAACACCTTTCAACAGCGCTCGAAGTGGGCCGTTACTCACCAGTACGCAGTACCGGCACTTCTTCATTTTACTCCTCGGCATACCGTGAATTTTTCTTGCGCACCGGCACATCTCTCAAGCTGTCGGTACTCCTTTCTGTCCTCTGCATATTCTGGGAGACTCATAATGCCGATTCGTAACGGCGTAGCGCCACCGTATTTGCGCCGCGCTTTATAAGCCGTATGGACATAAAAACTATCTGGGGGGCATCTGGACGAGCCGACGCACAGCACGGGGGAAGGGGGTGAGGAAGAGGGTGCTGTAATTTATCAATACAATGTTCATGTCCTTTTTTTAAAAAAAATTAGAAAACTGTACGTCACAACGTTTTTTTTTTGTGAACAAACATACTTAATGAAACATTATTGAAAAAACGGTCCAAAATGATGTAAAATTGCATAGTTTTAAGTCAAAAACCTTCAAATTTTCTTGGGGTCGACCCCCAAACCCAATATCTCCAAGTATCTTTTGTTCACTGTTGAAATTCAAAATGTATTTCTTTATCCTGCTGTATAACATGTGGGACCATCCTGACTGGGACATTGCTCCTAAAACCTGAATGATACCCTACTATAGGCTACAAATAACTCAAGAAAGTACTCTAACTATTAACACTATGGGTAAATATACACCGATCAGCCATAACATTATGACCACCTGCCTAATATTGAGTAGGTCCCCCTTTTGCCGCCAAAACAGCCCTGACCCGTCGAGGCATGGACTCCACCAGACCTCTGAAGGTATGCTGTGGTATCTGGCACCAAGCCGTCAGTAGCAGATGCTTTAAGTCCTGTAAGTTGCGAGGTGGGGCCTCCATGGATCGGACTTGTTTGTCCAGCACATCCCACAGATGCTCGATTGGATTGAGATCTGGAGAATTTGGAGGCCAAGTCAACACCTCAAACTCGTTGCCATCCACCTGATGTAAAAGAAAACGTGATTCATCAGACCAAGCCACCTTCTTCCATTGCTCCGTGGTCCAGTTCTGATGCTCAAGTGCCCATTGTTGGCGCTTTTGGCAGTGGACGCGGGTCAGCATGGGCACCCTGACCGGTCTGCGGCTACACAGCCCCATACGAAAAAAACTGCGATGCACATTGTGTTCTGACACCTTTCTATCGGAACCAGCATTAACTTTTTCAGCAATTTGAGCTACAGTAGCTCTTCTATTGGATTGGACAACACGGGCCAGCCTTCGCTCCCCACGTGCATCAATGAGCCTTGGCCGCCCATGACCCTGTCGCCGGTTCACCGGTTTTCCTTCCTTGGACCACGTTTGGTAGGTCCTGACCACTGCAGACCGGGAACATCCCACAAGAGCTGCAGTTTTGGAGATGCTCTGACCCAGTCGTCTAGTCACCACAGTTTGGCCCATGTCAAAGTAGGTCACATCCTTACGCTTGCCCATTTTTTCTGCTTCCAACACATTAACATGCTATAACATGTATAACATGCTTAAAGAAATACTGAATAAATAGGAATAAGTTGCAAGAGATTGCTGATACCGGCCGATACACACTATAACATGTGAATAAGAGTGTACCGGCACTCATTTTTTTCCACTTCAGACACTGCCTTTCAAAGCAGAGACGTCACACAGTACAAAAGAAATAAAGCATTCACCATAAAAGGCAATTACTCCCATCACTCACACTGAAGGCTGGAATGTTCATTACAGGGTTACATAAACAGCATTTAATGCAGTACCAATTATTTGCAAGTATGCGAGAAAACAGAATTAACTGTCAATGTGGCTCAGTCTTCAAGACAGCCGGCCTCATCCTCGCAGAAATCTACATACATAATCTTTTTGAAGATGAAAGTTATGAACTGGTTTTATCCGTCAACATACATATATTTAGTTGGAAATAACTTCTAAGTCATTGTGTGCAGGATTGGAAAAATTCCATGTGTCTCAATAAAATTATTGTTTTAAGCTGGTCATAAAAACTATGCCATTATGGTCTACACAACTTAAAATTAGGGCTGCCAATCGATTCAAATATTTAATCATGATTAATCGCATGATTGTCAATGATTAATCCTGATTAGTCGCAAATTAATCACACATTTTTAATCCGTTTAAAATGTACCTTAAAGGGAGATTTGTCAAGTATTTAACACTATTATTAACATGGGAGTGGGAAAATATGCTTGCTTTATGCAAATATATACAGTGTATATATATATTTTTTTTCCTCGTCACAATTTAGCACAAGTTTGGAGCGTTATTTAGCCTCCTTACCGACAAGCTCTATGAAATGATTGGTAAAAATGGATTCCTTAGGTTATTAAGTTTCATATGATACCAGTATCTTCACTTCTTGCTTCAAAACTGTGCCCGCAACAACTTCCGAAACATCGATTGTGTTAATGCGTTAAATAAATTAGTGGCGTTAAAATTATTTTGTGTTGACGTGTTATCGCGTTAACGTTGCCAGCCCTTCTTAAAATAATATATATAATCTGTGAAACATTGATTCAAAGGGGCCATTAGTCTTGTGTGTATCAGCTCAAGTCCAGAGATGACGTGAGGTGAAGCTGAATTGGAGGAATGTGAAGGATTGAGTTGAAAAAGTGTGGCATATGGTGGTTAAAGATTCATTTCCCACTGTAGCTGGTCTTACCAGAAATGTCAGTGTCAATTTGGTAAAGGTCTCTCTAAAAATGACTCGCGTGTAATCACCATTTCCACCTTCTCCATAAAAGCGAGCGCCGATCCGCCGGGAGTCCTACTCTCCATCCAATGAATCTCAACTGTTGCACCGAACCAGACAGGCCTGGGAACTGCCTTGGGGACATTAGCCGTCTCGTTGGAATGATGCTGTAATCGAGCTAAGTTATAGATCAGAAAGCCAATATCATCAGACTGTTCTTTAGGGAGACGGACCATTATGTCAAAAGTGGCCCTTGCTGTCATGATGCGCAGACGCATAATCGTATCTGGATGTACTTAATTAGTTTATTGCAGCAACGATTGATGATGCCACAATTACAGCATTTCTGAGAGGAAGGCCTGAGAGTTTACAGTGGAAGTATGGATGACGAATGAGTAACATGATAACCTATTGCTGAAGAGGCTGGGGGCTACTCAGAGCTGCCCGCTAATCTTTTGCAAAAATTTCATTAACTTAAGTGCAGTGTTGCACAGCAAACGCAAGCAACGGATGCAAATAAAGCAGTAAATAATCTTTGGGGCAGGATGTGTTTCATGCACGGGGCCTCCACCTCTAGAACTGTATGAATTATGGAATTGCTTTGAATCCTATGGCTCTCTAGTCTGATTCAAAGTCCCACTGCAACGAACATAAGGATTTATTTATCGTCAGTGCAGCATATCAAAGATGGAATTGGCCCTGAGTGGCTAGGTTGATGTGATTCTTGGTTCATATCTCTAATGGAAATGCACATCAAAATAGAAACATATGTACGCACTGTGCCATGCATTCAGTTCAGTAAAAACATTTTCAAAGTGCCACATTAGGGGTTGTGAAGTTGGAGGGAAGGCCACTTAGTTCTGTTGCAACTATCAGAAGATTTATAGTGTTTATACCCAAGGTAAAGTGATGTATGTTGTGCATTAAGGGCTGAATTACAAAAAGACATCATCTCACAGAATCCCAGGGTAAAGAATGAGACTGGGTGACTTTTTTTGGTTGTGATGGTGATTGTGCGAGAGGGCTGCTGAGAGAGGAAAAGAGAGAAACCGCAGTGGGACAATACCTTTGAATCACCTTTCCAATCTTGACAATTTTACACTTGAAACTTTTCCAATCTTGAATATCACAAAACTTGTCACTGTGACATTTTCAACTACTTTAAACCACACTTGTGGCTGTAGCAACAAATGTGTAACATAAGGTGTACATTTACAGATGTAGCGATAGATGGATGGGAAACAGCTGTGCTTGTCAAATTAGAGAGAAAAAAAAAAGAAGCTTACCGTGATGCCTGGGTGACTATTTCTGCTGTGGAGCGAGTGTGGGTGGGTGCGCACATACTTGGACGCGTGTAAGGGCTCTGCTACTTTAATCTACTGATGGCAGCAGTGTAAAGGCTCGGAAGCTCTGGTCACATGGGAATTGTTACGTCAATGGAACATACAACAGTACCACACTTGGTTCCACAATGAGCTTGAGCATTTGACAAAAGAAATGCTGCTTATGATTCATAGGGTACAATTTGGAGCTGAGAAAGCTCTGTTTCGTTATAGAAGATATGAAGTCACTTAAGTTCATGGCTTACACTGTTCACCTTTGGGAGGTGCTGAGTGAATGAAACGCTTAAATGTCATGTACTGAGTGATTTTTCTTTCACAAAAATCACACTTGGAACAGAATTTCTTCATTTATTTATTCTTTGTTGTCCCTAGCATGACTAAAAATGGTATTGGGTTCAAAGCTAAATTAAAGGTAACCCTGTAAAGCCCACAGAGACAAAGAAACACCTGGACGCCGTGTAGGGAGGAAGTCGGGTGGATGGATGGGTCAAAAAATGCCGGACCGGAAGAGACCGGCGTTTGCGTCCCTTGTGAAACCGGAAGTCAACGTTGATTTGATTTGTCAAGTAAGTTACGTAATTAAGCAACGCCACTGCCGTAGTTATTTTAAGCCAAACCACGATCTTTTCCTTAACCTAACTAAGTAGCTTTCTTGCCTAAACCTAAGGAAGTTGTTTCCTGTGAAGACGGAAATTTATTTTGGAAAGACCGTATGCATGGGAGAACAGTTGGAAACACTCTGGATGTTTGGGCAAATTTGTACTGCAGAATAAGATGCATGTCAAAAACTTCTGCCTCCCATTGTTGCTTTCTCATTCACTGGCATTTTTCTCTCATTTCTCTGTTCAGTTCCATTTCAAGAAAAAGAAATCTGTCTGCTGGGTTCCATGAGAGTAAATAAATAAAAAAAAAAATCATAATTAGCTCATTGGGGGAGCTGCATGCATACATTCAGGGGATCATTCTGATTTCAAATGGGTTTATCGCCCATGAAATTGCATATAATGGGAATTTGTCAATGGCTTATGCTCTGATTGTATTTCCCAGAGCAGAAGCGGAGACAGATGGAATTAGAGTCAGAGCAATAGCAGGGTGGGGGGGCTGAGACAGGGCAGAGCGGAGGGAGGGTGTAGATGGGTACATTCGAGCACCATTTCTGTCTGCCATGCTATTATGTCCCCATTACACTCCTAATCACATTGGGAGAGAGGGGAAGTTGAGAGGAAGGCAGGCATGCTGCCTTGTTTACAAACCAAATCTGTGTTCTCCCAAAGCGAGACACATCATTAGCCGTGGACACATCAGATCGTGGTGATTTGAATACTGAAGCAACAATCAATGCTTCCATTCACCCATAAATATTAAATAGCCAAGCGACCGCTGAGACCAACAAACTCCACCATCCGTATACTGAAGGAGTTTAACTCATCTCCACTTCCACAAATCTTAAACTGTCCTTTCATTCTACTTCCCGTCAGCTTAAGAGCTGTTTAGTCTCATGGCTTCTCCGCAGCCACCCTCTCAACTCCTCCAACGCTGCAGCCAAAAAAGCCGGACCTCAGCCGGTCCAGTGGCCCGGCCTCATTTATTTATGGCTCGCCCTCGAGATCCGGCACCGCGCTGGTCTGATCCCAACTGCTTGCCACCGCCCCTTACCTCCCCAGCCGTCAGCACGCAGCTATTTCCCCAGCTCTTTAATAGTTCACCCTATCTGAAAGACGGCATCAAGCCCTGGCTTAGCCACAGCCCCTCGCCGACGCTCTGTGCATTTCAAAGTGATTGGTTGGGCTGCGATGCAGAGAGAGAATGAGAGACAAAGACAAAAAGCAAGAGAGAGCCTGGGGGAATTATCCAAACAAAGGTGGCTGATATATTTTTCTACACAAACTCCTGCAATACGTACGGCTACATGTAGTACACATGCAAACATATATACACATATAAAAGCCACTTACGCATTAGCACATTTGCAACCCACATAAATACACACCCCTCTCTCTGCTGGATTAGCCTGACCTGTATTGTACCATCACTACCCAGAAGCAGCAATGCCACAGCGCAGGGAGCTGCCACTGTTCTGGGAACAGCCCCATAACCCTGCTGTCCCTCCTCCAATTCAAACACACACAGTCATAAACCAACACACTTCAAGGGGACACATTAGGGAGGAAGAACTATTGCTCAGAGCACCTGGTGTTCTCATAATGTCAGAGTCAGACACAGACTGGCAACCAGTTTTTCACAGTAGGAGAACAGCGCGTGTGTGTGTGTGTGTGTGTGTGTGTGTGTGTGTGTGTGTGTGTGTGTGTGTGTGTGTGTGTGTGTGTGTGTGTGTGTGTCTGTCTGTGGAGCCTTTCATCTGCACCCATAATTGCATGTATTTGACAACGCTATTACAGGTCTCATATCAGCGAGACTGTGCACCATTTCAAAAAAACCTCAAAGACGCTGACGCCAACAACTGTGTCATCTTCTGTGTCATCTCATTGGCAGATTTAAAGGAAGCATTTGCACAGAATTACATCAAATTTTTTTTCTCAGAATTATGGTTTGATTGTAGTGCATTACTCACCGCAAATATGTGATCTTCAGGATGTAATTCCACTCTTGTTCAAATAAATCTTTTAGTTTCTTTTCAATTCCTTGAATAGGAGGGTTTTGCATTTCGATGTCAAACCACAAAAGAATGGGAATACACACAAAATCCATGTTTTCATTTGCTGTCATTAAAACCATGTTCACACTAATGTAGGCGCATTTGAAAATGCTGCTCATGTCTCAGAAAATGTGGAAAATTTTGCTGTCAGATGACTATTATGAAACGTATACAATTGTGAATTGATTGTTACCTCTTAACCATGCCTAATATCTGTCTTGGTCTGCCGCATTGAGACCACAGATAAACTCATTATTCTATGCTATAAAGGCACAACAGACAGATATGTCAGTGATAGCAGCAATCACAGAAGGACGCAACACAAAGCTGGCTTCTTAACTTGCTGCTACATGTAGGTGCTGATGTCTGTGAAACTGTAATCAGGAAGTTTCAGTTATTTTGTCACCTGCATCCACACTGATAACTGTCTTTACAAGAAGAATGACAGCATTACTCATTCGTTCAAATGCTTAAAAAAGACCTACAGTATGTTTGTGTCTTGTGATCATGTAAATTATGACTCTTGTCTGACAGGACCAAAGACAGAAGAATCTTGACATCGTTATTATGACTGCAAAACACCTTAAGGTTGGGATGGATGGATGAGTGAATGAAACATGTGACAGGGACACAGGAAACCGCTGTCTGTACCTTAAATAGCAACTCAACAGCCGGCTTTAGCTTGAAACAAGCCCCTTTAACAAATGCATTCACATCCCAGGAGACACATCTTCACGTCTTTGTGAAATGCAACTCCAAACTCTCCACACTGCTTGACAGTCTGGGGCGGATTATCCATGTATGGCACCGGGCAAGTGCCCCTGCGGCATCTCTCTCTCTGTCTCTCTCTCTGAGGAATTAGGGCCAAAAGTTCTATTAACAACCACAGAAAGCAAGCACCAAACTAAGTGACGTGTTCTGTCTGTCTGTTTATCGATCTCCTTCACTCTGTTTCAGTACTGGACAGCGCCACACCCTGTACACACAACAAACAGTTCTGAAACAACAGCTAAGTGATAGTCACATATGTTGGCCAATAACTTTGTTGTTTTTGCTATTTCTCTTAGCTTAAACAGAGGGGGGGGGGGGAATACAACTGATGGGGTTAAGTCCCCTTAAGACCAACTGAGGCACCGGGCCCAGCCTGTACTATGAGTTCATGTAAATCTATGGTCTTTATACCCATAGTAAATTTGACTTTTTTATGTGTACTGTAAAGTGGCAGTAGGTGGGCACTTCAGTTTGGTCAACCATTGGGCACCACATCAGAAGGTCGGCAGTTCGACTCCCGGCTCCTCCAGTCCACATGTCGAAGTGTCCTTTGGCAAGATACAGAACCCCAAATTGCTCCCGAAGGCTGTGCCATCGGTGTGTGAATGAGTATTTAGATTACATCCTGATGGGCAGGTTGGCACCTTGCACGGCAGCCTCTGCCATCAGTGTATGAATGTGTGTGTGAATAGGTGAATGCTTGAATGGTCAGAAGACTATAAAGATGCTATATAAATGCAAGTCCATTTACCATTTAAACGTAGCTTCACCTTGTACATCCTGGGTGTGGAGTATCAGGAGACGTAGTTTTCTACATTGCAGAATTTCAGCACCAACTTCAATAAATTGAATAGGAAAAAAATGACTACATACATAAATATATTAGTATCTCAAAAAAAGTGGATTTAGTGCCAAGCTACTCTTAAAGCTTCAGTAGGCAGTATATTTTTGGCATCATTGGGCAAAAATTCCATAATAACCTTTCAGCATATTGCAATTCAAGTGTTCTGAGAGATAACTAGAATTCTGCTCCTCCTCATGGCTCTGTTTTCAGGCTTTAAAAAATCTAGCCTGTGACGGGAGACTTTTGCCAATCATAGGTCATTTCAGAGAGAGCGTTCCTATTGAGCGTTCCTATTGGCTGTGCTCCGGCTGGTGGGCGGTGCTTGCTATTCCTCAACTGATCTCAATACGGCTGCCGGGTAACAAACTTTCTCATTTTACAGCTAAACAGTACACTACAAGATGATTCTGAAAACATTTGAGGCGAGAAATAGGCTTTACAGTAACAGAATATTGATTCATGTTTGATCAGCGCTGCCTAGTTTCACCTTTTGGCCAGAGTTCGCGAGTGATTGACAGCCGGCCCTCAGAGACGGCAGCTGGCGGCAGACTCCAGATCATCTCTGAATGGTTGTTTTCCTCCGTTCTGTGAAATCGTGCAGATGCCATTAGGAGCACCGGAGGACACAGAGGCACATGATTTTTACCAAATTACCTGTCTCATGCACAACTGTCAGGATATAGTGACCGTTTTTTAAAAATAATTTTTTTTTAATCATATTTGCTCCATTTCTACCCACTGCAGCTTTAAACAAGTACAGATCAGCGAACGGTTAGAAAATCTTTTTTGTTATGACAAATGTCATCTTGCTCATAGAGATGTCAGATCAGAAAATGGTCGTATTTGATCATAGTTTTTGAGGGCAGTGACAAACAACATGTTTATCCCTTATTTTGTTGTCAAAACTATGATGCATGACCAACATTTTCAAAATCCTCCAGTCTTAGTGTTGATAGAAGGCCAAAAAAAGAGAAAAAAAGATATTTGTTTCCAAATGAATCTGCATGACGGTGGACATGGCCTAAATGCCTCATTAGATGTCTTCACTGTAACAAGCCAAATCATACGACAAGCCAACAGTGTGACACAAATAAAACATGCAGGAGTAGAGAGGATCGCCACTTCATTTTTATGCCTTTCTGGTTTATTGGCAACATGCTGTTTTTAGTAATGAGAAACAGTGGAGAAAGAACGATGAACTGCGAGATAAATCGTGAGGTTGACTCACATTGTGAGTAAATGCTGTGCACACCAACGTCTGCTGATTTGTGCTTGAAAAAAAAGTGTCTGACCCCAACCTGCGTACCTCATGCAGATGCTTTAAAGTCTGATTCAGACCGAGGATTTTTGCTTGTATGTGCAACAGGGAAATAAATCTAATTGTGTACTTGACTGCTTCATTGTGCCCACCCAGAAATAGCCCCCCAGTGTAAGCATGCGTCCTCAAGGACTCGGATTCCTTCCGGCGTTTTAATATCACAGTGCCTTTGATTTATCATTTACCATCAATTTCAAAATTAAGTCACGCCACGTTTGAAACTGCTACAGCCGATTAGAATAGCCATCAGCCTTATGGGCCTCCATGGGAAACGAAAGCAACGGGGGAGAGAAAGAGGCACAGGTAGGAAAGGGGGAGTGAAGGAGGAAAATAGAAAACAGCATAAATGATCAAACTGGATGGATAATGACAGTGAGGGGTAGAGGAGATGGATGGATAAGAGTGAAAAAAATGAGGAGACATGAAGCACAAGCTAAGGAAGAAAGATAGCAGGAAGCAAAAGAGTGAGCGACAGATAGAGAGAGCAAGTCAACAAAAAACAGAGGCAGGGGGAGAGAGATAAAGAGAGATACAGTAAACACGGAGGGGAAGACAGCCAAAGAGAGGAAGAACAAGGGGAAGGGGAGACAGACAGTGGGAGATAGCGAGAAAGAGAGAGGCGTGATGCGGTCTGACACTAGCTAACCCTTTGGATCCAATCCCTTCCCCATCACTCAGAAAAGCAGAGTGCTCTTCTTTGATCCTGAACACTTTGAACATTCTGTCAGCCTTGTACTTTTACACCAATGAAGAAAAAAAAAAAAACTCTGGGAGATGAGTTGCTTGTAAGCCACTCCACCAACACTCATGTTTTGATTTTCTGCATGTGATGTAAGGAAGGGGAAATTTGAAGAGAGAGCTGCTGAAAGATGGAGAGCGTAGGTTATTTGGTGGAGAAAGAAAAGAGAAGGGAAGAATAGGAGATACGTTTAGACAAAAATGTGACAAAAAAAAAAACAATTAAACATTTTTTTTCATACAAAACTGAGGCACAATTGAGAACAAGATTCCCCCCCAGCATCCCTGGTGGACTCTATCTCCGTCTCTCACTCTCTAGCTGTATGCCTTTTATCGTTCTTCCTAGTTTTATCGTGCTTCTTAGCAACAATGAAAGTGTGTCTTTAAAGAGAGGCAACAATAAGGCGCTGGTGATTACACAACTGCTAGCAGCCACCATGGGCATAATCGCAGCTTGGCAGACGCCCCTCTGCCTGCAGTGCGTTAAAACGCGGACAGACACACGGACGCTCGCGCGTGGAAGATTTATGAGCCTGAACACACGGAGGCCCTTTCACTCATCATTAGGCAAGTCTTGGTCATGGGGAGGCCCTGTCTGTGGCTTCCTCGCAGAGAGGAATACAAAGCATTCAGACCTTGTTAAGCAGACAATTCAAAAATGCTAATGCATAGGTATTGTTTGAAGGAGGACCGCGGTGAAGTCGTGTAGAGAGTGACTGCAATAAAGTTCAAGATAATAAGGGCTAATTAGAAAATGCTTGGCCTTGGCTGTTTTGCCAAACACATAAAGCTGCGGTGGAATGATTACTAATGGCTGACATCAAAGGAAGATAAAACTGTAAGCGCATTACCATGGTGGTTATAAATCTGCCGTGAGTCACTTTATTTACTGCTGGGGAATAATATGACAAAGCATTAAAGCCTGAGCTGTTCTTTTGGGTTTTCTGCAGTGATTTCGGTGTGATTTTACACGCAGATGTAAAATGGACTTCAGCTGTTTCTAAATCACCAATACCATGAGTTTTACTAAAAAAAATGCTGTGTATAACTTTGATTTGAAAAGATAATGTGGAAGCAATTAGAATACATTCAATATGTTCAATAAAACTAAGTGTCTACAGCCACTCGAGTGGCTCTGTGAGCTTGTACTTAGACACAGTGGCGCTTTGAACTAAATGGCCGACAATGACAATGCTAAAATGCTGATGATTAGGAGGTATACTATGTATATTCATTAAGCTTGTTAGCATGCTGTTTGCTAACTACGGCTGAAAGCTGATGGGGATGTCATTAGTTCTTCAGGTCTTTAGTCATGAACTAAAGTATTGGACACAAGTTGGAACATTTTGACAATGACAGAGATGCCACATGAAAAGTTAGAAGGACCTCCACACTAAATATTTAACTTTTGCATAGATTCGTGTTGGCATATAATGTTAATACAGATTTTTTACAATAATACACAAATAGTTTGTAAACACCACATTAGCTCGGATGTGTATGCTTAGATTTGAAAGTTCAGTTAGGCTGTAAAATCTCTGGCCCATCCCGAACCGTGACAAGACTGAGGTATACAATAAGCCCCCTCAACTAGCAGTTGCCACGCCAAGTATAAAAAAACAGCACACGGGCTGACTGCCGCACAAGTTTTTGCCTCTCATGCACAACTGCTGGTATAACGTCAGTGAGCCTTCACAAGCAACGGCGGAGAGACAATGGCTACGTTTATAGTTTAGAGCTGGCCATAAACAAGCAAGAGGCTGTGTGTCGCAAACTGAAGTAAAAACACCAATTGAGGCACATATTCCGAATGCGCTGTATACATGTCCGAAGAATGCTCCTAAAACCTGAATAATACAGGCATATCCCACATGCCTTAATCAGAATAAGGCCTAATTCAGAATATCCAAACGGAATATTCTGTTTACATGACACGTATCAAATTCGGAATATTGTCATATTCTGAATAATAGTGGAATATTAGTGTTCATGTAAACATAGTCATTGTTGAACATGATAGAGATTTATTCCTCTTCTGTATAGGTATAGATAACACATGGGCCCACCAATAACTGTGCAATATTCAGAGCATAACAATATATTTAGGACTGTCAAATGCTAATGTTAACTTAACCACTATACTGACTCTCTGTGAGACAGCCCCTCCAAAACATTCATTTGATGATGTTCCTCGACCTGAGAGGAAAGGTGGTGGTGTCGCTGCTATATTTAAAGACTAATTTCAATGCAAACAGTCATCATGTGGTGATTTTGCCTCCTTTGAATATCTTTGCACTGTGTTGAAAGGCACACCGAAAATCTTGCTGTTCACAATTTGCAGACCTCCATGGTTTTTGTTGACGACAACAACTGAGCTGCTTTCAGTCATCTCAACAGATTTTGACTAATTTGTCATAACTGGCATTTTTAAAATTCATGTTGACAATCCCCAAAACAAAACTGCCAGGAAATGCTGTGGTCTATTGGAAGCTTTTGATCTGTTGCTGCATGTGAAAGGACAGACACACAATCAAGGGCACATACTGGATTTGCTTATTAGCAAGGTGTTGACATTTCTAGTACCGTTGTCAGGGGTGTAGGCCTTTCTGACCATTTCCGTGTTGTCTTTGATACGATGATTTCTCCTGATACTCAAACCAGATTAGTTTCTTTAGTAGTTCGCTTTTTGATCATTTTGACTTTAGAACTCTGAAAGTTAATGATGCTATAGCACCTGAAAAGGTAACAACATCTTCAGCTCATTCAGAACTGTGCGGCCAGAATTCTAACAAGAGCCAACAGAACTGAGCACATTCTTCTGTTCTTAAATCTTTACACTGGCTTCCAGTTAATACATTCTAAGTGTTGCTGCTAGTTTCTAAATCACTCAACAATGTCAGGTGATAATATTTGTCTGATCTCCTTGAAGAATATACTGTAAACCCAGTAGGGGCTGTAGAACTTTAGGAATTAGTACCTTGAGTCAGAACCAAACAAGGTGAAGCTGCTTTCGCTACTATTCTGCACAAAGATCGAACCAACTTCTTGATGATGTGAAATGTCCCTCAACTTTTAAATCTAAATTAAAAACTCTGATGTTCTCCAGCGCCTTTGATTGATTGGTTTCTTAACTGCACTTTTATTGCCTTTGTTTGTCTGAGTTGGCGCAACTTACAACCGCACTGTACCTGTATTTCCAACACGTTCTCATCTCAAATCGTCACATACTGACACTTTGTCAGACCCCTTGGCATCACTTTTCACTTGCAGTAAACAAATGCTAAATTAAACAAAAACACCTGCTTAGGATTAGGCGACAAAACCACTTAGTTAGATTTAGGAAAATACAACATGGTTTGGCTTAAAAGTTCTACAATTTTACAGTGAAATGTGATTTGACGTTGTGAAAACGGGACACAACAAAAAAAGTGAAAGTGAAACGTAAATCACAGGACGCGAACAGCGGTCTCCTGGATGAAAGCCTCGTGTTCTTTGGACCCATCCTCCTCCCCTCCTGACCGCGCTGTGTGTCTCTATCGCTCTTTATGATATGTCACCGCAGCACGTTCCCTGTGCGTTAACCATTTCCAAGGATGGGTTTACATTGTAGTTAATGGAAAGCCCTGTGCGTCACATAACGGCGCTAAAGGATGCCTTGTGTGGCAGTATCGAACACCGTCGGCCGTGACAAAGTATCAGTATTTGAGGCCCTGGGAATGAGAACAGGCTGGGTATTTCTGTTGGTCTACAATTATTTGTCTATTTGTATTTTATTTAATTTTACCAATTTTTAAAATGTTTTATATTAATTGATTTTATGTTGGATTGTATTGCTTATTGCTTTTAAGTTTGCAAATATTTCTCTTTGTCTACGTAACACACTGTGCTATATAAATAAAGCTACCCTGCCTTGACTAGTAGCCATTCCAGCTACAACACAGGTACTTTAGTGAGTGTAAAATCACCTCTGGACGCCCCGTCTTTCCAGCGGAGACAGGGGCAGTAGCTGCTCATTGCTGGTTTAGCTCTGATTACCAGCACATCACTATTCATGCTTCACTGTACGGCGACTTGAAAGTGTCCTCTTTACTATTTTAAAGATACTGAACAGTTGGGCAAGCTTGGTTTCTGAGGGAAGATGACTCAGCCGGAGTTGACTCAACACTTTCTGTTCCTGCTTCTCTCTGTTAGTGTTTTTTTTTATAGACATCTATGAAGCCAGGCTTTATACAGTGTGGTTCAGCCAGCCATGGGGCAGACTGAGTTGCTCATAAATTGTGAGAAACAACATGTCATGGTGGTGGTGGATCCATGGAGAGAGCTGAGATAATAGAAACTAAAGAGAGGGTGAGATGGATATGTGGATGATGGATGAAATGATAGTTTCAACAACAGGATGTGCAGGGAAAAAGGGGGCTGAATTGTCAGGAGAAAATTGCTATAAATGACCACAGACTTTTAACACTTCAGCTATAAATGACCACATACTTTTATCACCTCTGCACACAGACACGGCATAGATTATCACATTCACCTACTATTAATTATGTGAGATACCATAAATGACGACGCCGACGGTGCTAATTAATATATTGATGCACTTTATACTATTTATATCAATATTTACAGGATAACAAGCTGTTCTCATTGAATCTACCGTCGCAGCTCCCGCAGGAGAGGATCATTACACACCCACTCAGGAAGCCTGCAAGTCTAATTATATTACACAGACGTACACAACGTCAAATCAACTGCAGCGAAGGCCATGCAGAGCTGACAGTGTGTGTGTGTGTGTGTGTGTGTGTGTGTGTGTGTGTGTGTGTGTGTGTGTGTGTGTGGAGGTACAAGAGCCTCTAAACAAACATGTCAGCATCAAGCAAGTCTTTTGGGAAATCCTCATTCTGTGGTTGACAAAGAAGTCTTTGTGTTCCATGATACGTAGAGAGGTCACACACTAACACAGACACATTATAAAAAAAACCTCTACAGATACCAACACAATTATTTCCCCATAAGCAGGGCTGTCACCAGTGGAAATATATCTGACAATGGAGGTGCGTGTGAGTAACTGAGCCACCAATCAAGCACTGCAGTGCAAAGCGCACAGATGCAGTCGAACAAAGCAGCAGTATGCAGAGAGCGCATGTAAAGCACGGCCCGATTGTTTTTTCTTCACAAAGCCACAGTGTGAACGCAGATGAAAGGTCAAAGGACACAGTTGTTCCGCAGACATGCAGCGGAAAATACAGACATCTGTCTCTTTACTGCAGCTGGACGGCAATATGGACACTATGAGAAATAATAATACTTTTCTTTCATTAGCAAACTACCACAGAGAGGCTGTGTTTATCCCGTTTCTTTGATTGTGTATGAAGTGTGTGTAACTTTCTAAGTTGTGCTCGTTCTCCGAAGGCACATGGTGCCCTATTTCGGGGAATCAAGGTGAGTGCACAGGTGGTGGCACAAGTTCCCAGTGTTGGCTCACCTGGCTGTGACCGAAGGTTCTGGCACATTGGTGTCACAGTTTTAAAATGGGTTAAGTTGGGGGGGACACAGTATCAGTAGGTATTATAAGGTATTAAGTAGGTGTATTATTCTCTAACAGCAGCCTCAGCATGTCAGCTTGACCCCTTATGTACCTTATGTATGCCAATCTGGAGGTAACCAATCACTTCACTGGTCAGGCTTCTAATAGCTTGCTCCAGGGATGACATATTTTTGTAGGCCAACCAGGAAGTTAGCATTGGTCAAGGCTGTCCCCGGCGCAGAGGCATAAGAATTTAAGCTCTGGTCCAGCCAGTCTGAATGCTGATCAGTTTCAACTTTACAAACACCGCTCCTAAGTTGTAAATTAAATCCCTCCCAGCTACAGAAAAAAAGTTTTGCTTTCGTAAATCATGGGGTCACGCCGATATATTTTATGAATGATAATCACGGTTTCAACTTTCCAGTCAAACTTAAAAATTGTGCCGTGTCAACAAGTATGTCCAATGTTTACACCGAACTGTCAATGTCCACTTCTGTCCATCTCCGGTATTCCTGAAGATGACAATGTAAGATGTTGACCCTGTGCAAAATATGAAGTGATGCTGATAGTTGCACAACAATTAATCCAGGTAGCCAAATTAGAGGACTCTTGTGAAATTTTGCAAACCTTTGAAAATGCACACCGCATTCCTCGAATTAGAAGCTGCAGATGGAACACACACAGCAGACCTGCTGTCTTCACATGGCTGCTGGGAGTTAATCGACCATACAGCCTGTAGGCACTAATGGGTAACTGGTGCAGTAAGACTCACTCTAAATTTAACTTATTACTCATCTCAATAGTATTATATGTCTAAATACATTAAAATCACCTTTTATGTGCATCTAAACATAATATCCAGTGTTTCAAGAGGAATGCCAAGATGAATCAGGCAAGCATAACATGAATTAAATTGGTTTGGAAACGGTGGAAGGGGTGCAGACGTGAGTGTTGATATTAAAATTACATTGTGTCATCAGTTTGCATCCCCATTAGTTGTGCCCTCGACCCATTTTAGCACCAGATATGTCACAGATAATTACAGAACAGATGCAGGTGAGGAAACATCTGCTTCCCAAAAACACTTTACCGTCAGTTCGCTGCTGCAAGGTCACTGCTTGGTTGGCAGAGCACAAGAATAGAGCCCAGTTTGTAAAGTACACGGTTTTGAAGTAGGATTACCAGGTGCTACAGGAATCATAACAAATCATCATTGGAAATATTTGATGGAACTACAATGTTGCAGGAATTGTCCAACATCTAAAAAGCAAACACGTTCTCACCCCAACTAGCTTTGTCAGACCTCTCGCCGTCACTTTTCGGTCGCAGTAAACACGTACTTAATGTTGTCAATTAAACAAAAACACTTGCTTAGGATTAGGCAAAAAAACTACTCAGTTAGGTTTAGGAAAAAACAACATGGTTGGATGGTTTTACAGTAAAAATGTGACTTGACTCAGCTGATTGTAAAGTGAAAGTAACGCACGGGACACATACGGCGGTCTTCTGGATGAAAGCCTTGTGTTTGTTTGACCCATCCACCACCCCTCTCATCTGCCCGGTGTGTCTGTTTTGCTCTTTAAACTACGTCACCACAGCACTTTCCCTGTGCGTTAACTGTTTCTGCGGATGGGTTTACATTGTAGTTAATGGAAAACCCGATGCGTCTCCTACCGCTGCGAACAGGTGCCTCGTGCGGCGGAATCGTACGCCAATGACCGTTACAAAGCGTCTGTATTTGATGCCCTGGAAATGAGAACGGGCTGAACAAGCACATTTAAATATTATAAGCTAGATTTCTCTGTCATTTAGGTACAAATGGCTTTGGAAATCATTTTAATTATTAATAAACTATGCCACTTAATGATCACCACAAGTCCCACAATCATCAATATAAATAAGTGACTAAAACCAATGGTGATTTTTGTTTTTTATTTTATTTGTAGCAACTCAATTGTACCCTATCAAATGATTTTATGCAATAAAGGCGTATTGCAGCTAAACCATAGACATGTTGGGTGTTTTTTGAGCAACAATGTGGGATTATACCAGACAGCATTATTGTAAGGTTCTTTGAGCTGAATTCAATGCCAGAAAGGATTTATTCTGGGTCTTGTAAGTTTAAAATGGCAGCTGCTGTTACAGAACTTTACGTCATCCTCAAACTCGGCACTCAAGGATGCATTGCATTTCCCAGCTCAAAAGTTTCAATGACGCGCGCGGCATATCATCATTCTTATCGTTCCTTTCCTTTCCAACGGCAGATACAGCAAAATAGAAACTCGCTAACTACGTGCATCCTGGTCCAAATTAGCCTAGCAGGATAATTTGATCATCAGTGGCAATGAAATTATGGTTTATTTGCTCATTTGGCTGGGACAGAGCCTCTCTGGTGAATTGGGTATGCACAGACTGTTGCGCAGCGAGCGACTGCAAGCATCAATCATTATTTGGCCTCGTTGGAAAGCTCTTGCCCATCCATATGCCGGTGTGTCCATGGTCACTGTCTCCCAGCGGAGAGGATTTGGCTTTCTGTGGCGCCACAGATGTTCTCTGCTTGTGTTTTCTGCTCCTGCCGATTGTATTACACAGTGTCCGTGTGAGAGTGGGAGTCTTTCTAAGACAGAGATCGGCAGAAGCAGTGACACAGGGGCGAGAGAGACCATCTCTCTCTCTCTCCAAAACATTCACACACATTATCAGCATTAGTAGCCCATCTGTTGAGCTGTCTGCCAAAAACAGACTTGTGAGGCCTCTTTTAACACCGCGCTTGTGGTGTGAGACAAAGACAAACTATATAGCTGCTGTGTGAAGCAGCTTCAGTCGTTACATCACTGCTGTGATCAAGGTCTAACAAGGGATCAACCTTTAATACACAGAAAAAAATGACCAGCTGACTTGCTGGAAAGCTGTGATCAAAACCACAAGGTAGCAAATGGTTGCACATGGCGGATTGTGCTCGGGCGGTCATTGGCTGGAAGCCGCTAACTAGCTGGGATGTGTGAAAGCAAAGCTATGTTCGCACTTCATTTGCAACTGCTGTAGCCGCTAACAGGAGGCCACACTGAACATTTACACATGATGTTCCACTGAGACATAAAGGTTCACAGAAAAATGAATTGTCAATTAACAACTATTTTTCAAATGTATGTTTTTCCGTGCCACCCAAGAAGAAAAACATGCAAACACTTGCTGGATACGATAAGATAAGATAATATTTGCTGATTTTCTGCATTTTATTAGATAAACAGAATAATTGGAGTCATCAAATTGGGCTCTGGGAAACAGTGATGGTGATTTTTTTTAAATTTTTGACATCTGATAGATTTAACAATTAATCAATGACTCAACAAAATAATGGTAAATGGACTTGCATTTATATAGCACCTTTCTAGTATTTCGACCACTCAAAGCGCTTTACACTACAGCATGTAAGGTGCAAACTTGACCCTTAGGATGACCAACCTGAAGTGCCCACCTGCAGCCATTTCACTCGTAAAAAAGTTAAATTTACTATGGGAATAATGACCACAGATTTACATGAACCTATAGTAAAGGCCGGGCCCGGCGCCTCAGTGGGTCTTAAAGTGGCAGTAGACAGTATATTTTTGGCATCTTTGGGCAAAAATCCAATAATAACCTTTCAGCATATTGTAATTCAAGTGTTCTGAGAGATAACCAGACTTCTGCTCCTCATCATGGCTCTGTTTTCAGGCTTTAGAAAACTTCAGCTTTAAGGGGGCGTCCTTCGGGCCGGCGAAGGACGCTGCAAGGTGTCCATGAAGAAATGGAAAATAACAACTTCTGATGCATGCGTGTGTGGCGAATCCCAAACCATAGAACACATCATGAGATGTAGCCAAGCTCCACAATGTACCAAAGATGACCTGGCCGAACCAAATGCCGCTGCGCTCACCTGCGCCAACCACTGGAAAAATGTGATATAGAAGATGGCTGGACACGAGGAAGAAGAAGCTTTAAGGGGGCTTAACCCCTTCCAATTGGTGGACGACCCGCTCTACAGCCACCACAACCGCCCTAGCAAAAAAGGGGGAAACCTATTCTTGACAACTTGCTGGATATTTGACAAAATCGTGTAGAAAATGCATTGCACATTGTTAATGATTTTTCATCATTATAATAGGGCAGGAGTGAGTCATTCTGCTCTTGTAGGTGGACATGTCATATTAAACGTAGGTGCAGGTGACGTGTGAAACAACTGTATATGTGTGGGGGAGTGCAAACAAGGTGAGCAACACGTTGGGAAAATGCCTCTGAGGAAATTCTATTACAAACATAATGGAGGGCATATGGAGGCCGCAGTATGGTCACTCAGCCGTAAACTTGTTCCAGCATTTGTGAGGAAAGTCCATCTTTCCCTGAGGAGGGCTCAGTCGCAATCAGTCTCTTCCTGCTGCAGGGATCGGACCTCACAGGTGGCTTCCACACTTTGGCATGCTGGCAAGCTACACTTTCCTCAAACAAAGACATAACTTCGGATGGATATGTGCATCCTAAAAGTGTGTGTGTGTGTGTTCTCTATGAGGAAGAGAGAGCCAAGAAGGTGTAGGAAGAGGGAGGAGGGAAAAGGGGTCCAGGAGAAGATGAAAGAGAAAGAAAGAGCTTGAGAAGAAAAGCAAGAGAGCACAAAGGAACAAGAGCATGCAGCTCTATCCTCCAGGCACCAAAGAGAAAGTGCAGAGGGAGGGAAAAGGAAGGAAGAGGAAAACTTGAACTCCATACCAACCACCCCCCCTTCCACTCAACACACAATGACTCATACATGCAAACACTTGAGTTAATCCGTCTTTTCCCCCCACGTGTTTTCACTATGTTTTGCATAACCTCACATTTCTACATCTTTACCACTGAATGGCTTTGATGAGATATGGTTTGAAGGCATAGGCTGTAATTATTAGAATATTACTCAAGGGGAAGATTTTTGTCTGCACTAACCAGATGACTTGTAGGATGGCTGCCTCTCTCATCGGCTATAAAGGTCTCCATTAAGCTTCTGCCACTTAAGGAATAAAACAGAGGAATGGGTGCTGCAGGACCTCCTACCTATTTAGGGGAATGTTTTCTTCTTCTTAAGAAACACATTTTCAAGGACTAAAACTGCCTTCTGACTATACCATTAAAAATAATGTCTATCAAATCTCGATCCCACATGAGTCTGTGAAAAGGTATTCATAGTTATTGTTTTGAGATCTCAGAGGTCTCTAGCCCGTCTGGCTGGAAATACACTTGACATTTTACATTCAGGTACAGCTTATTAAACTGTAGCTCTGCCACTGGGACAAAGCGCCTGCCCCTAATGCACCTTCTGTGATTAGACTTTTCTGATCGCTTGAATACGTGATTCAGGCAGACAGATAAAAGACACTGAGCTGCATCTTATATCCCTCAAAATACAATTCAGATCTTTTCTAATTCATGAACATTGTCTCACACAGCTTAAAGATTGGCAGGTCATATATCAGTCTCTGCAGTTGAAACCCATTGTAAGCTTCAGAGGTCCCAGAAGACAGAGAGTCAAAGAAACAAGGGAGAGAGAGACAGTGCCTGTTGCTCATGCTGATGGTGGTGCTAGGAAGCTGAAGCGTTTTGATGTCGCCGGGTGTAAATCTTTTATTTTCCCTCTTTCCATCAGGAAGGCAGCGCCTGACAAAGCAAAATGTTGCCCCCGTGAGCAGAACCGTCAGCAGAGCTGCTGAGCTCACACTTGCATCAATCTGGTATCAAGTAAACACACACACCCACAGACAAACACACACTTGTGTGAATAGCGGAGAACCTTTAGTGATTCATGTCAATCCATAACTCTGAAAGGAACAGTTAAAAATTTGAGGACATTTACTTTCTTGCCGAGAGCTGACAGATGAGATCGGCACAACTCACATGTCTGTCCGTCAAATATGAAGCTGGAGCCAGAGGACAGGTAGCTTAGCTTAGCATAAAGACTGGGAGCAATGGGATACAGCTAGCCAAAAACTGTGGACTGTATATAAGAAGTGGACGTAGTCACCGTGACGTCCCTCATTGGTTTGTAGACCACGGTTGTGAAGCCTATAGTTCGCCATTTTGGTTTCTTGCCGTCGCCATCTTGTTTTTTTGCAACCAGAAGTGACACGAGAGGGTGGAGCTAAGTACAACCGAACGCTGAATAAGATATTTTTTAGGCAACCAAAATATTACAATTAACTTTCATGAACTGAAAACACATTGTGAAAGTGTTAAAGTTGTAATATGAAAACACGGACAACTCCCAGACTCCCTGACAACGCTTTGGTAGCAACCTGTCAATCACAAGGTAGCCACGCCCTAAAGCATACCCTGCTTTATGGTCTATTTGACTCTAAATGGGACCATAATTTACTGTATTGCATGTAGCTTTAGCCAGGTGGCTAGAACGCAGTACAAGTTCTCATTGTTCTGCAATACAAGATGGCATTTGAGCCGAGCAGGATCCAGTTACAGTGTTACACAAGTATTGTCTCGTTCTGTCCAACAGCCTTTAAAACACAACAATGATATGCGTGTTTGCTTGGGTCGGCCAAACGGGTTGTGATGGAGTTTCTACCCTTGCGTTGATGTGGTTTAGGTATCGGTGTCTTCCGTATGAGTCTGGCTTCCTGAGGGATCATGTTGGGGATGCCGTCAATGATGGGATAGCGATACCAAGCTTACAGGGGGATTATGTGCCGGAATATTTCTTGACCAGGAGCAGTGACTTTCTGGAGTCTCTGGTTCTCTGGTTGCCGGGCAACCCCATGGTGACACCAAGATGGACACATAACCCACTGTAAAAGCGCAACTTGTTGTTTTTACAGTGCTGTTGTTTGTCCCCTGCCTTCAATCTTTATGTTAAGCTAGACTAATTGTCTTCCTGTCCTGGCTTCATATTTACGGACAGATATAAGAGGTGTTGATCTTCTCATCTAAATCTCGGGAAGAAAGTAAAGAAGTGTATTTCCAAAAAATATTCCTTTAACTCCGGCCATGATCACTAAATGCCTACAGTTAACATTTCCCCCTAAAACTCCCTACAAATGATTATATTATCTAAACTCCAGCATCAAATCCAACCCCATAATAAATCCTTTGAAAAAGTGACTTACAGCAAAAGGATCGAATATCAAGTGTTTTTCTTCTCATTTTATTTCTCTGTATTGTTAAAACAATACTCAGAAGGTAATGTCTGACTTTAGGTTCCCTTTATAAGCAATCATTGACTAATGTCATTACTACAGTGTCTCACTCTTTAATTAGAAGTGTCATTTTAGTATCCACATGGCAGCGTAGACAGAGATCTCAACTATAAACAGCATGCACCTATTCAAATTAAAGTAAAGCATCATCCCTGCTCTGTATCCAGTGGTTCCAATTAGTGCAGGAAAAATAGGAACGTGCACACACACATGCTTTGATACACAGAAACACAGGCATACACACACACATACACCTGCAAACACACACACACACACACACACTACCAACCACTCACAGTTCCAGCTCTTTAACTCCAAAGTTTGTTTTTTTTTGTTCCAGGCGGGAACATGTGGGGGAGACGGATGCTATCAGAGAGCTGCAGACCTGCTCTCAAATCACACAGCCAGAGAAAAAGTCTCAGAAGGAGTACTTGAGCTGGAGACAGAGGGGGAGGGAAAAAGAAAAAGAAAGTGTGGGGTCATGGGCGGGTAGCCGATCAGAACGAGTGACAACAAACTAAGGACACTACAAGAGAGGAGCTAAGAAATGACGGGGAAGGAGAAAGAACCTAAAAACTGCCCAGTGTCTTTACCACCACAAAATAAATCCTCTTTGGAAAGTTCAAAACCGGAGCGATCTTGAGTCAGCGGCTTGTCGCGAAGGATGCCAGCACTGAGAGCTGGTGGGCGAAGCATGAAGAGCCAACACGTTCTCACTCTCAACTCGACAAACACAGCAGGTTAGTCAGTGGCCCTGCGCTTCAAACTATGACGTTGTAGGTAGACATCTAGCATCAACTGGGCCGGATTATCCACATATGGCATAGGGCGAGTGCACGGGGCCACCGGCCAATTTGTCGCGCTGGAGGGTCACCAAATGATTAACACAACGACTAGACTTTTAAAATATTTGTCATACCTTCAATATATATTATTTACTGGAAGAGATGCAAAGAGGTACTAAATGAAGAAAAAAAAATAACAGTTCAACAGTCCACAATGATGCACTGCCACCAAGTTTGATATCATATCAGACAAATTCAAAATGGACAGGCATCAACGAAGCTACTTAAAAAAGAAAAACAATCAAAACACAGAGCCACGATTCAAAATTTACCCGAAATCGCAAACTGTCAAAATCAGCAGGGCGAGGCTTGTAGAAGCTGTTGCTTGTGGGTTGCATCTCTCTCTTTCTCTGAGGAATTAGGGCAGACAATTCTATTTACAGCCATGAAAAGCAAGCACCAAACTAAGTGACGTGTTCTCTCTGTTTATCGATCTCCTCTTCTCTGTTTCAGTACTGGACAGCGCCGCACCCTTTACACATAACAAACAGCGCAGTCCATGGTTCTGAAACAACAGCTAAACAATGGTTACATCATGTATCTCGGCCAATATTTGTGTTTTTTTTGCTATTTCCCTATGCTTAAACATCCATCCATCCATTATCTGTATCCACTTATCCTATTCAGGGTCATGAGGGGGCTGGAACCGATCCCAGCTGACATTGGGCGAAGGCGAGGTACACCCTGGACAGGTCGCCAGACTATCAAAGGGCTGACACATAGAGACAGACAACCATTCACGCTCACATTCACACCTATAGGCAATGTAGAGACAACAATTAACCTAGCCTGCATGTCTTTGGACTGTGGGAGGATGCCGGAGAGCCCGTAGAAAACCCACGTTAACACGGGGAGAACATGCAGCTCTCTATGCTAAAACAGAGGGGGCAAAAATACAACTGAGGGGGTTTAGCCCCCCTTAAGACCCATTGAGGCACCGGGCCCGGCCTGTACTATAAGTTCATGTAAATCTACGGTCTTTATACCCATAGTAAATTTGACTTGTTTTACATGTAGAGTCGGAGGGGGGCACTTCAAGTTTGGTCACCCTAGGGCACCACACTGTGTTAATCCGGGTCTGAGCATCAGTTCTGAACGTGTCAGGGACGGCATTTCAGTTTCTAGACTTTTATTAGAAGGAAATGTACAGTAAGTGGCTTTACTAAAGTATGGATGTTATGCAACAAAACTACGGTAAAATAAGTCAACGTTGAATTTGGTTTCACACAAGACACAAACAGCATTCTCTTGGGTGTAAGTCCTGTTAGTTTGACCCGTCCAAACTCCCTTCCCGCCTGCCCTAAGCGGACTTCCTCGCTCTTTATAATACATCAGTTGCTTTGTGTAACAATAAAGCCGATGGGTTTACACTGGAGTTAATTGAAAGCCGGGTGCATCCGATACGGACAATAAAGGGTGCACCAGCGCGTCGGTATCAGACGGAGTGGTAGTGAGACCGGATTTCAGGAGAATGTCATGTGACCCAGTTCCGGTCGTTTACCCGCCACTAGCAAACCGACCCATAAATGACTTTTTCATCTTTGCTGTGACTACACATTGTTTTGTTTAATATGAAAAGCTTCACCCATATGCAGTAAAACACCATGTTTTATTAAAGCACATGCTAAGAATTAATTAGAACACAGGGTGACCTCTATCGGGGCTTCAGCTCTGTACTTATTATTTGATTTATTTTTTGAAATGGCAAAAGTGGATGCTGTCTCTATGATGCTCTCCACTAGGGGAAAAAAAAAGTAATCATGCCATCAAAACCAAAACCAGGACGCATCCAAATGTAATCTCCGATCACTTGATTAATCTGATAGAAGCATTAGTTTATCATCAATCTTTAATCTCGAAGTTCACTGTGAATGTCAGTGTGGATGAATTTATTCTCAATTAATATGGGCCGACTTGCGCCGAGTGGCTGTTGCAAGTCCTGTGCAAGGATTCCCAGATTGCATCGTAAAATTTTAAATAGCAAATCATGCATACTTTGCTGGCCACATCTCCCCCTCTTGCCCTTGGAGATGCTGTTATACAACACTGACCATGATAGAGTGGGGGCTGTGAGGGGTTGGTCAGGGTTAAAAGGTGACGCCCGTATCTATTTTCCTTTCATTTTTGCAGCACAGAGGGCTCAACTTTTCTTGACAATGCACAAGGATTTCCGGATTGCATTAAAAAAAAGAGTTGAGAGATTAAGAGTTGCTTTATCGCCAGTCCACGAGAGCTCAATTATTCTCTTGCCTACAGTAGCATGAGCAGATCCTGGCTCTTCACATTAACCTTGGCAACCTCCAAACTCTATTCAGGTCTTATCTTGGCCTTTCAAAGACAATGGTACTGGCCTTATCATCTGGTGAGAGTGTTTTTTGTTGTGTCGCCAAGAGCTGTAATTGAATGTGGATGTAGACGCACTGTGGACGGAGTTCAACTGATTCACTGATCTTTGAGGTGAGGTATTTGTTTTTTAATGTTGTACTACTTTAGTTCTGAGTGGGTGACACAGCGTTTCAGCGTTATGTATGCATGTTCCCTCTTCTGGTGCAGAACCACAATGCGGATCCTACTCTTTACTATGTCACCGCCCGAGCAAAAAAAGCTTCAATCTTTAAGCTCCCCAATTAAAAGCTGTTGCAGTCTAATGGTCTTACAAAGTAATTACGGGAGTATAATGATTTAACAGTGGCCTCCGCACCTTGTTCTCTGCACAAAGATCAGGGCACATCAATAAAAGATGTGCACATCCACATATACACAAAAAGACACTCACACAGACACAGATACCGAACACACACACACACACAAAATCAGAGCCTCCTTATCTTGATCTATGTAAGTACATGACCTCTATTGGCACGGCAGTCAGTAGTGTGTACTCCTGCATCATTAGATTAGTGGACTGCACACTCCACGCGAGCCAAGCCACACCAGGGTAGCACTGATGAATCCACAATGGCAACAACAAACAGGGAATGAAGACGAGAGGGAAATGAAACCTATATCTTGATTAGCATACGTGGTATGTGAATGACCTCATTTCCCCATGGAGATCATTACGGTTTAATTACATCCTCCATATGCATTAAAGGTGGGACACAAAATGCAACTGATACACAAAGTCAGAACCATCCAGGAAGTCCGTGGTTAGTTCACTGGCCTGTGTTCCTGCCTGCCGGTCATGGATGTACTATATATTTGACACCAAATTAGTTTAGGGTTGCAAGAAAATCTTTTTTGATTAATTGATAAATCATTTTGTTTCTGAAAAGTACAAAAAAAAGTGAAAAATGGACACTCAAAGTTCCCAGAGGCCAAAATTACGTCTTGAAATGTCTTTTTTGTGCGACCATCAGTCCAATCAAAAACATTTATGCCTTGAACAGGTAGATAGATAGTGACAGTGGACATATTACAGTGAATAAAGGAGAGAGAGATGCAACAAAGTTCTGTGACCGGACTTGAAACCCAAAGATATTAACTTCAAAATGATATAAAACAGAAAAAGCAGTAGGGATGCCAAAATACCATAAAATAAGTAGTCAATACCAATAAATTCCACGATTCTTGATACCAAATTTCATACCACGGTAAAAAACTAAACAATAAATCCCATGTACTTCAATGTACACTCATTTATTACTGTATGCATACTGGTTTTTGCCAGTTTATTATTAATCCCCGTTGATCCGCCTCAAGTTTCTTGAAACTAAATTTTTACAAGATTACATTTGATCACGTCATGATAATGTTATAATATACCTTCACCTAATACTAAATTTTACTGAATATAGCTTGAACGCATCATAATGTACCTCAATGCAACCTCCACTAACGTTAGCTGTTAGCTCCGTATTTAGCCAAGCAGGACTGTGCTGCCCATCGGTTGCTAATAGCTAATGTTAACTAGCTCTCCTCCTGCCGATTTAAACATGGATTTGTTGTTCCCAATGTAGCATTATCAGGGCAATTTTCTATAGCCCCCGGGACAACGGGACCCCATTAGTCTTGAGCCCTGATGCCCGGTACCTAGAGTAGCTGCGGTACTGTAAAAGACGAGTAATGTCATGTTTTCAGAATTTTGGCATTGACATGGTACCGGTACTCGTGGCATCCTTACAAAGCAGTAAATCCTCCCATTTCAGAAGGTGGAGCCAGCAAGTACTTGACATTTGCTCGATTAATTGACTAAAATGATTAATAGATTATCAAAATTGTTGCAGATTCAGTTTCTAATTGGCTATTTTTTTCGGCGCTAAACCTATAATGTAACTCGACACACTGAACAACAGAAAACGCAGAAATTGTCTCAATGTGGGCCATTTCTCTTCTTCTTTTATTTTTCCAAAGAAATGTACTTGTTGCTGTTTTTAGCTTATGTAGGACAGCTTTTGTTTTGATCTTCTGAGTTCGTAATAAGGAAGAAATGATCAAAAAGCCAGGTGGACACAAACTATATCATGTGCCTGCATGTGCACACATACACACAGACACACATCCATGCACAATGGTACTTTACATCACCATCATATTTTCTATTCATAGTAATGCTGGGTTAGGCTGGAACCCAATGGAGAGGAACAAAGACATTTCTGAATACAGCTCAAATGGGGACATTTCCACAGCTCATCCCTTATGGATGTTTCCAGGGTGCAGCTGAAGGGGAATTAACTGTACTGTCTTGCAGAGAAGAAATGCTACTAGTGTATTTATGTACATCAATTCAGAAAAAGAAGGGAGTGGGCGGTTGTCCCAGGTGGGTGTGATTCATCCATAAAATGTGATGCAGGCTTTTCTACCATTCTCACATCATTGGACCTGTCATTCTCTGATGCAAAAAGCAAAAATGCCTCCAACACTTATTTCAAAAAATTATATAAAAAAAAGGGTGCCTTCTAAAGTTGAATGCAGGGTGGGCGATCTTGAGAAACTAGCAAGAGTACACTAAACTTTAAAAAAAGATTCAACCGAAAAACTAAGCCCAGTGTTGCCAACACTTTCTCATTGAAAGCAGCTATAGCAACATTAGCTCCAAAAGTCCCTAAATCTAGAGAGAAAGTCACCATGTCTGCAACACTTACAGTATGTCGCTTCACGTCTCCTGACAAAAGCCACTCCCCCAAAATTATCATTACGAACATAAAGATAACATAATGAACGTGAACGGCAAACATGGCTATTGTTTTCTCTGTTTTTATCAGATCATTTGATTTATCGATTGCTGTCGAGATGTAATGAACATTTCAACTAATATAACAAAAAGTGTTTCTAAAATCCTTACCAACCCTGCCTTTAAAGGTGCAGTTGATAATGTTGATAACATTTAGCCACTGGATGTCGCATTCTCCCTCAGCAATTTATCCATTTTTCCTCCACACTACCTGGCAACATGATCACAGATGACCCAGAGATACCACGTGATACCAACGTCGTTATACTATTGGCTCAGAAGCCTTGTTAGATGTGGGAACCAAAAACAATTTGGACCCGTCAACATTTTAAAAATGATTAATTCACAATCATAATATATTGTATAATATATAATATATATATTTTAGGAAAAGCCATCCTTTTATTTGCCACCTTTCTAAAAGCTCTGTGGATGTATTATTATTTTTTCATTATTCATCTACATAAAAATGTTATCAATAAGACCTTTAATTGTAGGGTCTGAGTAAACTTTGTTGGTGCTGATTTCTATTCTGTTTTTTTCTCCTGTCACTTGGCTTTGCTGTATTCCATGTACAGAAGCAGAGTTTAACACTCATCAGGACCACAAGCCATTACCCTCTCAAGTTCTGACACTACCCTGCAATCAAAGTGTCTGTATAGAGAGACAAAATACATGAAAAGTAACACCTATTTTGTATGGAAATGGCCTATCAAATGTTTGAAATAGTGTTATTTTAGTTCTAGGAAGCATCATTTCAGTCTGCTGCAGTCCCTGTACAGGACATAGAGCCAATACAGTAGAAAAAGAAAGGAGGGTAAAAATGTTGCATATTCAAAAATACCGACACACAAGGTAAGCTTTGTTTTGGTAAGAAACTATCATTTTTTCCACCTAATCATTATTACATTAAGGTGGCACTGCTGCGAGACAGAAATAAATTGTGACCGCTTAAACTGGGATAATTTCAAATTTTCACGGTTTACCAGCCGAGTGGATGAAATGTTCGACAACAGTGGTGGAAAATTGAAGGAACAATATGTGGCTTAGGCTTCCACCTGAGTGGGCTTATTCAAGTCAGCCAGCATGCACCGATGAGTTCAGATTTAGTTGCAAGAGAGTAAGCGTCTTCATACAAAAGATTCAAGAGAATACACACAAAAGCAATTACTGCAGATCTTTGTGTAGAAAGAAAGAAACAAAGAAAGAAAGAAATTAAAGACTTGCTGCCTGCTAAAGGTTGTACGTGTCAGCGTGTAAAGTATTTCCTTGTTCACTTGTGCAGATGAAGCATTGATTCACGATAATAAGGCAGAATTTGCCACACACTGGCTATCATGCGGTAACAGCAGGCTCATAAAACAAAGCAAAACCACAGGTTGTAATATAGCTGCTTTACAAGGCAGCAATAATAACGCTGGTGAAACAGCAGGGCAAATCAGGTGGTAAATCAGTCCTGCGTATGTTGTTGGCACCGGGAAAACTGATGTAAGTAGATGTGTAAGAACAAAAATGTATTTCTTGTTAAATAAACAGACTGGCGGAGTAAATGAAACAATCAATAATATGTCGATGACACAGGAAAAGATCATTTTTACAGATGCACAGCTGATTTTATACTGTACTTGCTCTGAATTGGACCAAAAAAGGAGCCAGTACCCTAATTCAGCAGTTGCATGACAATGAAAATTGCATGTTTGTTAGATATATTTATATTTATACACATATTTTATTAATATATCCCACTTAAAATGTATTTTTGTATGCATTTCAATAGATATAACATATATTTCCAGAGTTTGTACATAAATGTAGACTGTCTGGTTCATAAAACAATTAATGTAGCTATTTATACAAATCAAAAAAACGTAACGTTGCGTACCTAGACTCACCAGGAGGTGGCAGTACGCGATAAGTAGTAAGGGTACTCATGGACAAAAATCAGAAGTGCCGGTGCTCAGTACCAGTGAGTACCGGCCCATTTCAGGCACTGTGATCAACCAAAGCTGTCTGAATCTGCTATGTAATGGTTGTATTCACAAAAAAACATGGCACAGCTGAAAATGACTACAGTAATAAATAACTGACATGAGGTTATAATCCCATAATCCCAGCTAGATGAAACATCTTGTTACATAATCAATCTCAAAGTCTTTCCTCTTCTCATCAATGAGCGGTTTAGACCCTGCTGTGTGCTGCCTGCTGTAATATGTGGACGTGTTCCTATAATTACAGGTGATTGGAGCCTCATTTACTTCACTAACAAGACCTAACTCGGTTCGAACTATTCTGCTGGATTCTTCAATGTGAGAAAACATTAGCATAGAGATTGAAAGCAGACACGGGCAGAGTAACCGGGCTCAAATGTTCTCATTCTCCACTTAACTTGCAATGTTGCAAAGGTGTTTAATTTTCAACTGTCTGTTCTCAACTGGGAAGGAACTGATTGGTGAGAAAATTCAGTGAACAGAAGAAAAGTTTCACTGCACATTTCTTCTTACTTTTGTCCTGTACTTTATGACATGCTCCTAGTGGATATACCAGCCCATATTCTCAAAAAAACGCTGCTTTATCATGGCCGTTAACATTCGATACCGCCGCACAAGGCACTCTTTCGCAGTAGTAGGACACACACCGGGCTTTCCATTAACTGCAATTTAAACCCATTAGTGGCAACAGTAAACGCACAGGGAATAAAGTGCTGTGGTGACGTATTATAAAGAGCGAAAGAGACGGGCGGGCAGGAGGGGAGGTGGATGGTCCAACAAGCACAAAGCTTTCATCCAGGAAACCGCTGTTCACGTCCCGTGCGTCACTTTTCGTCACTTTTCACTTTACAATCAGCTGTTTGTTCGTGTCCCGTGTTAACAACGTCAAGTCACATTTGCACTGTAAATGTAGTAATTTTAAGCCCAAACATGATGTTTTTCCTGAACCTAACTAAGTGTTTTTTTTGCCTAAACCTAAGCAAGTGTTTTTGTTTCATTCCCAACAAAAAGCACGTGTTTACTGCGACCGAAAAGTGACGCAGAGGGATCTGACAAAGTATTAGTATGTGATGAGAATGTGTTGGATGTACATATGGGGCGAATTGTGGTGCATTTTGACAAATAAAGCACTCTCGTGGATTATAATTCCAGTGAAAAAGAAAAAAGAAACTGCCCAAGAAGAAAATATTTTGACTGTATTGTACTTTAATGGTTTCGTGCATGAATGTTCACTTTTTAACACTAGCCGCATACAAACATTAAAGAAGCCAAAGGTCCTTTTAAATGACTTAAACATGGTTGGCACCCTGTTGAGGCCAGGCGTCCTTTTCATGAAAACTCATCTTTAGAAAACCGTGGAATAGCTAATACAGCTGTTAATAAATTCAAATGCTTTTGCGGGCAGGATGCATCACAAAAACAAAAAGGCTTACAGCGCATGAAGTGTATTCTTAAAGGGTGAATCATCAAAGCGCTGTATTGCCGCACCTTGCAGGAGGCGATGATTAATTTTTATTTAGCATCCTTCCACCCGGGCTCTTCATAACGGATGTTCCTGTTTTTTCTGTTTGTTTTAAGCGCTCCTGTGAAGTCTCACTCCCCGTCTAAATGCCTGGCAAACACAAAATAAATGGAAATGACTTTCCATAAAGCGCCATTGAGAGGATAAGACCAAAAAAAAGAGAAGCCCTGAACCATCTCTATAATGTTGATCAAAAGTGACAGCTCGGTATTGCGTTTGACTACACTCAGGCAGCCCCACCGGCAGACGAATAGAAATGGGGAATATCAGTCTTCAGCTTCAATCCTTCAATAAAGACAATAGTCGGGCCCAACACATGGGAGGAGATGAAGGGTGAAAGTGATACGATGTGGCATTAATTTTCCCCAGCGGCGGCGTTTACCACATTTCATTCAATAATGCTAAGTCTTTCAGGGGATACTGCCGGACTAGTCAGCCATTTAGAAAAGAACTTAGGGGATTATCAAGGCCCTGAACAGGCACTGCTCAGGATAGGCATGGGGAGGGATGGAGGAAGGGAGAGGAGAGGAGAGGAGAGGAGAGGAGAGCGAGTGATGGCTGCAACAGTGTTGATAGAGAGATAGCAGAGAGGACGGGTGTAAGATTGGAAGGACGGATGAGACATGATCAGCGGATAGTGACAGAGAAATGGGGAAAGAGGAGAGCGGGGCCGTGATGGGAAGGAGAGGGTGAATTTATTCAGGTGTTGGCCATGCAAGCCAGCACTGGAGATTTAAAATCCCCCCCTCCCCCCATGCTAATGGAAAAGTCGCAGTTATGAGTAGAGAGCCAGAGATAACAGCATCATGGTGACTGGAGGCCTGATGGCAACACTGGAGTCGAGGACTCAGAGGGGGAGGGTGGATGTGGTGGATGTGGTGGTGGTGGTGGTGGGGTGGGCTGTTAGTCACTGGGTCGCCACCCAGTAATTCTAACCTCACGCCTACATCTTGAGTCGACAGATGCACGCTTTTAGTCATCAAGCCATTTTTGTGTTTGATTTTAAAATGTTATGACTGGAAAATGCTCTGTTTGAAAAAAAGGAAACAAAATGATTCACAGAAATTTGGATTTTATGTTTGTGTGGTTGTTGCTGTTTAATATCTCAGCATAAAATGACCATTAGGAGTGAATGTTTTGACAGATTGCAGTATTTAAAAACAGTGGGGACTCCAAGTGAAGCGTAAATGCAAAATGATGTGGTTGCATGCAACATTATACGTTTTTGAATATTAAACATGCATCAGCAGATTTTTTGGCCACTTGGGAAACAAGCTGTGAACACAACACTGACATATTATCACCTTAGAAAGTTTACATGACAAATATGTTGCCTAAGTTTACATCCATCAGATACAAAGCAACCAGCCACGATAGCGAACCGACTCATAAATGACATTTGTTTCTTTTTGGTTCATCTACAACTTTGTTTTTTTAGTCTAGTAAACACAAGCAAACTAGCCATCACAAACGTAACTTTTGTGATTTTAGTCTGAATCGGCTAATGTTCTTCAGCTCAGTGGGTGTGTGCATCGTGTCATTGAGTAGCGGCTATAACTCATTCTTGTGAGTTAACTCATTCCTCTTTAAGTCATTCAAAAAGGTTGAATCCTTTGTGAATCTAGCGTCCCTAATTGCAGTGGTATTCATTTCTTCTTACCACCTGATGAATCTAAGTCCCATATTGAGCTGTTTTTGGTCTGCACACACTCGTGAGAAATACTCGACTCCTTAGCTGTTGAATGCTTCACTATGGTAATCTGTCAGTAACTTTGACTCTTTGCTGTTTGGTACCTGGCCAGGTAGAGTACAGTGGGTTTATCATGTTGTTCTGTGTCTGCTGGATAGATTAGATTAGATTGTTTATTTCCAACAAGACCAAGGCCGGTGGAATTTGTTTCAATTTTTCTCTTCAGACAGATACATAAAAACAAATACATAAAAGGAAAATATCAGAGAAAAATGGACAGCAGCAGACAATCATGGTAGTAATGCATGTCAGTGGTGTGTGAGGAGGGAGTTCAGAGTCCTGATGGCTAATGGATGTTTGTGATATGTAAGTAGGCAGTTGTTTGCCAACATCTATCTCCAGACTGTGTTTCTGTGAATTTATTTTGGAGTCTTTATGCCCCACAGTGTTCAAACATGACATCATGCACCTTCTAAACACAATTGAGTTCATTCATTCATATCTCTTTAAGTCAGCCAGCCTGCAGCGTAGTGATAGTGCATTCTGTTTAGAAAGTATTAGACTCTATGATGGTCGTATTGCTGGGAGGTATTTTTCAAAATTCAGAAAATGACGAAGCAAGTGGGAAACGAGATGGAAAAAAACATTATATGATATATAAAACATTACCTTAATATCACACTTACAACTATATTTTGGTCATTAATAATGATGATTTTTTCATATATGAATAATTGCAACTCAGTTGCCAGGGCATAAGTTTCCGCTAACTAAAAATAATGCAATAAATCCTACCTTCACGCAGGGATGTTCAGTTTGTTGAATCTGTTTAAGAGAGAGAAACAACTTTGTGCTTGTTTTGGAGGCTGTAGTTTGTGGTGCTGGGGGGGCTGTGAGGTGTTTTCAGCTACTCATTACTCCTCTGCCCAGGTTGAAGCTGGGTGATATGCTGGGAAACGAGAGGTCACCGGGGTCCTTGTAGCAATGAAAATGATTAGGGTGTAAGTTGTTCTGCAATAACAAGTGAAACAAAGCTAACAGCAGGGATAATGATATGTCAATCAAGCTTAATCCGTAAACACCTACACGGTCCTGAGAAGAGCCCTTATCAGGCAACAGAAGTGACTTAAACACTTACTTGGGTGGACCATGAGTCAGTAGGGTCTCTAAGGGCGCTTTCACAAGCCATAGTCTGTTCGGCTAGTCCGCATCAGTGTGAAATTGTTACCTTTGGTTTGTTTTCTATTTAGTCTGGTTCGGTTTTACAGCGCACAAATTAAACTGGAACAAATAAAAAATAATATTTGCTGAGGGGCGTGTACGAAGGATCGAATTTGTCTTTTTCGTCTCGAGAGCTGCCACTTGCATGCAGGGAATCATGGACTTTGGAAGTTTTGGAAGTTTTTCAACTTGACTCGGCAATGATCTATTTTTGTGGACTTCTTTTAGCATATTCTGTATGTTTTCTTCGGCCCAGATGTCAAGCAAACATCAGACTTCTGCAGAAGTCCAGGTCAGTCCTCTCCCACTCATGTTAACCTTTTGTTTAGCTGTGTCCAACTCAACAAATGCCCTCATAGGCAGCCTGCGTTTTGGTTTCCCTGGGAAACGGTCCCAAACCGCCTCTCGTAAATGGTCTCGGACCGGTTGTTTTGGTCCGCACCAGAGCACGATTACTGAGTTCACAACCGCACCAGTTTGATTAAAACGGACTAAATGTTGGCTTGTGAAAGCGTCATGAATCTTACCTGGCTAACTTGCTAAGTCTGGATTGTGAAATACTCGGTCTAAGTTTACTGTACCTGAGCAGAATCATATAACATGCATCATCTTACGAGGGGAGGTAAACCATGATCTGCGGCTCTCCTTTGGCCCATTAAACACAGCAGGGCCATAAAGGAGCCAAGTCGGGCGAATAAATACTCAACGACCCCAGCAGGGCATTGGGGGGACAATGCAGAGGAAGCTGGAGCCTGGCGGGCCGATGCTGTCCTCCATACATCAATTACCCGACGCTGGACATTTGTCATTTGAATGGCTCTCCGTGACGGCTGGCTATTGGTAAAGCTATTCGGCCGGGAATCATAGGTTAATCACCAGGCATTTCAGAGATGTTTTAGGGGAACTGTAAAACCATATTTATGTTTATCTATAAGGATCTAATTGGTTGTTATTCATTGGGGATTTAATGGAACAAGGGTGCGCTTCTGCCTATGCTGGTGTCCGTGACATGAAAGGTCAGATATCATGAGGTTTTACACATACCCAGGAGAAAAAAAAAAAAAATAGGAATAATTTATCTCCAAGGGTTGGTGACACAAAAACATTTGAAAATCTATAAATGAAGGCATAGACAAAAGACAAGCCTACAAAAAAAACATGAATCCTTAAGCTTCTTCTATGACCCAGAATGTTATCCATGTAAATATCCATTCAATAGTTAATGCTATCATCTGCGACGAACTAAGACAAGCCTGCAGTGCTCACAATCAGGCCATGCAATCCATGGGAATTTGTCGTAGTGTAGGCTAAGAACAGCTGGAACACTGAGCACCTGAATGCAATTGAATGCACCATCTGCACAGAGGCTGGGTTCACTCATGACTTAACACATACACAGCTGCCATGCTTGCATAAACAACAATACCCAGGTTACATAAAAGGCAAACAAGGACCATATTAACTGGGTTGACTCTTAGGATTATCGAGATTTGCATATCAGTTATGCAATTAATCCGTCCAATGAACACCCTCAGAGAGGCCTTGAATTTACAAAGAGCTACATTTTCAGACCTTGAAACCTTAATTGGGCACGTTGACTAAGGTCATCCCTATATACAATACAGGAAGTATTGAAGGATTGTCTGTACTGTGGGATTACACACGCTTGTGCACACCTAGACACACAAACAACACTAAGGTCCCTCTTCTAACCTTCAGTGGACCATTGCTTCACATGGTCATGCATAAAGTCGATCATCTGTCCATATTACAGCCACCTTTATATCTATAACCATATGTAAAGTATTGCTGTGAGAGCGCAAAGTGTGGTGTGCATCGGTGGAGCCAGCAAACTAGCAGAGGTGCATTTTAGAGGCACTGACGCTTAACCAAGTGGTAAAGTATCACGACAAAAAAAAGCGATTTGTGATCTGACTGGCATACATCCTAGTTCTCTGCACGCCATTCATCTGCGTGGCTGGCGACAGCCATGACACTGGAAATCTCTAACCCAAAAACTATTTCAACTGAGCCGGTCCCTGGCTTGTATCATGTGCACCGTGTGTGTGTGTGGGGGTGTGTGTGTGTGTGTGTGTGTACGTGTATGACCATATGTGTGTGCATGCCTATAAAAGAAAGTCCAGATCAAAGCGCCCCATGCCGTCCAGGCTCGCCAACTTGGCAGCCTGATTATTTCACTCCCATCAGAGCTGCAAAATAAAAGCGAGAGAGAGAGAGAGAGAGAGAGAGAGAGAGATTGGCTGTATATAGAACAAGTGAGATTGTTCCTCGTTTGAGAGCCGAGTTATTTCTTTTCTTTTTTTGTAGGTGGTCTGTAATGTGAGTCGCATATGACAGATACTGGAGCGTCGCAGTGCTGCGTGAGGGGTCGGGCTGAGTTACAGTGCATTCTCCTTCAGTCCTGCTCCTATCAAATTGGAGTGGAATAGACAAGAGTTGAAGGAAATGACAGAACAATATCATAGCAAAGACAGGCAGAGAAGGAGGTTATGCACACGGTGGTCAAGGTAGTGCAAATCATAAACAGTTGCCAAGACAACAAGGAAACCACCCTGCACCTCAACTTTCTGCTGGGTAAAATACAAGCAAATGACCCCACAAGTCATAATACCATAATAGATTTTAAGTATTTCATCTATTAAAGAGGACCTATTATGCTTATGTTCAAGTGCATACTTGTATTTTGGGTTTCTACTTGAACATGTTTACATGATTTAAAGTTAAAAAAACGCTTTACTTTTCTCATGATGGCTGTGCTGCAGCACCTTCTTTTCACCCTCTGTCTGAAACGCTCTGTTTGAGCTCCCCAAAATCTTTAAAAAGACTTTGATGTGTGAAATCAGTGGAGATCACATTTAATATGTCACCTTTCCATCTATCTGAACTGAAACGTTACAGTTAGGGTTTCTTAAATTCAAAGAAAACTCATCAACATTAACACTGGCAGATATTAGTTCTATGACACTGGCTGTTGCACTGAGTATTTACCATTAGGCAAAAGAAGATTTCATACTGTATGTTTCATCTATCAACAGGACTGATGAAACACAAGGAGGTCATAATGATGACCCAACGGGAAACTGGAAATTTCCAACTTCAAACTCTGAGTGGACTGTGGCATTATAGTGAAAGAGGCACAGAGCGAGGAAGAAGGGAACTATGGGCAGAGAGAAGGAGGGGGGGAGAAAAAGACTGCTTTGCTCCTTGACTCCAATCAGCCACTGTTGTTTGCAAAAAGCTACACTCTCCACCTCTCTTCACACCTGAGGTCGATGGGGTCAGTCCAATTGCCGTTCGGGCTCTAGCCTCTTTCATACCCTTTCATACAGGAGGCAAGCGCATGACGCAGATCTAAATGCGCACCTTTATCCCATTTCGACCTCATTCACACCAGACTGCTGCCACAGGTTAATCTCCTGTCAATGTTTGCAGAGACTCTACTCTGCAACTGTAGTTATAGACGCATTGCTCCAAAACCACAAAATTAGACACGATTGCATTATGGATGTACCAAGAACAGTTTCAGTTCAGTCAGGTTGTTGGTTAATGTAATGTTAAGCGTTAATAACAGTATATTATATATTTATTATATATATATATATATATATTTAGCCTCACATTTTTGCTGAAATAGTTCAGTTAGGAGAGCATTAGACTGAAGATCCCTGATTCAATCACGGTTTTCGGCAGTGACCAGATGAGCAGTGTTGACGAATAAACGACACGAAAATGCGAAATAGTCACCTGCAAATATTGTATGTCTAGGTCTTTTATTGTGAAAGGTAAGGTAACGGGGTGGATCTGTTCTGCGTTACCTTTGTCATGGTTGAAAGGAGTAATAAAGTTTGCCGTGTTGGTTTTGGACTACGGAGCCTCCATGTTGTTGTTTTATAAATACAGACACAACTCAACGTGATTGGTTGATGCCTTAATTCCCGGTTCGAAAGCTCATAAAAATCGACCTTGTTCCGGAAAATAATAATGTCACTTATATCATCGCGTAATATTCATGTTCTGTGTGAAAGTATTCATGGCCAAAACAACCAGGCCCGGACTGGCCATCAGGAGCATTGGGGGAATTACCGGTGGCCTGGCCAGCTGATCGGCCCCGAGCGCCTGTCTAGTGTGTAAAATGCTAAATGAATTGTGTAATTGTGCATGTGGCCGAGCAGAGTGGAGAAAAACTGGACAGCACATGTGAAAGAGAAAAGAAGAGTGAAAAGCTTTCCCTGCAGGAAAGTGCAGCTAAATGCTGCAAAATTACACATGTTCAAGAACAACGGGCATGGTCAGCAGCACTTCATAACATCACAATTACATTTCCTTAGTTAATTCTATGTTTTAAAAAATACATATATAAATTGCAACACTTAATCAAGCTCTGTAGGAAAGCAGGAGATGTGTATGTATGGCGATAATACTTCAAATAAAGACATATAAGAAAATACTATTTCTGTTGGCTGGATTAGCTCCGGTTACTCAGAGCTACCAGAGCTTCATAATGATCAACACAAGTCCAGTCAGAGCTCTGAGGAAATCACAGGTGCATAACAAAGACTCCAAAATTATATAATATTAATGTTGAAGTTTGAATTATTTTCACAGTCCGGCCCTGAAAACAACAGTTGGAAGAAATATATTGACGTGCAAATGAATCGCATGAAAAAAAAACACCCCCGGTGTGTAAAGGCCTGAAGGTCCTGTTTGTGTGTATGTTGGAAAATAACAATGGGGTGAATTAAATTTAAAGTAACTCTTCTTCTACAACCTTCACCAATGTGTATGCGGCCTTGGGCAAGGTAAAAATGCTCGCTACTGCTCGTTAAGCTCATTGCATTGAGTGCACAATAACTGAAGGCAACGAAAACACGCATATTAAAAGTAGCGTTGGTGAAGATTTTAGAAACATTTTTTGTTATATTAGATGAAATTCTCATTACATCCCGAGAGCAATCAATAAATCAAATGCTCTGACAAAAAAAAAAAAAAAAAAAAATCACATATCAGTGGCTGTCACAGGACCAGCCCGCTCTCGTTCCCAGGGCATTACATATAATGGCTTCGTCACGGCCATCGGTGTTCGGTACTGCCGCACACAGCACCCTTTAGCGCCGGTATGAAACGCACCCGGCGTTCCATTAACTACAATGTAAACCCATCCGAGGTAACAGTACACAGTCCGAGGAAATGCGCCAGGAGTGTGGTGATGTTTTAAAGAGCTAAAGAGACACACCGGGCGGGCGGTAGGGGAGGTGGATGGGTCCAACAAACACAAGGCTTTCATCCTGGAGACCGCTGTTCGTGTCCCGTGTGTCATTTTACAATCAGCTGCTCGTTCGTTTAATGTCATTTTCACTGTAAAAACGTAGTAGTTTTAAGTCCAACCATCCAAAACATACAGTACATCTAATATATAGCATTTATATTGGTCACTATAAACACAAAACTCTGACCTGACTGCTGACCCAAAACCTGCAGACAGCGTGACGTGCTCACAGGTCCGGCAAAATAAAGTTACACTTGGTCTGCGCAATTACAAGGAAGGACGTAGAGCTGAGAGCTTGTACATGGTGGAGCTCAGAGACTGTGGCCCTCGAGGAGTCCTCGGGGAGAGAAGGAACAGCACTGAGGTGGAACACTGTGGACTCTTAAAGCCAGACAGGTCAGTGTCTGCCATCACCCGTGACACAAAATGAAATGAGATGACCAAGCAACTGCATCCATGTAGCTGAAATGTCGCAACTAAAGCGTTGACACATCCCTGGGTCTATGTCTGTGTCTGTGAGACGTGCGTGATGTCTCAGGGGGAAGTTCTATTGAATAATTAGATTTTTTCTTTATCCATCACAGCAACAAATATTTCTATCCCCTATGTCCAGGGCTTTGCAGCTGTAAACCTTGAAATGCTGATCCCTAACAATTCTCCAACTCCTTCTTTCCTTTTCCAGTTTCAGACAGCAACTTGTGTCAGGACAGATTTAGACACTCTCCTCTCAGGAACTAAAGGAAACCTATTCCTGCCTCTGTTCCTGCTTCCTTTATAGACAACCTGAGAACATCATGCAGCCACTTTCTCCTCCAAAGCTATGCCCAGAGGCAAGCCTCCGCCTAATACCTACAAGTGCACTGGAGGTCAGAGCCTGTTCAAAGCCCAGAGAAGATTCTCAGAAGGGGAAGTGGATAAACAGTGGGAGGGCGTTGCCTGAAGCAGAGACACTCCGCTGCTGCTGATTGTCTAGTGAACGGGTCAATCCAACGATACACTCCTCGGTTTGTTGTATGTACACTAACACACACTCACAGACACACGGACACAAAGCCACGTTCTCTAAGAAGCTCCATTTACCCCCTGATGTTAAGCTGAGGCAGTGGTGACGATGCCTTCTCTGGCTTGTCAACTTTGAAAACACTCTTTCCCTGAGGCTCTGTCAGTGAGTTGTGATGGATAACAGGCCACTATAGTACGTGTCTGTGCCTTAAAGGAAGTAGAGACACACACGTGCACTTACTGTACAGGGTAAAACTGAAATAGTGTCATGGAGTAACCAAGTTGTTGTTTTTTCTACGCATTGTGAACCACAACATCAATAAACTCTGACAAAGGTAGGATACAGTTGATCTCATGGGCGAACAAAGAGGAGAAAAGGCTTTTAGATCTGGTTCATAAAATATTTAAAAACACAAGATTTGCGTCAGGAACAAGACATCCAGCAAAAGTGCATAACCTGCCGGGCGTGTTGTTTGTGCTTCCAACACGTATCTGTCAGCCTGTGCAGAGAAAAGGGAGTTTTTCAAAAGAAATAAATGGATCCTCTCGAGAGACCTTCAGGCCTGCACGCATTCAGCTGAGTCTTTGTCTTTAATACAACAATAAAAAACAGCACACAAAACTTGTCTTTATGCTTCTCGTAAGTTTATTTTACGTAACAAATGCAACAGTTAAAAAAAAAACTGCTCTCATACGGCGGTCACAGCTGATCACGCCGACCCAACCGCCGGCGTCGTTGCGGAAGCATAGCACCCACCCTCCGGTTCCGCCCCTGGTTAACACTGTTAGCTCTGTCGGCAGTTTTGCCGTTGTTTTCACTGTTAACGCCATGTTGAGAGCCGTGAGGAGGCAATAGAAATTCTCCCAATCTTGCATTTAGCACCTTTAACTATTTCTAATATGTGTGGAAAGAACAGGTTTAGCTCTGCTACATAGAAGAACAGTTATTGCTGTCGTGTTAGGAGTCATCTTTTAAATCACTCAGTAGGTGTTAATCACCTACAACATAATATCCACAGCTTTAATCAGAGAATGATTTATCTCTTGCTACTTGCTGCGTCTTCAAGGATATCAATAGCTCTTATTGATAAGGCATTAGAGGTTACCCTGTAACTATAAGAGCAGGGCAGGGATGTGTTTAATATCCCAAAGCAATTTCAACAGTCGGATAACGAGTCTAAATTTGCATTTAGGAGACATTGTGACAATAATTAGAATCCACAGAACAGTGGTGTTGTCTTGTATGAGCTGAGTACACTAGTATCCACTAAAGCCTCATCACAGATGACTTTATGCACTTATTTTTTCCTTCATTATATAAAAACATTGTGCAACACTGCTGTAAAATCTGATTTTGTTTGATGTTTTTGTTTTCCTTAAACTGACAAGATAGCCTGATAGGAAGATGTGTCGTAATATTCCTGTAGTTTTACTTTTAATGATTAGCTAAAACTCAGTAGAATTGTGTCCAAACACCTACAATATTTCACAACTTTTGACAGGAGAAAATTCGTCACATAAGCATCAAAACAACCAAATTATGCTAATAGCTGAAACGAGGCAAACCTGTTCCAGTGTTTAACTCGCTGAGTGACACCTCTCCCTCTGGAGGAGGCGTCCTATAGGAACCAGCAGGTGACAGCGATGTCATAGACAAAATAAATCACAAGACCTTTTTTTTTTTTTTAATTATGCAGATTGATTCATTAATATTATGCAAATAATCTGAGGAAGAAAGAGAGAAGAGAAGCTGATGCAAATCAAATGCAATTCTCCTCACAAGACTGCAAGAATGTGGTAATGACGGTTTGCTTGCGAAGCCCCGTCGTTTCATTGGTCAGAGTTGGAGGAGCTGTATTGTGACCGAGGTTTCTCGAGGGGAAATATGACAGATTCAGAAGCCAACACCTTGCATTCAAAACATAGATTTAAAAGTCATTTATACAACAACTGAATATATTCAACACTTCCTCCAGCATAAGGTATTGGTAATCATTGGAATGCATCTCAGACAAATCACATTAAAGTTAATGAGCGCCACAACTGTTTGTATAATACAGAACGGCTCAACAAGTGATGCAATGCTAATTCGATACAGTGACACGTGTGGCTGTGGGTAGAGATGTTACACAACGGTTAATTGCGCTGTATCCATTCCATAAACTAATCTTAATAAAACATTAAACTAACACGAGATAGAGAAAAAGAGTAAGAGGAAATGAACTGTACCTCTAAGAGCAAGCCTTATTGAATTATACTGTGCCAGGAGCGCCGGCAAATTATCCCCCCAGTCAATTTGCCCACCGACTACAGAGCGCTCCTCGTGAAAAGCCTCTATAGTTTGCAAAGTCTAAGGTTATTGAGTGGAGCTCTGAATAGAATATGTATGTATGTTTAAAGTTTTACAGCTCATTGTTATTCACCACCTACATTACAGTGGATAAACAAGAGGTTCAATGCACAAGGCTTTCTCATTCATAGTAATCTAAATGTGTCACTTATGAGTAAAATGAAGGTTTTTTGAGAGGAGACGTGGTTGTATTTTCAAATGTGGCATTAAGTGGCATGCAAAACTAGTCCATCTATCTATCTATTCATCTATCTATACACACAGTATATCTATCTATCTATCTATCTATCTATCTATCTACCTGCTTAACGTCAGGCCGAACAACACCCCTTAGCTGAGATATAACCACAACCAACAAGTTCTCATCCCAACTTGTCACATACTGCCGCTTTGTCATGGCCCTTTGCATCACTTTTGGTTTAGGCAACAAAACCACTTAGTAAGCTTTCGGAAAAAAAACTACATGGTCGGGCTTAAAACTACTCCGTTTGTAAAGTGAAAATTAAACTGAACGTTGTAAACAAAACAGCATTCTCCTGGATGAAAACCTTGTGTGTGTTTGACCCCTCCACCTCCCCTCCCGCTCGCCCTTGGTGTGTCTTTTCACTCTTTAAACTACGTCACCAAACTCCAGGCGCTTTACTTTATTATTATTATTAGGGCTGTCAAAGTTAACGTGATGATAACAAGTCAGCGCAACTTAATTTTGACGCCACTAATTTCTTTAACGCATTAACGCAATCGATCTTTCAGCGGTTTTATCGGGCTCAGTTTTAAAGCTAGAGTGAAGATACTGGTATCATTTGAAACTAGAAAACTCAAGCGATCAATTGGTACCAACCAACCATCCTACTAGATTGTCGCAAAAGAAGCTAGGTAATGATAAAAACTTGCGCTAAATTTTGGCGAGGAAAAACTGGCATTGCCATTTTCCAAGGGGTCCCTTGACCTCTGACCTTAAGATATGTGAATGGAAATGGGTTCTATGAGTACCAACGAGCTTCCCCTTTACAAACATGCCCACTTTATAATAATCACATGCAGTTTGTGGTGAGTCATAGTCAAGTCAGCACACTGACACACTGACAGCTGTTGTTGCCTGTTGGGCTGCAGTTTGCCGTGTTATGATTTGAGCATATATTCTATGCTAAATGCAGTATCTGTGAGGGTTTCCGGACAATATTTGTTATTGTTTTGTGTTGTTAATTAATTTCCAGTATATAAATATATATACATTTGCATAAAGCAAGCATATTTGCCCACTCCCATGTTGACAAGAGCATTAAATACTTGACGTGAACATGGCCTCTCCTGGCCAGGATTTCACCCCACTCGCTGTCAGCTGCCAAGCCTTTGTTTTCCTCACACACAGCCATTCAGGCATGACCAACTCACGTCCTCCACTTCCCACCTAATCATCACTTCAGTGGTTGACAAGGACGCTCATAAAAGATGGTGAATTATTTGACTCGGGTCGAATAGAGCTTTTCGTCACGTCATTGCTGAAGGATATTTCACAAATCCAAACGCTGACTGATTTTGTGGGTTGGGCGACATTGACCCACAAAGGAAGTGTTTTCCAACCTTATTTTGATTCGAGGTGAAGACAACGACGGATAAAAAAAAAAATAGGTTGATGGATGGATTAAGAGACTCGGTGCATTAGTGTAAGGTTAAGTCAAGAACTTGTCTGTTTTCTTTATTTTCCTGAGCTGCCTGTACGTGAGATGAATCCAGCGGATGGCAAACGACAGTTGAATATGTTATAGTATACTTGAAGAGGTGTCTTTATGTTTGACCTCCTCAGCCCGTGAAAAAGCACTTATGTTCGCCTTGCTTCAAAGCAGTTTGTCCAAAAATAAAAATAAAACAGGCAAAGATGTGGGAGACTGACACTTTCGGTTCCGCTAAAATTGCCTTTAGCAGTTCTATTGATGGGATTGGGCATAGTCTTTATTCCAGAGCCAAAAGCAGACTTTTTTTTTTTTTTTACTTTGTGCACCCAGCCAGAATGTATGACTTAAATCTCAAATGTTTTATACTGATATCAAATTGTAGGATTCAAACAAATGCTCAGGGCTAAAAACATCGTACTCCTCAGCCAAAACAGCATTAGTTTGAGAGGAGACTTGAGAGAAAAAGTACTCAGTATTGAGTTGAAATCTCATCACAACTTTTAATTGACTCAAAGAAGAGTTCCAAATTGATTTTGAAAAAAAATGCGACTGTATAATTTAAACTTAAAACAAAGTGCAGTAATGAGATGAAACTTTTTTTTTCTCCCTGGATAGAGTGTGAGTGCATTCATGCATATGCGTAGGAGTGTGTCTGTAGATGTGTGTGCACTACGGTCATTACACTTTTAACAGGAGCGGCCCTGCACACAGTAGAATTTCTGATGAGTCACGTCTTCAAAGAACGCATGTGCCTTTTTAACTGTGGTTGGTGCCGATAATAATAATGAAGAAGAAAATACAACTAGCTCAAACTAGAGAAATGGCGCCATGGTTTGTTTACAATGCCTTAACGGCTTTCATGTCCTTGTTGTAATTACTAAAATTCTGAATTTTAAGAGAGAGAAATGTTGTGTACTCAACCTCCTGCTATGAGTACCAGTTTAAAATAAAACCCTCTGCAGCACCAGATTAAAAATATTGTTTACCAAAAAAAACATACACAGGGCTCTACAAAGGAATGGAAATCGGAGCATTGGCTAGTTTTGCTCTCATTACAGCCGCCAGACCTAAATCCAGAAGTTTATTTTAGGTCTTCAGTCAATATGGGAGTTATTGATCAGTACATTACAAATACTTTGTCAAGTGAGTGGATGGAAATCCAATAAATAAAGTCTGGCAAAAAAAACCTTAGTGTTGGTGCATGATGAGCAGTACTTAGGCGATCAGGAAAATCCAATACTTAACAATCCTCACATTTGACTGAATACGGGGTCTCCACCTGTCTGTTCACAATGCACAGCCACAGAGGAAATAAACCTTGTGTTATATTCTGCTATCAGAATTCATCAGGCTCTGTTTGTGCAACTGAGCAGTCACGCAGCTTACGGGCTCTATTTTAAGCAGAGCAAGTATGAAGGCAATATGTGGATCGTAAGCTCCGAGCTGCGGATGAAACAGAATAGAGCAGAGAGCAAACTAGCAGGGGTGAAGAGGAGGCGCGCGAGTGTTTAACCTGAGCAACATCCTGAGAGAAGGTTAGTTTCAAAAAGTGTGATGTCCACATCAATGTTGCACAGAAGTATTTTGAGAAGTACACTTTTACAGTATTATTAAGATAAGACTACTCACATAAGAGAACAAAAAATGGCAATAGGACCGTCATCGTCCATCATCCCAGCTCACGTTGGCCGAGATGCGGTGTACAGCTCTGGACAGGCTGCCAATCCAGAGCTGATACACATATGGGTGAAGCCAACAAATAAACTAACAGAAGTGAACTCCAGACATACAAATTAGGATAGAATAGAATAGAATAGAATAGAATCTTACCATTAAGTTCTCATAAAGTCCATATAGTTCACCAATAGCTGGTAAATTAAAGAGGACCTGTTATGCTTTTTTGCTTTTTCCCTTCCCTTTAGCGTGTTATATCGTTTTTTGTGCATGTAGAAGGTCTGCAAAGTTACATAGCTCAAGGTCCACGCCAAAGGGAGTTACTCTCCCCCACAGAAACACTGCTCCTGAACTGCTTGAAACGCCTTGCTTGAAGTCCGGCCTTTTCTTCCGTAAAGTCGTGATGTCACCAAGTAACATATTTACATAATACCTGCCTAGTGGCTAGCTTGGTACACCCTCAAACAAAGCTAGCTAGAGTTGAGCTGGAGCAGAGTCCGAATAGTTTGGTTTGGTTGACCAATCACAACAGATGGCCAGCTGACCAATCAAAGGAGACTGGGCTTTTCAGGAGGGCGGGGCAGGAGCTCAGTTTCAGACAGAGGGTGAAAAGAGGTGCTGCAGCACAGCCGGTATGAGTAAAGTAAAGCCTTTTTTGGACATTAAAGCATGTAAACATGTTCTAGTGGAAACCTATTCACCTGAAAATGAGCATAATAGGTCCTCTTAAAATCCTTCCAATAATTCCTAACTATGGAAACTTGACATGGGTGTAACCAGCAGGCAATTTGAGGGGAGATGAGTTGGGATAACATCCCCCTTGTTAGCAAAAAGACCAAAATGCATGCCCCTTGTTAACCTGCCATCCCCCTCTCCATCCCCTAGTAGCAGAGAGAGTGCATGGGGCAGAGGGGATGTTTAGTTGAATATGTTAGTCTAGTCTGCCTGACTCATTGAACCTATATCTGGCTGATGTTTGAGCAAGTTAGCATCTATGTCCCCGACCATGGCTCTGAAATATCAGTAGCCAAACTGAGCTGTGTCGTAATCTGTCCGTGGTGCTGAAGTAGGAGACAGCTTTGAAATTGTGACTTTTTCGCTGAGTCCCGCCCTTCTGTCTGTTTCGTCTTGGATTTATAATATTCTATAAACTATATAGCTGGGGGGGGGTTAAAAAATATAGACCCAAAAAAGTTGTTCTTTAGTTGCGGGTGAACAAAACGAATCGGATCAGTCCCCCCTGTTAAAAATTAACAAATTGTCTACTGGGTGTAAATATATATACAGCACAATGGTTTAAGGCGATCAATAAAATATCAAATTATGTTGTACAAAATTCAACAGACAAAGAAAACACAGCGACTGGCACCAACCTTACAATAAGAAAATTGATCTGTCAAACTTGTGCTGCCTGACATGGTTGTGTCAAAGTTACACTGATGGATTTGTTGCAGCCCTGTCTACTCATAAACCCATTTTAGGTTGACAACCTGTCATGTATCCCGAACAAAGACACCAAACCACACCGGTGAAGTGTAGAAACAGAACAGAAAAATCTAAAACGAACACACAGTTTCAAGTTAGGGTGTCGGGAGAGTCAAATCCCAAATGTGCCTCCATGATTAACTCCACTCTGGCCCAAAAAAGGCGAGGGACAGACAAGAAAGGATGATATTTTCTTATTAGTTTTACTTGGTGGATCATAATGGATCAGATAGGGACATGGAGGACCTGATTAGCGATTCTACTGCCATCCTCTTTCATGGGAAGATCCGCGATAAGGCCCATCCATCAAACTTGACTGACTCATTCAAAGTGATGGGAGAGAAGTGAGCCTATCTGTTTATCAGCACTCTGTCTTTCAGATAAGCTTATATAGTCTGGTGGCATAGGAGAGGAGCTGGAATTAGACATGGCAGCCTCTGTGGAGAGTGTCGATTCCCCAGTATAGGAGAGACATCTGCTGGCTGCAAGCTGACTTACAACTCCATATAGCCTCCCCCTGTATATCACCATGGAAAGCTTGTGTGGTGTGACGGACAGGAAAGTTTGCTTGATATTCATCTCTGACTTCCGTTTAGCTCATCAGCTGTTGGACAGTTTTAACACTGAAATGGCACCACTGGTGAAACAGTGAATGTGACTTTTTTTTAATGCACTGTCGGTTGCAGAAATCTTGCAGAGTCAAGAACAGTATCTTTCTACTCGTCCAAGTTCAGTTTAAAAAGTTTGAGCCTCCATAAATGATTTCTTTGTTTGTCTGCTGGTTTGATTTGCTGACAAAAAATGTAAGTATGTAGACCGTTTCTCAGCCAAAGTGAACATCAAAGTTGAGGTATTTCTCCACCATCACCACATGTACGCAGTTAAAAAATGATAATTGTCTAATGGCGGGAATCCCAGATTTGAATCACTAACAAAACCGAATAAACCTGCCAAGTGCAACGTGTCTATCAGATTTCAGCCAACTCCATTTGCAAGCTGTTGTGGTAACACAGAGAGAGAGGTGGAAACTTTCATTGTTACAACTTCGCTGGCAGATATGAAAATGTTTTTTTTTCTTTTTAATTTTGTGATTAAAATGATTAAATTCTCATTAAAAAATGAACTTAAAGATGTTAAAAGAATTGAGGGTTTCTGTTTTTGTGTTTTGTGTTGTTTCAAGTTCTATTATTATAATATATTTCATTATATTGTTAATATTTTGATCATAAAGTGGCATGACAGCCTTGATTTCACCTCCAACAACTACTCACCCACACTACAGCCTTTGCCATGAGTGTATGAATGTGTATGTGAATGGTTGAATGCTGACATGTAGTGTAAAGCGCCTTGAGTGGTCGGAAGACCAGAAAAGGCGCTATATAAATGCAAGTCCAGTTACCATTTTACCATTTACGGTGGCCATACTGTAATTCCCCACTTGGTTCTCCCACATTCCTCCAATGAAGGGGAAGAAATGAGCAATTAGGAATGTATTTTTATACTGCTGTTGTTCGAGGAGGGAGATTTCTGAGCCACCAATATATTTGTTCACTCATGCTGAATGTCAATTAGTGGGTCAGTCCGATCATTTGAGGTTAAATGAAATGGCACAAATTCAAATGACACCCCAGACAACAGGGTCTTGTTTACTGTGGTGAGGTGAACTGGGACATGACTTGCAAAGGATCTTAACGGGACTTAATGGGAACAGGGAGGCTGGTGGGGACAGCGCTTGTTTACCACCTCCAAAATAAAACGGCATGGGTTACCCTGCAGAGATAACTGTTTTCAACAGGGTGTGAGCAAATCACGTAATTATGGACCAGAACATTTTTTGGCAGACCCCAACTGTGCTCGCACACGCACACACACATACACACACACACACACACACACACACACAAACACACTCACACACACACTGTGTTACTGCGTGCGCATGCACAAAAACACGTGTTGTGCTTCTCGCTGTATTTGCACAAACAGATCCACCAAACATATGAACAAACTTCTCTCATTATTTATCAATTTAGCTCATATCCACATTTAATCAACACAGCCATATTTATCTCCAGCTGCTCTCTGTTGTTTTGATGCTGCAGTTATACGGGCAGCAATCTCCAATTCGCAGCCATATGCTGCCAACGTAACTCTTGAGAGAGGTCCATGTTTAAAATGACTGTGTGGCTGCGGCTGCCAAGTCTGCTCTGAGTGGAATTAATTAAAAAGTACTGTACTCCTCCATCTGCCCCGCACATGTTGGCAACCCCAATGTTTCACACTTCAGGGAGACAAGTGGAAACTAAGTTAGAGAAACATAATCTTTATGCAGGGGTGAGAGTGGGAGATCTCAGGGGGACAGCAGGCGGAGGGTGATAGTGCTACTATTCACAACGGGGCTGCACAAAAAAAAAATGATGCTGATAGGTGTTGCATGTAGACAAGGCTAAGCAGTTCAGGATGTGGTTTATTGTATCTGACAGCACAGTCCACCAGCACCAGCCAATTAATAAACCACAGACCCAACTAATAGAGTACGTTTTAGTGGACAAGAAGGACACAGTTTGGAGCTGTGTAATAGCACTTTGATGTGTAATTCATGAAGTGCAGCTTTCCAAAACTCATCCATATTCAGGTTGTTATTGTTCAGTGTTCTAATTAGCACTGGCTATGCACTTCTCATGCAAGAGGCTGTGGCCGGGTTCTTAAACATATTCTCCTACAGAGGACATTAGTTACCTTAAAGGGGAACTATGCCCATTTTTAAAATTCATACATCATTCCTATGGTCTGAGACAGTCCAAAAAATATTAGTAAACATGAAAAACTCTCTAAAACTCAAAATTGTGATGTCATAGGGTATAAAGTGTGGTACTGCTCGATAGACAATGAATGGGGAAATATGTTCTAGATGACACTGAGAGCACCCAGAGGAATGTTCGGAGTATATGGGAACATATTCTGTTTCAGAACTGAGAACGTTACAATAGAATAAAGCTCATTTGGGTATAAAAAAGAAAACAAACATTCTCCCAGTCATTGTCTATGGAGCAACTCCAGACTTTATACCGTATGACATCACAAGTTTGAGACTTACTTCTCTGGTTTCTGGCTTTGAGAGAGAGTAGCTCATGCTCACAAATACTGACTGGACTTTACTAGGCCATGGAAATAACAATATTGGAATTCTTGAAAGGTGTTCCCCTTTAAAAGAAAGGGTAAGTATTTTTTTAACTGTCATATTTGTCACGTAAAATAAACTTACAAGAAGCAAAAAAACACACGCTTTTGTGTGCTGTTTTTTATTGTTGTATTAAGACAAAGACTCAGCTGAATGCGTGCGGGCCTGAAGGTCTCTCGAGATGATCCACTTATTTCTTTTGAAAAACTCCCTTTTCTCTGCACAGGCTGACAGATACGTGTTGGAAGCACAAACAACACGCCCGGCAGGTTAGGCACTTTTTCCGGATGTCTTGTTCCTGATACAAATCTTGTGTTTTTAAATATTTTATCAACTAAATCTAAAAGCCTTTTTATTCGTCCATTATATCAACTGTATGCCACCTTTTTATCACAGTTTATTGATGCTGCAGGGGTTTAAAATGCGTAAAAAAAACCAACAACTTGGTTACGCCATGACACTACTTCAGCTATATCCAGTGCACATGTGTGTCTATACTTCCTTTAAGGCACAGACACATATTATAGTGGCCTGTTATCCATCACAACTAGCTGACAGAGCCTCAGGGAAAGAGTGTTTTCAAAGTTGACAAGCCAGAGAAGGTAACTAACTGGTCATCTGAAGAAAAAAAATATATATAAAGTGTCACATTGTATGGGTTGCACTCTTCAGTTTGGTTTGCATGCTTCCCATACTGAGTTGTAGCCTCATGCTTTGCTGTGTGGATGAACTGTCTGCTTGCATTAATGAGCAGGTGTGCTTAATAAAGTGTCCACTGAGTTTATATTTCATGTTAGAGTGATTAATGCTACATCTGCTAATTGCATTCGCTTTAATGCGCTACTATTACTCCTGTTCCCAAGATGTGCCGGCAGTGATGGTGATAAATGACGGCATGGTCTGACTGGTACTGTATGCATATTCTGACTGGGTATTTAATTCGCTGTGGGTTCTGGATACAACCGTTTCCCTTCTCCCCCTTCTGGGCCTGCCTGCCGTTGCTATAGAAACATCAGAGAGAGAGAGAGAGAGAAAGAGAGGCACTGACTGCGATGGAGGTGTGTGCGTGTGTTTGTGTGTGTGTGTGTGTGTGTGTGTGTGTGTGTGTGTGTGTGTGTGTGTGTGTGACTGTGACAGAGCGAGATTTCAAAGAAGACTGTTGAGCTGTGTCTAATTAGAGTATGTAGTCACACTCTCATCTGTGCAGTGAATGTGGAAGCCTACAGCAGGTCACATCTGACTGAGAGCCAGTGCCCTCAGCATCCACACACACACATGCACACACACACACACACACACACACACACACACACACACACTCTCTCTCTCTCTCTCTCTCTCTCTGACAATGGGCCACCATGGAAGTCCAAACACTCATAGTAAGCACAGCATGACATTTTCAAAATACTGTTAAGTATCTATTACTTGGTCTTTGCATCCCTGCAACTATACAACTTCTTATGTTATCTGGCACCAATACATCTGTAGTTAGTAGAGCCAATTGTGCTAAACGACACACTACAATAAAGTACTAACCATGTCCGGTATAAATACAAGAACCACTGCAGAGCCCAAATTGTAAAGCACTTGCTACAGACGCAGCATTTTTAACAGCAGAGGGCCCGGGCTGATTTGTGGATCTCATCTTTGCTGGGTCTGCTCTCAATGCTTGGCTGGTACATGATCCCTTATGGATTAAGTAATTGAATGCAGTATCGCTTCACAGGGCCCCGAAACCCCCCAAAATCAGATGCTTTTTTCTATCTGCCAGGAGGAGCAGTGATAGAAGCTGAAAAAAGGTGAGCCTGGCAGCAGACTGTAGGGTGAAATTGTAACTTATTTACATATTTTGGGGCATTAAAGGACAGCCTTGACATGTTTAAAGGTGTAGAAGGGAGTATATTCTGGATGGTGTTTGTCCTGACTGAGGCAAAAGGAGACATGCTTTAATCCATGTATTGAAGTAAGAAAAAAGCCATATCTCTCTAAAGTATTAAGGAGTTGGTATTCACACTGCTGAAATCATATTAAATGGGTCACCAAGGTATTTAACAAATGCAATGTAGCAATATAAAGCATCTTGAAATCTTGACCTTAAAGGTCCCGTATTATGCAAATTTTCAGGTTCATACTTGTATGTTGTGTTTCTTCTAGAACACGTTTACATGCTGTAATGTTTAAAAAAAAAGTATTTTCCTCATACTGTCTGCCTGAATATGCCTTTATTTACCCTCTGTCTGAAATGCTCCGTTTTAGTGCATTTCAACAGAATTTTAAAAAAGAAGAAGAATGAAATCAACAAAATTGTGTTGCTAGGCAACAGCGTTTACTTCCTGTCAGCTGATGTCATTCACATACACTGCAACCAGAAATAAACTGGGACAGAATATTTACTTTTAAAACTGTGAAATGGTCTTGTGACATCACTAAATTACAGAAATCCTGACGGCTCGTTTAAAGGCACAGCTTCTGAATACGGACTGTGTGTATTTCTCCATGGATTGAGCATTTCAATACTTTCACAGTAATTATGTAGCACTTTAACCTACTATATAATAAAAAAAGACATGGAAATCTCATTTTCTAGAATATGGGACCTTTAAATTACAGCATCTGGAGCGTTTGAAGATTACATTAACCATCTTCTTTTCAACTTTTTGTTATAGCATCAATTGAAGACATACTGAAGCAGACATTTTTATAAACAACTGCTCATGACTCACTCCAGACAGGTGGTTTTGCTTTCCCCTCACGGGGAATGTGTTTCTAACCTCAGACAGGGCTTAAAAATATCCGTGTTCAAAGCAAGCAGAACAAAAAAACAGATTTCACATGCCCATCTCTTGAACTGTCTATGTACCAATGATAACCGTTTCTGATTAACAAGGAGTCGGGGGTCTGTTTGCAACACACAGCTTTATTAGAGTCAGCAGCATGAGGTTTGTATAATTTGAAAACAACAGGTAGGCCCGCCGTGTTTTTAGGACTGATGTCTAATGACAGTGCTTTGCTAATAATGCGGTCTCAGAGTTGTTGTGTTACATCCACTCTACAAGGCTGCAATTAGACTGTCAGGGACTTAAGTGGGTTGATCCAAGCTGATTGGATTTATGTATACACACACTGCAGGAAGAGGCACAGCAACGCACAAAAACACTGCAAACTATCTGTGCATATACAGTATGTGTGTGTGCTGGTGTGTCAGTTTACAGTTTGGCTACAAACACTTTCCTCCAGTTGACATTTACACAGCTCAGAGTCACTTGAACACTGCCCTTTGAACACACATCAAAAGTTAAACGTATTTCTGTCTTTACCTCAAATCATATTCAAAAAAGTTACTTTTAACTCCATTACTCACAACATGCTTCTTTCAAGAAAGTTAAAAATCGGATAAATGGCACCGTAGCAAAGTTAGAGATAGAAACCTGTTAAATGTGTGCCGGAGACACATAAAACATGTTCTTTGACTTTGAATTTCTCCCCCGCTGAAATGTTTACCGTTTACTTTTTAATGAAGGCGGCAAGGTCACCGAGTGGTGTTTTTTATTTATTCAGACTTTTGACTCTATGATCTGAAGCCCCAGAGACTGCCTTGCAGTTAAACTTCCAAACTTCCTTATTTATTTTCCTGCAGACTCCCATTTGAAACAGCTGAATTCATACATTATTTGTGTGTCATTTGCATGTATTAAAGCTTCTCAAATAGCATTGCATCTTTCAAATCCCCAACAAATGCGAGGGCCCCGACACACACAAGCTCAAATCAAGGTTATCTGAAAAACAAAGCAAGCAATCTGACCACTGACATGCACACATTTCGTGTCTTTATAAGTACAAGGCCGTAGTTTGATAAAAAGTTGCAAAGGCATACAAAGTTTTCTTTTGCTTTGCACTGCCCCTGTCAGTCCTCGGTCTTTTACAGAAAAAAAGAAGCGTTGCAGGCGACTGTGCCGCTAATTTAACATGCTCAGACAGCCGAACCAGTAAAAACTATAATGTGTCTCAGATGCCATCATGATTCAGTGAGCAATGAGAGAGATGATGCGAGTATTTAGGTAGAAGTAGTATACAGTATGGATCAAACTGCTTTTGATAAAGAAACTTTCATCATAGACTTGTCGTCTCACTTTATCCTCTTTGCTGCAGAATGAATCAATACAAGTCATTGCCAAAACTGTGCCAACAAATGTGTTGTTCTTAGTTCCTTTGCTCACTTTCACACCCTCTCCATTCTGTATCTACTCTTTTACAGCATTCACACTATTGTACCTGTAACATAAAGCATTTTGATTACAGACAGCTGACTTAAACATCAGTGTACCATTTCCAGGTGTTTCTACAATATAATTTCTGAAATTAGGGCCCTCTTTGTCGAAACTAAAACAAACTGTACACACAAAATACTAAATATGTTACATCTCTTGCAAAAGTAGACAATTCAGTCAAATATAAACTCTTCTAAAAATGGTATTTTCGCATCATTACTTTATACACAAACCCCAAATAAATAGCTCTTTTCACATGCCAACTGGACACTGATGTACTAAGTACTGTTATCTAGAGAGGCTTTGGCATTTTCATTTCTGCATGCTGTTTTGCTGACTACAAATGCAATGCAACAAACAAATGAGTTTAAGTATCAGACACAATTACTTTAACTGAAGATGACATGAGCATAGTTATTGTATTGTACTGTAAACAAAATACAGTGAAATACTGTAATTGTAATTTACACAAACTCTCTCTCCAAAAGGGGCCTCCATTGTTGTGCAAGCCAAACCCGAATACTATTATACTATTTATAGTGTTCAAGCTCTGATTTCTAAGTGATCTAATTGGTTACAGGTGTTTTCACAGGTGCATTCTGGGTACAGGCGATTGATAATCGAGTGTGGTATTTCAATAGCAGTGTTTAGCAAACAACACACTGGCTTTTATTTTTGAATGATGTGTCTAATGTAGATAACCGTGTGTAGTTATTTGCAAAAAGTGTGTTTTAGAATTTCAAACTTAGTGTAAAGCAGACAAAGTGCTCATGGTTTAGCATACCTGGTCAATAGATATTGGCTACACGAGTTAGTGGTTTCAATAATTGTGCCACAAGTACCAGCTTTTGTGTCTTGGCAATTGCAAAAAAAACTGGCACATCTTAATAAAACATGATATATACAGTAAGATAATGTGTGCAGCAAGAAGACCTAAAATAAATGTATTCCTTTACATATTCTACCTTAAATGTATTACACATTTTGGGTAATGCAATGTGGTACTTTTCATTGACTGACATTTGTAAAATACAAATACTCACTGCTGCAGTAAAATATAATGACCACTAGATGTCAGTACATCATCATATTTAATGTTTGCCTTGTGTTGCCTTTTTACTGTAACTTACAGTATTAGTCCACTATACACACTTGTACTGTATTAGGTGTGTGTATGTGTGTGTGTGTGTGTGTGTGTGTGTGTGTGTGTGTGTGTGTGTGTGTGTGTGTGTGTGTGTGTGTGTGTGTGTGATGGTGATTTTTTACGTTTGTGCCCAATATGTCACATTTTATCATGATAAATAGGATCCACACAGACCTTTTCATGTGTGTTTGTCTATGTGAGTAAAAGATAAAACAATATAGAGAAAATAACAACATAGACGGAGAGACAGAGATGAATATATAGAGGCTGCTTCCATTAGTCATGGAAGACATCCTTATTACCAAACCACGGGGATCATTAACATATTCTACCAGCAACACCCCAGAGCTTACATTCCCAATCTGTATTTCTTCCTCTCAGATACTCAACATATTGCCTTGAGGAGTGGGATTCCAAATAACATTCAGATCATTTGAGTGTACATGTGTGTGTGTGTGTGTGTGTGTGTGTAGGTGTGTTCATGGGTGACAAAAACAGATTTAACGCAAGACTGATGAGCAGCACCTGTATTTTCATACTCACACACTCATCTGAGCGTTGAATGAAAAAGCCCACAGCAGGCACACGCACACACACGCACGCACGCACGCACGCACGCACACACACACACACACACACACACACACACACACACACACACACACACACCCTCAGTCTATGGTGATGGATATATCAGAGCAGTGTATGTGTCGTTCTAATTACACGCTGCATCCATCCTGCTCTCCTCTCATTAAATAATGACATGTAATCTATGGGCCAGAGCCTCGTCTACAATACTGCTGTGATAAGGACAAATTAAACAATGTGCACCTCTCAGGTCCTCTGATAACAAAGGTGAATTTGATCGAGGCGATGTGCATGCTGCTTATGTGTGCATGCTACCACACTATGCATGCACATGAATGGCTGTCAAGCAGCTGTACAACCAATGAAGCTGAGAGTCGATCAATTTTAACTTTGGGCTCAAGGTTGATCAGGGAGGGGAAGTCAACCTTCAAATCAGCCACAAACTCAATATCAAATGGGCGTAACAACCTAGAAAGAATACCAGCAAAGCTGAGGGGCTCCCATACATGTGTTTAACAGTTAAAGGAACAGCGTGTAGCATTTAGGGGGATTTATAGGAAGAAATGGTATAGGCTACATGCACACTATATCCACCTATGTCATGTTTATAAAGCAACCTGTTACAATAATCATTCAATATTTATTCCATTTGCACTCTGCACCATTGCACTACTGTATTATTGTTTACAATTTACTGAAACAACTTGACAAAAAATAATACACTGTTGTTCCTTATTGTATTATTTTTATATATTTATCTTCTTTCTTTACTCTTGTTCAGCTTTGTTGACCTTGTTTTTTTTTTCGTATATACGATAACAGCAAAATAACCAGAGTCAAATTCCTGTGTAGTCATACCTGGCAAATCCAGCTGATTCTGATCCAAGACAAACATCAACAGCATCACATAGCCTGGCACAGCGGCCACATATTCACACACACAGCTGACAGACGCAGCAGCATCTTTAATAAAGCATTATGGATAGAGCGCCTGCATTAAGGTTAAAAAATACACTTTAACATAGCACGGCACGGCGGCCACATATTCACACACACAGCTGGCAGCAACATCAGCATAAAATCCAACTGCACGAACAAAAACTACACTCAATAAACAATAATATTGAAAAGGTAAATGAGCTTACGTTTGATGGTGACAGCAGGAGACGACGGGGCTTGGTTTTGAACATTGAAACGATCTCTTTCAAAGGAGAGCAGGGACAAACAGTTCATCATTGACTGAGTGTTGATAAACAGTCTTTCAGCAGCAGGTCTTCAGCTTGTTATGGGTAGGGTGACGAGGGGCCACATAACGTTACGTGTTGTTATTAGTTGGCACTTGTTGAGCAGAAACTGGAGGTCTTGGTTGAGAATGATGGCTGAACTTCTTCCTCCTGCTCCTCAGGCTTCTGTTCCTCAACGCACAGGTGTTTCGGTTTAACGAGTGACCTAGTTATCTGGTGACTTTCATCCGTGTGCTCGTAGTAACTTTAATGTTACAGGTTGACGCGGATAATAAACAAAGAGAAGTATTCATTTAAAATTGATAAAGTAAACTTCAAGGCTTTCTGTTTGTGTTTTCCACAGCTGTCGTCACGAGGAGCAATCAGAGACACCAGCTGAGTGAAAGAGGAGGGGCTGCTCGCGGGCATCAGGGTTGCCAGATCAGATTGACAGTTTCCAGCACAATCACAACATAAAACCTGCTCAATTTATTTAAAAACAACCCAAATCTTAACTTTCTACAAACCATTACATGCGCAATAGAAAACACATAATAAGCATACAACGTTTCATATCTGCATCAAATAACCAAAGATAAAATAGTATATCGCAACCCACATAGAGTGCAGTCAGACAACCAAATACTGTACACAAGTTGCCATGTCAGTGTCGGTAATGATGACGTCAAGGTAAGTAGGTCCTCCCTTATCCCTAACGAAGACTGACTGAAAACAACTCATGTCGATCAAATATTTCTCAAATTAAAGTTGTCAATAATATGAGGGAGTGGACACACTGAAGTTTGCTGAATTGTATATCTGTGTTTTTGACCATAAAATTTGATAATATTGTTTTCAGTATTTTCAAAATCCTGCCAAATGTTGACAAAAGCAGCCTAAATTTCATCTACCAGCCCAACGTTATTTTCCCTGCCCAATTTAATCAAAAGTAGCCCCGATTGGGGGGGAAACCAGACCAATCTGGCAACACCAGCTGGCATTTGCAAAATGTACTGCCACTCAAAATCTGACCTATCACAGAAGACACAAGAAGCAAATAAACAAGAATTGTTTTATGGTCATGGCCCACCTAGGCACACCAACAGCATCTGAGGAGAATTTTGATGTTGACATACACTATTTTTCTAGTCAGCAACATTGTTCTGTTTATTTATTTATTTATTAATGAAATGGTGGGTGGTTACTAATAAATTGCTGGTTTCTGTTGGACCTTATTCAGGCAAGTAACTTGGATTCAAAAATAAAATTGATGTTAAATATGCTGCAAGAAAGACAAATATTAAACTAAACATTATAAATGTGAAAGCTTTCATGCAGTCATAATGTAACAAGACTAAGAGTCTAAAGCCATGCTACTGGCTCTGAGAGGCTGCACTGCTAAATGATAATGTCAGCATGTTAGGTAAAATGTTAATCATCTTAATTTAGCAGGTTAGCATTTGCTCATTAGCAATAAACACTAAGTAAAGCCGAGGCTGATAGGAATGTCATTAGTTTTGCAGGTATTTCGTCATAAGTCAGTGATTATTGGACAAAATACCTGATGATGGATCTAGATCAAAAGTTAGGGTAATGACCAAAGTATTACAATTCATCCTGACTCCTGAGGCAGGCATGAATGTGTGTACAAAATTGCATGGGAATCCATCTAATACTTGTCAAGACATTGAGTCTGGACCAACTGACCAACAGCCAGCATGGCTGAAAATCTAAAAAGAAGAAAACTTTGGAACAACAGCAACAATACAGTATATGGCATTGTTTGCAGACTTAAGTGTGACTTATCAGTGTCTGAGGACATGTGTGTGCATATCTTTTCTCTGCCCTATGCAGTTGTAATAATCATATTGACGGGATCTTTAATTATAGGGAGAGCAACTTAATTTACACCCAGAGCGTACAGAGAGAACATTATATGCATGAGCAGGTGGGCAGGTTTGCAGGTGTGTACGTTGGTGGGACTAAATGTCTGCCAAATGACAACCGAGAACATTTGTCAGACAGAGAAATGTCCATAGATGAATAGATAACTAGATGCTGTGGATATATATGCAACGCTCTGGTCTGTTTATGTTCTTTGTTACAGCTTTAAAAGCTGCCACTGACATCCACAACATATGGCCCAAAATAAACAGCAACATCCTCGATGAGGTATGCATTAATTTAAACAAAGCCTGAATAGATAAATGGCATATGGTTAGACACTGAGGGAAAGAGGCCAGTTGAATGAGATCTGAGTGCTGCAGGGTGTAAAGATGAGTCCAGTCATCAAGCCGTACGTCCCACGTACACCCACACACACGTTACATATGGTGTTCATGACCTTTCCTCTACAGTGAGAGGAGAGGAGACATATTAAAGGTTGTATGGAAAGAAACATTAATGCACACACACACGTTTGCTGCACTAAAAATGCACAAACATGCCATGTACACAGGCCACACACTGTGCACCCGTCCGACACTTTTTTTGTCCCCTCGCTTCTCTCTCTCTCACGTCCACACACAGGCAGACAAACACATCCCAGCACCAAAGGAGTAACTTTGCAATGCGAATGAGCTTCTTTAGGAGCCCCTGTCACGGCTTGGAGAAGCCACAACGCGGAGCACAGTTTGAATACGAGGATTCTAACCACCGCGTGTTGCATCAGCACCTCGCTGACATGCCGGGAGAGGAGGCTGTGTTTGCTGTCATGCCTGAACACAGCCTGAATACATACAACACATGCAGCAATGACATGAATTGACAGACTGAGGCAAGCTACTTGGGTTCGTGGAATAGTACGTGAAGGAGGGTGAATGTATGGGAATGTTATGTGTGCATTTCTAAGTCATACTGCAAGAGGAGAGCAGTCATGACATTTCCTAAAGAGAGACAGACTGTAAACTGAACCACAGCGAGGATAAAGTTTCCTCTGGCACGCGAAATGTCACGGCGTGTAAGTGTGTGCGCAAAACTGATGTAATCCTTTTATAAGGTTGTTTCAATAGCACCGCTGTGTACTACAATATCCTCAGCATAAAGAACATGTCTCCAGGGCAGTGAAACACACACTTCTTCTGTCAAGATGTCTTCTCGGTAGACTGATCATATGACAGGCAGGTTTATATCTAACATGCGCTGGTCTTATATCAAGCATCTCATGCCCACAGCATCTGGAGGCACAGGATCATATACTGTACTACAGTATGCAGTGAATGTGACTCTGTCAAGCTGGACTCTCTGCCCTTACTCAAATGAAACAAGATGAAACAGCAGATCTGCTTGTCTGCAACCTTCCTGTGAGGCTGAGAGAGCAAACTGACACACTGACTTTCTCTGTCTTGCACTCCTCTTTTACACCCACACGTTTATTATTCATTGTTCACAAATTCTGAAAATAACCCAACCAAAGGTCATTGCGTGACAAAGGTGATTGTCCCACGAACACACGGACCATATGGCTGTCAGTGAAAGAGCTGCAGTAACGTTGGCAAGAATACAAACTAGACACGGCTGGTCATTTTCTACACAACCTGACTCAAGCTGGCATATGCTGTGAAAGTGCAAGAGTGAGACATTTTGGGGAAATATAGAATCACTAAATTATGTAGGCTATTGTCAGTATTGTGCAGAGTTACAGTAGAAAGTTATAAGAGGAAGGAACAAAAGCAGACTTAGGATGAAATAGGACACATGCGAGAAGAGTTTGTGATGCAAAATATCCGACAATGGTGGATGGTGAACATGATGTTGCTTTCATCCTAGATTTTTCTATTTTGGGTATGGAGCAACATGGATTTGGGTATGGACATGTTCCTACCGATGTCAAGGTGCTGCTGAATTGTCCCTGCCAATGATTTTACAGATCATACTGTACGCAAATGTGCATATTTGCCATCCAACATAACAAATGTTCCCAACAAGGTTCAAACCAAACCTACGCCCTTCATCTAATCACTGGGGCTACTTTTTGATATGATGGAAAAGCAGGAACACCGTGGGGTGCACAACACACAACATGCAGGGAGCAATAAGCATTTCCATCAGCCAATGAAACTAAAAGAAAAACTAGTAACTAATAGATAGTACATAAAACTTTCTTTCACTCCCACTGTTATAACACGTTTTTTTCCTTTTGACAAAGGAAGTGTTTAAATTTTCATATATGTTCTATCTTTATAATATACTCCCTTTGCGCTCACACTCACCCACACAATGTTTACTACTTCCTTACAGAGTCTGAATCACAGTGGTGCAGAGGGAGTCTCGCATTCCTCTGTTCAATAAAAAGGATAAAGAAGCATCGAAAGCAAAGCTGTAAACCAATAATGGTGCCGAGCCCTTGATGCAGGTCCATCGAATGAAAAATGCTGGATTTGTTGTACATAACGCCAGTCAGAGCCCCTCTTTCTGACAGCATAGTGCAGAGCATGTAACGTAAAAGACACCCAACCTTTATTTTGACCTTATGTACTGTAAATACTGTTGTGGGAATCAATTGGTTTCATGGGAGAGAAAGAAACACGGCTCTCAGCCAGGATAGAGAATAAAAAACGAGCAGACCGAGAGAAAAGAAGAGTCAAACTTAAAATGTTAATAGTGTGAACGGGAGCATGTGATGTGAAAGCATGAGACAGATTAACTAAGGAAGCGAAAGAGTGGATGCCAGAAAACTTTAGCTGCCTGGCACATAGAAGAGAAATCATTACTGGAGCATGTGGATAGTTTGGAGGCTTCATCAGCCCTCTAAGCACTTAGCTTCCAATTAGTTTGACCTTTCCCCCCCTCTGTCAACATCTATTGGTATCCTTTCACTGCCAAATAATTACGGTTAACAACTGGGAAATATTTTCATACATATTAAAACTGCTCTAATAGCAACAGCATCCAGAATTGGCCCTATGGCCGGCAGTCATTTGGGAAGTATTTGGAGGCATAATTGGTCTCATTCTTAAAAGGTTCTTAACAGTTCCACTGCATTACTGGTTTTACTCTCTCTCTGTTGTTTTGTGGTGGAGGAGAGTGTGCTTAACTGCCTTCATTTTTCATATGTGATGCTCCAATGTGGAGGCCAGCCAAAACAATGAACTAAAGGTGGCTAATAGCAGCTGAAAGCTGAAATCAGACCTGCAGACTGGCTCTGCACCACAAGCCATCCTTTCACTCAGTCTATTTTATGTCAATCCATTTTTTATAACAAAAAGTGTGAGAAAAAAAATGCTTATCCTCTCGGCAATATAAAAAGGCAGCTGACATGTAATGTTAATAAAACACAGAATTGTAAACATATTACATATGATTGTTAAAAATAAATATTTATTAACCTCCAATAGAATTAGTGCAGTGAACACAAATGTCAAGAATATGTTGGCATTTTATTGCATTCAACTATGACGTGGGTATCATGTAAAGAGATTTTTCATGGTTCTTTAGTTTACTTACAGTAACAGAAGCGTTAAACAGATGTAAGCCCCCCAACACACTGGATAGACACTATAGGTGAATATCTACCAGTTTTAACTAGAGTGAAGGGTTTTTACAGAGGGCATTTTGGATAACTCTTCTTATCACTCAAAAAAATAATGTAAACAGCCATAAAAATAAAATAAATAAATCATTATTTTTGCCATGATTTTAGGAATAAATGAATGAATCTGATATTACAGCTTGGACTGGATGACTAGGATGGCGGATAATTCTCTCCAACCCGACGTAGCTGAAAGTGAAACACTATTCATCACACAAACACTCCAACCATATGGCCGTCACTGCATGGGGTAGAACAACACTGGCAGCTATACAAACTGGAAACGAGTGCAGCACAAATCACAGGCAGACGAATACGGTCGAATTAGATTGATTCAGTTATGAAAAATGTCCCATAGCGTACAAGTTTACTGACGTCACTGTGAAAAAGTATTCACCTGGCTATGCTTACAATGTCAAAGTCAAATTGCAAGGAAAGGGCAAGGTTAAACTGATGAGGCATGATGTTGATACTCATCCACACAGCAGTCAGTCCATCAATGTGCAGTTTCAGCATCCAGCCCCATCACCACCACATGGCAAAAGAACGCTAACACGCTGGCACTTTCATTTGCAAATGAGTTTTCCTACCTCCTAGAGGCCCATTGGTTTTACTGAAAAATGCTATCAAAAACAACTCGCAGGGACTTGAAACTCAACACATAACTAATGCACTATAAAGAAACATACAAGTCCACACATGATGCTTTGAAACTCAACATAAATGTAACATTTATTTGTACTGAATGGACTCCAAAAACTATTTTGCTGACTTCAGATTGGAAGACAGCTTAAGCTACACAACAGCACATAAACGCACCATTCCTCTGCTTCAAATTCACATGTGCGCTATCATTGACTGATGAGGCCTTGAAGACCCACTAGTTAGTAAACAAAAAGAAGTCATAACTCTGCAAAGTAGTGATGCTTTTACAAGAAAATGTCAGACAGCGGATATCAAGGTGAGGAGCTCTGACGAGAAGGCGATGAAACTTTCTGCAGAAATGCTGTTGTACCAAATCAGTTTAGTATGCAGAGGAGGAAATAGTGGTGAGAGCAGAGCGAGACAGGAAAAGGGCAGGACACATATCATGGGATCAACCAGAACACCGGCCTCTGGAACCCAGAGATGACAGCTGGTGGTGTAGTTGTAACACATGACAAAGTATCCAGAACAGTGCTTTTGCTGCCATGAGTGGGACATTTTGGAAGCGCTGTTGGAGGAGGCAGCGATGCAGTGGATGCACCTGCGTGTGTGACAAGCCACCCCAGTTTCAGCACTCTGTGCAACACAGTAATATTGACAAAGTTGTGCATCCCTCCTAGCAACAATGTTTTGGCCAAAAACGTGGTGTGCTTCACGTATTACGACTTGTAGGCGGAACATCTGTCCTGCTAACCACTCCAGCACAGAACTACACAGACGGAACGTATACCTCCGCCATGGAAATTAGTCCCAGGAAGAAAGAAAAAAAAAAAAAAAAAAAGAGGGTTATGTTGAGTTATAAATGTGAATGTGTGTTTAGGCAAGTGAAGCACTTAAAGGTCCCATATTGTAAAAAGTGAGATGCTCATGTCTTTTTTTTTATTATAAAGCAGGTTTAAGTTCTATATAAATACTGTGAAAGTATCAAAACGCTCAATCCATGGTGAACTACACACTGCCCGTATTCAGAAGCTGTGCCTTTGAAACAAGATTTCAGGATTTCTGTCCATTTGTGATGTCACAAATATACAATATTTTTACCATTTCACAGTTTTAAACTTAAACATTCTAAATGTGTCCCAGGTTATTCCGGTTGCAGTGAATGTGAATGTCATCAGCTGACAGGAAGTCAACATGGACCCCAACTGTTGCCTAGCAACGCAATTCTGTTGAAATTGCGTTGAAATGCGCTAAAATGAAGAGTTTCAGACAGAGGGTAAATACAGGCATATTCAGGCAAACAGTACGAGGAAAATAAAGGGTCTTTTGAACATTAAAGCATGCAAACATGTTCTAGTAGAAACACAAAATACAAGTAAGAACCTGAAAATTAGCACAATATGGGACACATTTATAATCACGCCCTAATATTACTGTGATAACTAACACTAATGTTACCTGCATTTCAAGATCCACAGATCAGTCCCAGGGTGGAGCAGATCAGGAGACGGCATCCCGACAAGCAGACAGAAGAGAGAAAAGAGACAATTAGCACCTAAATACCAAGTAAGAACAAGTCAAAACCCCTCCAGAAAAATGAATAACACTTGGTAAGATTACATAACAATAGGTTAACCCTCGTCCTACCAAAACATTTAACATACAAGAACTACTGACTGGGGTCCCTGGGGACACCAAGAATAAACTACTGTAAGAAACTACCATCACAGCAAAATGTTAACTTATTTCTTCTCAAAATATTATCAGTTATGCAATTAATGTCATCTGAAGAAAAAAAAACAGTATTATCAGAATCAGAATCAGAATCGGGGGGAGATTGAGATGTTACAGTTGCTCTTATACAGACAAAGAAATGTACAAAAATAGAAATAAAGGAGTAACATGTAAATTATCATAATGCTACAATTAGACTTTGGCCAATCATAGGTCATTTCAGAGAGAGAGAGAGTTCCTATTGAGCGTTCCTATTGGCTGTGCTCCAGCTGGTGGGCGGTGCTTGGTATTTCCTCAACTGATCTCAACATGGCTGCCGGGTCACAAACTTTCTCATTTTACAGCTAAACCGTACACTACAAGATGTTTCTGAAAACATTTGAGGAGAGAAATAGGCATTACAGTAACAGAATGTTGCTGCCTAGTTTGACTGTTTGGTCGGAGGTCGCGAGTGACTGACAGAGTGCCCCCACCCCCCTGATAGGGTGTCATACTTTGCATTAGGACCCATGGCAAATCTATCTGTTCTAATTTATCTATATAAACTGCATAGTCTGCAATTGGGTGGTTTTGACTGGGGTCCCCCAGGACCTCAATACATTGGTATTTAAAATTATTATTTAAAAAACCAATTAAAAGAGAGTCAGAAAACAATGATATGAAGTCATTAGGAACAAACTGATTGACAAGCCATGAAAAATTGTAATAATAGAATGACGTGATGGGTACGGGCATAAATCTGAGAATTGTAAATATGGCTGATGGGGACAGAAAAGCTGGTTCTATTGCAGTCCAGCCAATCCAGCGGCTCATTGTCTCTTCAGTTTCAGACTAATTAGCTGATTCCTCCTGCAGGAGCGGAGGCTGACAGGGTCTGGTCCATGCCAAGTTGAGATAGTGTGTGTGCCAGCTCAGTCTGGCATGGAAGCACGGGAGAGGCTATGCGGTCAGGCCTGAAATGAGGTGAAGAGAGCTTGGGCATATTAACAGATAGACTGTGAACATCTTCATGCTTGATGACCAGGGAAACACAAGGACTTATTATTTTGGACAATATTGCGTGAATTTATTGGAAAATCTGACGGCAGGAAACAAGGTCAGCGAGATGAACTGAATCATAGCCAATTTTGTCAATGACTTGTTTATCGTCAACAGCTGCTTGTGTGTGTGTCAGCGTGTGTGGTGGATGAGTAATGAAAGTCAAGCTTCACACTGGAATGCCTCCATCTCTTCAGAGGGATGAAAAAAAAAAGCCTGAAAAATGCACAAATCTCGCAGCGCTTCTTTCAGAGTGAAGGTGAATACAAACTCTAGAGACTGAATGACTTTGTGTTCAAGTGGAAACGAGAGAATTGTGGGCGGAGGAGGACAAAGAGAGAGAGCACTACTACTAACCCCGCTGGTGCCTTTGCATTCACGGAGTTTGAAACGGTTTTTGAAACTCGTCAGAATGGCGCAGAGGAGAAGACAGAGCACAACTATAAACACCCACTGGCAGTTCAGCATGCATAGCAAACACCTCTCCTTTGAAACCTGTCAAGAGCAGAGGAACTACTCTCGCCTGGAAGCCTTGAAATCCTCCTCTTTACTCCGCGTTATAGCAGGTGGGAGCCTGTGTGAAGTGTGTGATGCATGAGTGTGTTTATGTATATTTGTGTGCGCTGTGGGATGTGGGACTATTTAGGGCTGTAGGGGGTCTTTCTCTACTGCGTATCCGAGTTGGAATTTATACATTTCTTGGCGGCTCAGATTGAAAATCTGCATCATGAACTGACGGCTCAAGAACTGTTTGTGCAATCTTACCGCATTAAGACCAAAGACTGTATAAAAGCAGAGGCAGATAATGCTTTAGCGAGGCGAGTCCAAATCCCAGCATGCAAACAAACGCAGTGAGAAATGGATTTTGTGTCCTCCAGAAGTCAGGTCAGAAGTCGTACATAAACACACACACAGACGCCGTCCCAATGAAAAAAAACAACACAATGTGATTAACAGTCAGTGCTCTCCTCTGTCTGGTGGGACGGCGCAGCGTGGCATCTCTCCTGCTGTTTGCCTCTAAGCTGTTTTTATCTCTCTGAGCCTTGTTTCTCTGCCTATGCCCAGTTTAAGTCCCCCTCTCTCTGCCATGTCCTCTAGCCATTCTCACCCCCCTCTCTGTTCTTTTGTATCTCACACTCTATATTGCATTTTATAGCGGGTGTCCAGTGTTTTATCACAACACAGTTCATTGTTGTATCTTCCTAGTACTCCGTACATCTCAAACACCGCCCCATACATCCCGGCTCAAATGCCCTGGGTGGCTCAGTCTTGGTGATTTACGACACAGCCACTTAAGTTGGGGCTGAATCCAATTCACACTCAGTCAATAGCAGACAAAACCTTAACTGACAGAGCCTCTCCTCCTCTCCTCCCCTCTCGTTTTCCTCTTTGTTCCTTTTCTTTTCACCCTGCTGTACAGCCAGTTGAGAGGTCAATAGCTGGATGAACTGGTTAAGTTGAAATGCTTGTGGCAGCATCGTATAGAAAAAGACACATGTCTAGTTGTGAATTGGAGCAGGGACTACCTGCAGCCTCTGCTCTCCTAGCTTCAGCCTCTGCTCTCCTGGCTTCAGTTTCATTCCTACAATATTCTGAGAAAAACTAGTAAATTGGTTGACAACGTGTTTCCCACTATTCATTGAAAAGGAAAGAAAGATGAAAGTGGGGAATAAAGGAGCAGGTGGTGGAAGAAATGAAGGAAGATTAGGGAAAGAGGAAAAGAGGTTATCCTCAAGATAAATTGCCAGGCAATGTGAAAAAAATACAAATAAATGCATTCATCTAAGCAACTAGATTAAACATAATAAACCATCTGCGCACAAAGTTAAAAAAAGAGAAGATGGTAATGATGCTTGGTTTTGATCAGGATGTGGAAAAATAATAAAAATGTGAGCATTACGTGCAGTAAATGTTTAAATGGATCACAATTTTGGTTAAATCCAACCAAACAGCTGTGATGGCTCCTATTTAAAGCTCTCTTAATCAGTCAGAGCAGACAGCAGGACAGAGACAATGACATGACTGAAGGAGACGTGACGCTTTGTCCTGGTTTAAAGGACAGAAGACGGAGGTCAGTCTGTGTGTGGTTGATGTGTCTGTGGAGTCTGGTGGAGAAGAGACAGAGAGAGCAGAGGTCCAAACACTGACAGGACACAAGAGAGCAGCTCCAGCCCTCTGGCTCTCACAGAAGACAGGCTGGGACGGAGGACACACGTCCAGCTTTGGATCAGATATAGGGGGACATGGAGAGATATGAGAGGACAGGACCAAGGACGGGTTTACTAAAAGAACAAACGATGAGTTCAGTACAAAAACAGATCAAGACCATACTTAAAATGCACAAACCAGCACCAGTTTGATATTCCCTGGAGTGCACAAAAAACAAGCAAACATGGATTTATGAAAATAAATATAAACAGAGATATCTGTTCTTGCAAATGAACCCTTCACACTGACTTCAAAGTTCACATCGTGTGAGGATGTGGGAGTCATTTAAACTGAGGGCTGCAGGGTATCTGTCTCCATGAAATTAATTTGAATAGGAGTGTTCTGCTTTAGTCAAGGGGACCTATACACGTCCAGACTTCAAATACAGACTCTGCCTCCCTTGATAGAAGTAAAAGCCAATCTAATTTATATTATCAGGTGATTTAATGTTCATTTTCTACATTATGAACGGTAATCAGCTCACCATCTGCTGGACTACAGTGTTTATCAGCTCAGCAGACGTGTTGTGATCTAATCGTATCAGACAGGTGTGAGACACGCGGGATAAAAACAGCTTCATCTCAGGAAGCTGGAGTGAAGTCAACAACTCCATGATGGAGGACCACAGTGGAATAACGATCTACTTCAACAACACTAGAATAAACAGATATGAACGCATCTGTGCAGCCATAAAACCATGCTTTATATCACATTTCATTGCATAAAAAATAATTAAGTTTCACTGAATTTGAATTGTTTTTAAGTACCTGATCACAGCACTTTAGATGCACATGTTGAGGGAGTTTTACAGTAGTACCCTTCTTTGTAAGGTGTCAGTGAATTTCTTCTTTTAACATCACTTTGTACCTGAGTTATTGAAGCGTCACAGAGGGAGAGATCTCTTTCTCTCTTAAGAAGTTTAATGTCTGCTGCTACGTTTGAGCAGAGCTCAGCCAGTTAGCTTTCAAGTCTAATGTACTGTAAATCTCATCTCAGCTGTCATGGCCAAAAACATCCAACAGCCACCTTGGGAGGATATCGTACCTAAGCTTTAGACATTGTCATTATGATTATGATAGACAGTATGCAAATGGCGTTTGTGAAATGGATTGAAAATGCTTATATATTATATATACTGTATCAGAATCACAAATACTTTATTGATCACGGGGGGGGGGGGGAAATTGGGGCATTACAGTTGCTCTTCTATAAACATAAGACATGTAAGAAAATATAAAGAAGTATGTTACATGTACATCATGTACATGATGCTACAATATAAACAAAATATATGTAAAGAAATATAAAGTCACCATATAAAGTACTAAAACTAAAAATAAGAAAATGAGAATATAAGAAAAATGAAATACGAACAAATATTTGTAAATATGTAGTAAATCATTACTATAATATATAGTAACTCCTAGTCACTCTTGAATCCTACATATCCTATTGTATAAGTACAACTGGAAATTAATTTCATGTCCATTAATATTAACCCCATCCTGACTATAAAGACAACATTGTCATTTAAAATACAAGTGTATTAAACTGATGATTACATTAACCTGAATACACCAGATAATTTTAACATCAGCTTCTGTGATTCAAACCTAGAGCATTAGAAATCAGCTGCTCTGAGTCCATGTTCAAAGCTACGTAAAAAAACAGAACCTCAGCATATGATTGGAAATAATAAAAGCTCAATGTGAGGGTTATCTTGACAAGACAAAGGTCACCATAAAAAGAATATAAGGTCTCTAATTCAGTGGGAGAAAAGTGTCTTTACCACTTACTTATATCTAATTGGCAACACCTTGCAACCCTAACACACTGAGGGAGGTTTGAATACAGTGGCTTGGTATTTATTTATATTTTTTCTACCACGTATTTACACGATTCCAACAAAGAGACACTTTCAAATGCCAATGTCTTTGTCCTCATCCTCTCCGCCCGCAATTAGCCAACAAAACATGACCTTAGTTGAGGCCAAGGATCACCATAATTCATCAATAAGAAAAGTAGCCATATGTATACTGTCATGCAGTACTGCTTAATGTCCTAAGGAGGAGGAGGATACTCAGGAGTGTGGCTTGTTTCACATAATTAAGTTAATGGGGTGTATAAACAGCCTTGGCCTCGAACAACTAAATCACAGATGACTCAACCCACCACCATGGAGACAGCTACATTAATATATCACGCAGGTATTATACAATATTTACCCCAGCGTTAATATTCAGGAGGAAATTATAACAATTTGTTTTCATAGTTGATTAATCTGACAATTATTTCATCAATTAAATGAACAGGAATTGTAAAAATATAATCCAGATTCCCAGAGCCCAAGATGAGGTCTTGTTTCGTACTCAACAGTCCAAAACGCAAAGATATTTGATTTAAAATGATCGAAAACAGACAACAATTCTAATTAATTGATCATCCAAACGGTTATTGATTAATTTTCAGGTGATTAACTAATCAGTTAACTGACTAATTGTGTTATTTGGCTCGCACAATCTCCAGCTATAATTCTTACATTTAGAAGAGGCACATGAAAGCAACACAATGTTCAGCAATTAAATCGACTAAGTCACAGCTTCCACCACACACACATAGTAGATACCTTTTTTCATGTTGATGGACCAACTGTCAGGGTTGACTGACCCAAAGTGATAACTCCCAGCAACTCAAATGAACAGTGACCCGTCAGTCAGCACTGATAATAGAACAAGTTACATGGTCAACCTGACTCACACAGCCGACATCCTAATAAATCTTATACTGTAGGTGCAAACCTATGTTTGTCCCATCATGTCAATGTATCCTCATACAACGGATCATATGATTTCTTATGAAAAGTTATTCCTCCTTTTTCGTACGTTTTCCTACGAATATCCAGCAACACATGACGCACGTGTCAAATTCTGCTCCAGTCTTTTCAAAATAAAACTACTTAGGTTTAGGCAACAAAACTACTTAGTTAGGTTTAGGAAAAGGTTGTGGTTTGGGTTTAAATTACACCGGAAGTGACGTAACTTAAGTATGGAAGTTTCATTTCAAAAAGTATTTAGTTAGGTTTAGACAAAGATCGACTTGGTAAGGTTTAGGCAACCAAATTACTTAGTTAGATTTAGGAAAAGATCGCGGTTCAGGTTAAAATGACAGAAAAAGGGCCGTAACTCAAGTACGGAAGTTCTGTGACAAATAAATCAATGTTGACTTTTGGTTTTAGACGGGGTATGAACACTGGTCTCCTTGGCTAAAATCCGGTGTGTTTTGACCCACCCATTGTCCCCGACCTCCTCCCTACGAATTGATTTTGTGGGATATATACGAAGTACAGTGCATTACTTTTCGTAGGTATAGCTACAAACGGTGTATGAGAACAGCCTGATCATGTAGTGGGCAAAAGACCAGCCGGGAACTATTCTATGACAAGTCAAAGATGGTCAAAGAAACACATACCCACACATGGGTAGGGCGGAGATTTGGAGCTACTGACAGTGTTATTAATAGCTGTGTATTTGGGAAGGCAGATATGCAAACTCCTATTAGACTTGGAAAATAATAAGCCCTTTGAGGGAATTATGACTGACTTCCATCTTGATAAAACTATTCCATTTAATTTGAGTTTCTAACGATGAGGTGATTTGCCACATTCGACTGGTTTGCTATTTAATATGATTCACTGATGTGTATATTAACTGACAAGCTGCTGTCAATAATCAACCGACTGTGCTGCCTGGATGGGTGTTAAGATTTGCTGCTGATTGTGACTGCTCATCATCATTTGTCAGATAAATAACTTCCACTGACATTATAACAGGAACTCAGCATCGGCGTTAATAAACTCAGAAAAACACATGACACAAAAACTTTGGAAACAGGAAGTTGGCGCTTTCATCCCTCAATCTTAATTTACTGCTGTCAGATACGTGAAATGCTCCCATTTCGTCGAAACATATTAAATGTCATTTGAAAGTCAGTTTTCATAATTGTATCTGATTGTTCAAATGCATATCAAGATCTGAGGAGCACAGAGGAGCATTAGAATATTACCTGTCATCCAATTGACAGCATTAAAAATAGACTTTTAAAAATGACAACGCTTTGGAATGAAGTAATGAACTGAGACAATAATATTAATGTAATAATAATGTACATGCATATGATATGAGGTCTGTGATGTGACTCAGTGCGCAAAAGCCTCCATTTATAAAATGCAAATGGAAGTTATATAAGATTTCAGGGTGTGAAGGTTTGATTTCTTCTTCAGCTCCTTCAGACTTTTCTCACCCATGAAAATTACACTGAAAGCACCGACTGTGGAGCATTTTCATGCAAGGTCACAGGTGCAGGAAGAAAGCTTGGAGATAAGCGACGTGTCTTTTAAAGGCAGCGTGCATGTGCTTTAAAGGATTCAATATCAGCACTTTCCAGCCAAGTGACAGGCATAACGCATTATTGGTTACATAGTTGTGAAAGCAACCGTATCAATGATTGACTTCTCCTCGCTGCCTGCCTCTCACCGACTATCCATGAGAAAGTATTGGAGGTTAGATATATATTTACTGCGGATGGAGTTAATAATAGTCCACATCATGACAGACGGTATGAGCTGTACAAGAGACGAAGAAGAGTGTCAACAATCTGAGAAAGCAACGAGTTATCTGTCGGATTCTTCAAGCCTCTCTGGGTTTAACAAGCCAACAGGCCGTGAGATGAAGCTCTGCTCCACTTGAATCTGTGTCCTTCAGAAAGTTCCATTTGGAGGTTTTAGTGAATGTGAGAGGACTTATTATGGACTGATGGGAACGCAAAGGCACTTCACAGTCATTTCTCCCAGCAGCCAGCAGACAAACACTCATCAGAGGGCCTCTTCACCTCGCTCTGACGAAGAGATGCTGCCCAGTTCAGCCTCAATTGGGCCAATGAACAATTCTGAGGAACAAATTACTTTGTGTGATTGAAGTGGACCCAATAGTATTACAAAGTCCCTCATATACAGTACCTAACGGAAATGATTGTGAAAACATTAACACATTTGGGGATTTTAGAATTTTTTTTTGTTTACACAGTACAGTCTAAAATCAACAACATCACTGGATACAAACATAAGGCCTGGGCTTGGTTCTGCACATAATGTTTAAAATGTGATGAGACATTTCCGCTGGGACCTTTGATACCTCATAAGCTTTGACAAGGCCAACACACATGCATCTGTGCGCACACACACCTGTTAAATGATCCTTTCACTTTGGGAAATTTGCAGTCTGGTGTGTTTTGGAGCGACAACTGATTGCACTTTACTGCATTTTTCAACTTGCATAGTAAAGGGTGTCATCACACACTTCCATAAAATGGTACTTTCACACGGTTTCACAAGTCATGTCCTCATAATGAAAAGACAAGAAGACATTAAGCTTTACAGTTTCGAAAATTACTGAATATTGCGTTTTACAGAGGCGCTGACGGAGGACCGGGTTTATTTGCCGTGGGCTCACTAGTGAGGGATATTTAGTTCAAATCTGACTGCTGCAACGTGAAAACCCTGAAATGTGGGATTATAATTTATGTGTCAAAATCAAAAATCTTCTGTAAATCATACTCTGTGCCAATTTTTTAATTCTCATATTTTCCTATTTTATCTTCAAACGTGTCGGCCCTAACCAAACAGGTTTGGGTTGTCCATCTCTTGCACAGAACAAACACACAGGACCGGCATCTGCATTTAAGAGAAAACCATTGACATGGGAGACCACCTTCATTTTGAGAAAAAAAAAAGTAGCCTTCTTTTCTTGGCTTCCAGCTCCTGGCTGTACAACATTATTCCCTCAAATTTCTTTTGGCTACGAGGTAGAGTTGAAAATTGAATGTAGGAACCCAATGTCATGCCAAAGCGTGCAACAGACCTGCCTCTCTGCCAGAGAATAGCGTGTCAGTGTCACGTTTTGCCTCGCCGAGGTGTGAATATTACACGTATGCATGAAGGATCAGACCAGGGGGCAACAAAACCACTTAGTTAGGTTTAGGAAAAACGTCATGGTTGGACTTAAAATAAGTATATAAACTAAGTGCAATACGTATGGAAACAAGGTAACATAAATACAGAAAATGTCCAATACAATCGTCACTAAAAAACATGTCACAAATGTATTACATTGCAGTCAGTACAGACTACATGGTGAACAAATGACAAATGCCAAAAGCAACAATGGCGTACTTATTACATGCTTTTGCCTTGTGCATTATCATGTCACTCAAACGCCTTTTCATGCGGCCGGGCTGTCCAAAATACATAAAAGGCATGTGTAGCTACATACCCAGATTGGATGTAGAATTGCAAAATAATATGATAATATATGACTTGCTTCTACAGACTCATTACTCAAATCTTCCAAAGAAACTTGTTGACATTGACGAATGTGTAATTTCTTCCCATTGAGATTCCCATTGGTTGTTTGTCATGGCCGATTGGCCCTCTGTTTTAATTATTTCCACCGAATATAGTGAAAGAGTAGCAAACCCACTGAGATATGAATGAAGCTGAAGATAGTAGCGGCAGTTTACTCATTCCCTCTTCCTGTTTTCCCCTTTTTCTCTCTGTCCTGGTGGACGTCATTGGCAGCACTTACCTATAACAGAGAAAAGAGAAAGGAAGAAAGAAACATGAGACCAAGATGATACATTGGATTTGGAGTTACTGTATGCTGTAATTTATCTGGAGTTCAGTCAACCAACTCACGTGGGATAGATTATTATGTAAATGTGCAGGATTAATGTTTGGCGCCTGCAGAGGGAAGCTAGACAGTGAACAATAGGCTCTACAGGTGGATACTGGGTAGGAGGTGGGGCTTTTTTTTTTTTTAAATGCTAACAGTAGCGAGGTAGCAGCAGAGCTCTCAGGTGAACGGGGAGGCAGCAGACGTGCGGCAAAAGAATGAGCGGAGCGCAGGAGGCTTTGATACACCGCCATGATTAAAAAGCTTCACTTCATTTCTTCTAAACGATGGTAACATCTTCCAGACAGCGTATTCCCCTTTCGCTGCACCTCAACGTTCAAAAATAAAACTCAATTTAAAAAACTGAATTGAACAGTGAAAGCCTTTCCACTCTGTTCAGTTTAAACTTTTCATGTCAACCAATAAGCAGACAAGACATCCTTAACAATAGTTCTCTTCAATCTGTGATATAACTGGAGCCGAAGTCTGGAATATCTTATCACATTATAGTCTAAAAGCCACGTCTGTGTGTTTATATGCCAGTTTGATCATCCTCCTATAGACACCGAGAGGAAGTGACAGAGGCAAACAGTTTTCAAAACCCCTGAAAATCCTTCTGGGGACGGAAAAAATAAATCTAATCTCATCATGGCTGCTGATCTATATCTAAGACCATTGTAAAGTAATAAGGAAAAGATAAGGATTTAGCTCCGCCAAAGTTCATATAATGACACTGGCACTGTGAGGAAATTGGTGAATCTCAATAATCTGAACCGAGCGCGATAAATGAGCAATTTTCTATAATTTTTTAGCCCAGTGCACAGGGAAAATGGCAGACAAAGCATTAATTTCACAGTTCATACTCCATATATCCTTTTATCGCTTTCAGGCAATGGTTCATCGGACGCAGACAGAGCTGTTAGACTCGGAGAGACACTTTGATCTTCTCATCAAAATACTCCAGAGCCATTCATTCAGTCGCTGCCGCGTATTCAGTTGATTACAGCAGTGTAGCAAATGAGGAACGGTGAGAGATGTCAATTTATTTAATTCAAAGAGACAGAAGATGGAAAAAAGGTGAATTTTGATGATGTTTAATACATGATTTACCATGAGGAGCTGATCAATAGTGGCACCAATTACTCTAAAAAGCCAATAATATTTCCGCGTAACTAGAGTACAGACAGAACATTTCTTTTCAGAGATGCAGTCATATAGTGTGTAGCTCCTGGAAATAAAGATTTAAGTCTTGTACTTTAAACAAGGGCATCCATTGTGCTATATTGTAAGAGCTGTTCAATGCCAAGGATGATTGAGGACCTACACGAGTCGACGACATTCACCCAGAACCTGCACTTTCAACAGTCCCCACCCACCCAGCCAGCCTTGCGGTGGAGTGGCAATGTTCGGTCTGTGCAGCACATAAAAGCCCGGCTTCCAATTTACATTTAGAGAGCATTGTGGCTGCTTTTTCTTTGGATGACGGAAGGAGAGAAAAAGCCACAAAGTCATTTTACCTCCTGAACTCTGTCACTGAGTGTCCCCTACGGAGCGAATGTCGACCCAGAGGGTTTCACTGGGATGACAGACGGTCGGCCCCAGACAACTAAACTCATGTCAAGCCTGTCAACAGCCGTGACATAGAGAAATCAGTTTTCACCTCACACACACTCCAATATAATTACACATCATTAACGAGGTGGAGGGATTTAGACGTGTTGGAATGAAAAGAGGTTGTCAGCCAAAGCGGGAGGGAGTCGAGATAAAGGTTGAGGGTCACGGCAGATAAGTTGTACTTGGTAAAACAGGAGGACTTTTTGCAGAGAGCGATGTCGATTCTTTTGAGTTTGGCACGATTCCAACTTTTAACTGACAATTACGCAAAGAACATTAGCTTCCCAAAGTAACCAAAGTCTGCACTTTAATTTAGATTCAGCTGAAGCATGAAATTGCAAGACAAGGTTAAAGTAGATAATAAAAAAAGACATTTTGATTGACTTAAAATTGGTAAAGACTTTATAGTAAGCTGACATTGCCTGTGGGTTGTGATGATGATTTTCTCAACAACTTTTGATGGGTTGCTGTGAAATTCTGGAACAGACATTCATGAATTATTTTTAATAACTTTGGTGATAAATATAAGTATTCAGCTAGCCTACACCATCTTGCCAAAACGATTACTGTTCACTAGTTTGGTTTACACCCCAAAAAACTGAAAAACAGATGACATTCTCATCAGCCTCAGGTATACTTTGTGTTGTGCTAATTTGTAAAAGTTAAAAATCTAAGATGGTGATCATGGTAAACATTACACCTGCAGCAGGTTAGCTTTGTCATTGTGAGTGCATTAGCATTTAGCTAAAAGCTATGCCTAAGTATAGCCTCACGGAGCGACCAGTGGCTGTAGACTTTTAGTCACAGCTATCACTGATTTAGGGCACAGCGGTATTACCAAGCCCCCAGGAAGTGCGCCGGGATTTGAAGCAAATTTTACATAGTGGCCAAATGGTGTAATACAAATTCTGTGTCTGTCACGTGAAGCCATTGGGCCCAAAAATACTTTTTCCCATAGACTTACATTGGGAAAGAGACGTCTGTCAATCCGCGGATAGTTTTTTTTTAGGTAAATCAACTTCCCAGTATGAACACTTGAATAGCTTTCATTTAAATCATTAGGTCCTAAAAGTTGTCAAATGTACTAATAGCTGGATAGAGCCCCAGACCGAGGCTGGACCGAGGGCTGGGAGGCGGGGTTAAAAGGAAAAGCGACTGCGCCTGCTCTATGGGTCCAATCAATGCAGAAGATCGCCAGATGATCTGGGTAATTTTATACTTGGAAGTCAAGCCTTTTTTGCTCGTGCTCCTCTGAACAACTTTTATAAGAATGAACAGGGCCCCACTACGAACTCTGTATCCAGTTCTCTTTATACATCAATATTACTGTATGTGCGGATCACTTTTGAGTTATCCACACAGTTGCCTATAAATTGCGTACACCTAGCTAAAACTAAAAAAAAAAACACAAAAAATGAATGATGGATAAAATGTTTTTTTTCTGAAACTGTTTTAGAGAAGAGTTGATTCAGCTTCGGTCATGATCATATCGTGCTGTTGAATTGTATGCGTTATACTGAGAGGTGCTTCTAATATTTTATCCACCTCTTTTAAATCAATGGGTGTAGACCATCTGTCATGGCCCTAATAACACATAATGAGATAAACTTCATATGAAATCAGTTTGAAACAACGGTCGGATAATTACCTGACTTCAGAAAACTTCTGCTACAGCCTGTCACACTGCTAGAAAGTAGTGCCTTTACCTTGACCTCTACTTGTTATTTAATGGGAGATCATTTTTCAGTAGCTCCAGAATACAGAGGCAGCTGTGACTAAATTATTAACTCAAGTCACCTTAAATGAGCTTCATCGGCTCTAGTATTATACCCGTGCATGAGTGTGAACCGGCTGTGAACTGAAATAACCACGGGGCATCCCCACTAATGATGTGATGCAACTACCTTCCTATTGAAGCCATCCTTCCCTTACCTTGTACAAATTAGTCGCTGCACCTGCACCCTGCCGAATCAACCCAAGTCTTTTATTGTTCCTTTGTAAGAATTATAAGCAGAGTTAGTTAAGTTCTACATCATTAATCCCTGAGAGGAAACTCATTGCCTGCATTTGACCCAACCAAACTATTTAGCACCATTGGGAAACCATGTAGCGCTCCCCTTCTAAAGCATTGGTCAAGGACAATGGCAAGAGCATTTCTAATACCTAACAACATGGCTTGATTAATGACGGCACTCTCTTTGTGTTATTTTGTTGCAAGGCGTACTGCTGCACAATGCTTTTGTGATTTATTGTTGGTTAGACAGGCGTAAGATAATGACCTGTCAGTGACAAATGCTTGTGACAAATACCTTGCTATATAATTTAAGTCGTTTTGACCTGGCAGATCAGAGGGAGTTGAGCTGTTTCATCAGGCAGGTTTAGAGACGGACTGAGCTGCATTTCACCATGAAGTAGCACAAGAGCTCTGAATGCTGCTGGATCTGATGTGTAAAAAGGAGTCTGCCTTGAGTGACAGCTTCCAATTGAAACAGCACCATTATTTCTGTATCGTAGCATGTATATATGCATGTATATATTTGGAAATACTGTACACAGTGTCTTTGAAATCTCGTATCTAGAGTATTCTTGACAGGTCTATGTTGTGTGCCCTGTATGCTGCCTGGCATCCAAGTGTGTTGCACAATTTATACTTTAACAAATAAGCACCAATCAGCATTTAGACAGTTAGATAAAAAACAATACACGTAATGAGCAAACACATTCTCCTTTACAAGCAATCTGCATATATGCTATTGTCAGAGCACGTTTTGCCTTTGTGTTGTTTCAGCTGCTCGTATTTTGCTTGCTTTAACTGGCATTTGCGCTGCTGCATTTGGTTATCCAACAATGTGTTGACTTGGAAGTACTATACATGGTGTCCATGGAAACGGATCAGGAAACAATGCAAGCGGGAGGAAAAATTTGGCTCCATCAAGAGAACAAATATGAGGATAATCACTGGTTATCTCAAAAGCATTGGAAAGAGAATCAATCAGTTGAATCACTGACTGTGTGAGTAAAGAAAAAAAATATCTGCCACATTTTATTCCAATGTATTTGTACACGAAGTTAAGTAGCGTTATGATTATAAGGCACTATTTATAACAGAGCTCTTTCTGTGTGACCTGCAGGTATTTGTGGAATAATTCATTACTTGTATTATCCATGTCTACTACTTCATATTATAGGAAAATATCAGCCATATTGCTCTTTTTAATATTGAAATGCTGTATATTTAGCAGCAAACTATGCCGAGCTTGCAGAACACTGACAGCTGGCAGCCTGTGACCTTCAAGTAAGCCGAATGACCATAAAACTGAGAGCCAAACACCCTTCAGACTTTTTTTGGAATGCTATTACACACCAGTGACCATCTGAGTGCAATGCTAAAGTGTTCATATACTCATTGTTCAAAGATTAGATGCTTTCATATAAAACTTGTAGTGGGAGGGTGCTGCGGGCCATCGAAGGCCAATGCTGCAGCTCTGAAAATGAAGCTCTATTCAAGTAAGGATTAAGATCCTTGACACTCCATTATGCAATGTTTTTGATATTATTGACTAGATGTAATTTCAGAGGGTTGCTAGTAGTGACGATTCCATAAGCAGTGAAGTCCCAGTCTGGAGCTCTATGCAGCTTTGTTGTTGCTTATTGTGACTGTAGCTTCTTATGGGAAAACAATCGTTTTCTTAATAACAGTTATTTTTGGATAAATGGTGTTCAAGAATCGGCTCCTCATATAGAGTCACTTGGTAAATATTCTACGACAATTCTAGGAAAACGTATTTACATTTGCACCAAAAAACAAAACAAAAAGATAAACTAGAATTACCGCCTCGCGGTTGTATGCCTCTGCAAACCAGTCAAGTTGCAGTTTACATCCATGTACGTCCAAAATATCATCACTTCATAATTTTATCCTTTTAGAAATGTGTGTGAAATTGTCATAATTAGCATATGAATTATTGAGTTAGGGCCAAAAATGTGTTTTGTGTGTGACCTCACAGTGACATTGACCTTTGATCACCAAAATCTAATCAGTTCATTCTTGAGTCCAAGTGGACGTTTGTGCCAATTTTGGAGGAATTCCCTCACGGCGTTACTGAGATATCATGTTCACGAGAATGGTACTATATACAGTATATATATATATATATATAAGTATGTAATAATAAGGTATAAATCCCCAAATAGCCCATGAAATAAGGAATAATCCCATAATATTATTCATATTCGACATTAATTATTATTAGTTATTGTAAGACAGATATCACTGTTTGTTGTGTGTAGAGGTGCGTATATGTACAGTAGTGCGGCACTGAAACGGGGGAGATGGAGACAGACGGACAGAAGAACATGTCAGCTTGCCGCGCCGTGCTGCGAAGCCAACCAAAAACTGGTATTCGGGACAGCCCTATTGCCATACATAATGTGCATCCTCTCCTCAATGATACACTAAATGGCCCAACAAATCAAGTGAACAACAGAGAAACATAACATCCTCCTTTAATTTGTGCAGTTTTAATCCATTGCAATGAGACGTGTAATTGTAGACATCATTACCTCCTTGAAACCACAAAAAGAAGGAGAGGGACAGAGAGCGAGAGAGAGGGGAAGGACACAAAGAATTGATATTCAAGTCTGGCGTCTTTTGTGAACCAATGTAGAAAATGTTGGCAGACTAAAAAAAGATCCCGGTCTTCCAAGGTGAAAGCCAAATGGAAGATGACAACTAAAGCAGAAGAGGAATGGGTAACAAGGCTTTTATGTGGCCCGACTGCAGAGAAAGACAATAACCTGATGCATGGTTCACTTCTCCGTCTCTCTCCACCTTCATTTAATACGTCGACCACGGTGTCACAGCATCTCCCTCCCACACACTGACTGATAGGCGACTGATTAATAACAGAGGAAACAACAGATGAAAATACGTGGTGACTGATCAAAATTGTACTGTGGTTTACACAGGTGCATATACATGCAGAGCCTGGATAAATTCACTATTTAAAGCCACCCTGTGCCACTTTCACCTCCAACCCAAATGCATGTGAAAACCTTAACATGGCATAGTGACAGTGAACATCAAATTTGGATGTAGATCTTCATCGTCATAATGAAGTTTGGAGGCATAAAGTGCCAGTCTGTAAAAGGTTTGTGGTGTAAATGCTCTGCAAGGTGCATGAGAATAGTTTGAAAAGAAGAACTTTCTCATTAATTTAAAAAGACTCAGTCACACTTTGCAGTAGGCTATACATAGCCCAGTCAGTCTGTCATTGTCAGCTCGGAATATAAAAAGGTAGCATGTACCAAAATAAAGTTGGCAGGGGGAGAAAGATGGGCTTACGAGATGAGGGGAATTCATGACTACTCGTGCAAACATCTGTAGACGATTCCCATAATGCTTTGCTTTGCAAGCCAAGGTATTGTGATACAAGACCATTTCTGTAACATCATTTTAGCGTTTTAGCGTCTTTCAGCTCATAGTTTTGGTTTTAAAGCGTCAATGCTTTGGGTTCAGTCTAACCGCTCTTATCAACATCATTTCCAGCCAGAGCTGGCAGCTGTATCCAGGGAAAAAGCTCTAAAAACCCACTGTATGCTACCTGCTCATTGCCAAACATCCCACCAACACAATTATGGACCAGCTGGTGAACATAGTAGAGCATTTACAGCAACAGCTCAGCTAAAGAGCCAGATATTTCCCTCAGGAGTTTGGTGGAGAGCAAAAAGGAGAGAGAATATATGACTAACATTTGCAAGCTTAAAATGAATGCCAATGTTGCTGCACATCTCCTGGATGTGGCAACATTTTGTGAACACGTTCGTCATGACTTTATATTGGGATAAAATGTTTTTAAAGCTCGTTTCCACTGTCCCCACATTGGCAAAATATCACTTCTTGCAGGTTAGAATAATTGAGACATAAGATCATAGTTAGATTACATCAGCTAGGTTGGTAGTTATTTAGCTGTTTCAACGTATTCTCATACAACGGTTCGTATGATATCTTCGTAAAAGTTATTCCTCCTTTTTTTCGTTTGTTTTCTTACAAATGTACAGCAACACGTGTCGATTTCTGCTCGTTAGATGCATACAGTCTTTTCAAAATAAACTTATGTCTTCACAGGAAACAATTTCCTTAGGTTTAGGCAATCAAATGAGTTAGTTAGGCTTAGGAAAATATCAACTTGGGTAGGTTTAGGCAACACAACTACTTAGTTAGGCTTAGGAAAAGATCGTGGTTTGGCTTTAAATAACTCTGGAAGTGGCGTTACTTAAGTACGTCAGTTACGTGACCAATAAATCAACGTTGACTTCTTGTTTCACACGGGACACGAACGCTGGTCTCCTGGGCGAAAGTCTGGTATTTTTAGACCCACACATCCACCCGGACCTCCTCCCTACACGCCGTTTGCCACTATTTATATTTCCTGGTTCACAATAACGTGAATTACACACAAATTGATTTCATGGGATATACTCCAATTACACTGCGTTATTTTTCGTAGGTATTGCTACGAACAGTGTATGAGACCATCCTGGATATTTACGTTTAAGCTTTACCAAAATATAATTGAAAACGGGCAAAGTGAGCCAGCCACCAGACTCATGCATTTAACAGCATGGGACTGCTTTGTCGTCTTTTGCTATCAACGTTGCTGGATTCACTGGTGACCAATAGCAACCCTTCCAATGGAGACAGCCCTACAGAGATCCAGTAGCACCGCTTCCCTCCTCTGCTCTCTCGCTATATGAGTCATATTGATTAAACCTGCCCTTTTCTTGTCTTGGGAATAAGGTAGTTCTCAGAAGCTTTCATAACAGTTCCCTCCATCATCAGATTTATATTTCAGTCTGTGAATTACAGCATGTGCATGTCATGCTGAATCTAATTTCCATCACGAATAGCATGGGATGGTAAAGATACAGTGAGTGGAGTAGCTTTAGTGGCTTTGAAGTAAAGGAATATTTCCTTCCTCCACTCTAATGTAATCTACAGTTATTGACTAAAACAGTAATGCTCTGTAAAAATGCATTATTAAGCTTTCTGGGAACTATTGTGAAACAAGACATTTGATAAGGTCGTTACATATATGTGCAGAGCCATGTGTGTCCATAAGCATTTAACTGTTCAAAAAGCTTTTTGCCAAATCCGCTTGTGTGTCATTAATCTTGAATAAATGGGAGTCAGGGAATCAGCCATGCTTCACAACCTCTGGCCCACTCACCTTCAGTTAATCGCACTTTGCTCTGATGAATAAGGATGTTAAAAATAGAAGAGAGACATCTTGAATTCATCAGCAAGTCTCCTCTTTGTTGGCAATTTAAACCCACAGGACAGAGACCCATTGTTCCTGTTCTCGTCCCACCCAAACATCTCCTTCCCTCTTCCTATAATCACTCTTGTTTTCAGGTTGTTTTTCTTGCTTCTGTTTTGCCTCTTTTCCTCATTTTCTTTAATCACTCTTTATCTTTTCCCTACCCATCGTCTCCGTCTACCTCCCCTCTGGCTTTCTTTTATCAGCTCTAAACCACATTTCCACCACAATACTTATTCAAGGAGACCATTTTCTCTCCAGATGCCAAGCTTTTGTCGAATAAAGGCACTTGTTCAAAATCAATTCCCACTACTTTCTCCCCATCCTCCATTCATTCGGGTCTTTTCTTCGTCTCAGCTCATTGTTTTGTGCTCAGAGTGATAAGGAAAATAGATTCAGCTCTTTTCACAAGATTGGAGCAAGGACATAGTTTCTATGACTAACGCTGTGGTCAATCTGATGGGGATCTAAATAAGTCATTGTGCACAGCGCATTGTGTTGTAGGTGAATGTCTTATTATTATTATTTTCCCCAACAAACAGATGAAGAGTGATTCCTATCGAGGTGGCAGAATGCTTAACCGAATTCGTACTGATTGTGTGACTCTTGGGGTTTGGTTATTTTTACTGTCTGCTGCTTAGATGATTCGTTTCCAGATATCTTTGATTGTGTTTACAGCTGGGAAACAGCATGTGTCTTCTCCATATATAACGTTGTGCTGAAAATGATAATGAGCTAAGGAACGCTAGAAGTATTTACAACCATATTATGAGTACATCATTAATCTATGGAGTAAGCCTAGGTACCAATGTAAGTACCGTTAAATGCCAAGAAACAATGATAGAATGAGTCACGAGTACCATGAAATAGAACATTTAAAAGAGAACAACAATCTTGTATCAGGTAAATGATGACTAATGAGTAATTATTCGTACAAAGGAATGTGATTAGCACTGGTTTAGGACATCTTAACTCAATGTCCATTTGAACTGCTGTCACCGCACATAACAACTGACACTTAAACCATCTCTGACACTTCGACATCAATTACCATCATTGTTTACAGTTCATCTTACATTTCAACTGCTTTAATCTCCTACTCTTTTAATGACAACTGCTTTCAGTACTAATTAACTGACACTTACTGTACTGCTTTCAAGGCTTTACCACCCACTGACATCTCAGCTGCTTTCATGTCTGACTCTTTAGTTGACAGTTCAGTAGTTTCCAGCTGTTATTCCTCAACTATATTCAATGCAGCTCCAGCTGTTCACTGATTCCTGATATCTTTGTTGTTTTACAGTTGTAGTGGTAAGCAAACTCCATTGAAGAATGTAAGATGCATTTGAAATGTCTGGGAAAGTTTAGTAAGTGGACCTTGAATTAAGAGTTTTTGACAAATTACTATAACCAAGGTCAATAATTATAGTCACATGTGTAGATTACCTTACTTTATCCATCTCAATACACCTAATATGTAAGGTGAAACTGAACTTAGAAGCGACATTGATTATGTTATATTGATATTCACTGTTCATTGTTCATACAGAATAAAACAAGGTGACACCTTGGAAAATATAATCATGCAAGGTTTGTTGAACGAATTTTGTTCCAATGTTATTATTCAATTTCCACTGTATTTTTAATGCTTCATGACTGTTCTCTTTTTGTAAGACAGAGGTGAGGCAGTTTCAAGGGAGCACATCTCTGGAAGCCTGAAACTATTATCCTAGCTAAAAGATTGTATTTCTTGTTCCTGGAACATGAGGTGTCTCTCCCCGCGGGAGACATCAAGGCAAAAGGATCCACACAGAAGACAGCAGCGACACACACAGTAAGACCACGCGCCTCTCTTTCTTCTCACATTTTCCCTCTTGAGAGATGCCATCCTCACCTCACTCCCTCAGTGCCTGTCTTTTCTTTTTTTTCCATTTGTGATGTTGTCTTCTCTCTCTGAGAGCAATACTCACCTTTCTACCAGCACCTGATCTCATTTTCTCTGCTCTGTTCCTGTGCAGCCCGGTCTCACCAAACGGCGTATGAATGACAAGACAAGTTAGTAAGTCATTTTGCGTGCAATCACAACACCGTTCTTGCTTTTGGTGTCATTTCACGCGATGTAGTCTGTACTGACTCCGATGTAAACACATCCGCGTGAATATGCTACGCTCAGAGCTCCGTACAGTACAACAAAAAGTAAGAAAGGCTTCTCATGATGTGCAGGAGGGGAGGTGGATAGGTCAAACAAACACATGACTTTCAACCAGGAGACCTGTGTTCGTGTCCCAAAGTGTTGTTGACTTATTTTGAAATGACGTTAGTGACGAGTTTTCCGTACTTAAGTTACGTTGCTACGTATTTTACTTATGCCTAGGTCACACTACATGACCTTAGCCCTGACTTTCCGCTCCCCAGATCAGAGGCAGATCAGGGTTGACTTGCCGCTCGCACGTCGGTGCTCGAGCGTCATGTGTGAACTGCTCAAAGACGCTTGCCGAGAGGCTCACCGACGCTCGCAGACACATTCCAGATGTCTAGCGTGCTAAATATCTGGACCTGTTTGGACACGAGCTACAGCCAATGAGAGCACAAGATGCAGGTTGAGGGTAAACCTGAGGGCGGAGGGGTTGCCTGTAAGTTTAGGAACTTACTGTATGTGCTGCATTTACAACACGGAGCAAAGTTGTTGTTGCACCTAGAGGAATAAATAGTAAAAAAAGAGTGTGGCAACCAGTGGAAACAGGTTATTTTGTGAACACGTGCCAACAACAACATCAGCAATATGTCTCGCGTATGCTATCACGTCATTTACCGTGTATTTCTCGCATGTGTTTTCATGACAAAACGTAGTTTGGAGACCTCATTGGAGATTCCTCCCAGTGAAGATCTTGTAGTGTGACCCCCTGTCGCCGGACAGTCATGTAGTATGAAAACCACAACGACCTCAAGACTCCCGATTACAAGACAGCAAGTTGTGTCGTGTGAACAGTACAGAGATCTGAGGACTTTGAAAGTCCTGTAGTGTGAACTTGGCTTTAGTTTACGTACTTATTTTAAGCCCAACCATGATGTTTTTCCTAAATCTAACTAGGTGGTTTTGTTGCCTAAACCTAACTGCTACCATTAATGACTTTTCCTGAACATTCACCGTGACCGTTTCACGGTAACGACGTAGTGTGAAATGACACCCAAAAAGCTTCAAATCATGACACTAGAGAAAGTCCTAAAAATGGCGTGCTCTTCATACACCTTCCCATGAGATCAGGTTGCAGTGTGAGACTGTCACTTCAACTCCCCAATTACAGACACATTTCCCCCCCTTTGTCGTCAGTTGCTTCATGAGCTACAGCCTCTTTTGTTTCAGTGACATCCTTCCGAGAGCAGCGTGACATCAGTGTAATTACTGCAGATAACTCATACGTCCAAATATCAATGTCACAGAGATAAAATATGACCACATCTGAGATATGCTCGTCTTCTCTGACTGTATGATGAACACTGCCATTACTGATTGGCACATCCTTCATCCACATCTCACTTGTCTCAAAGGCTCGACCCCAAAGGACTCACATTTCAGGTCTGGAGGATTCTTCCACCGCTGCTATTTGCCATCCCTCACCTTCCTGCTATTTCTACTCGTCTCTTCTCAAAATGATATTGTGTCATTCCAATTCACATTATTCAAATACCTTCATAAATATTTATGGAGTTCAGAGATAGGAAGGAAAGAGCGAAGTGTGAGGGAGGCCAGTGGAGGCTTTCTACTCCCACATCCCTGGTCATGGAAATTATTCAATGCAACGTCTGAATAGCAATCATTTGCTGCAAATGAGCGAGAGCAATACAGACAGGGGCAGAAAAAGCAGCAGAGAGTTTTAATTGGCAGTCGCCCACATTTACAAGCCAAATTCCCAATTCTCCTCCAAAATGAGTTGCAGTCAGTTAAAACTCTCTAAACAATCTGCGTGTGGGCACTTTATTGCAGCCAGGAAACAGGTGGTGTAGTAACGTAGCTAACATTTTACATTCAATGCTAGAGAGCCATACAGCTCCTGTTGAGCGAGGGACTTTGACCAGAATCTATACCAGATCATATCTCATCATATCATGACCTACAGGATAGACAATGTCTGAATAATAGAAACATGTTCCTGCTGAAAGATTGTTGTTCCGTGCCCACGTTGAATAATTTTCTCCTCATTTTGTACCTCCTTCCAGTCATCATTACCAGCCACGACAGCAACACTGGTATTGTTTTCACCGTGTGAGTCATCATGGCAAAATGTGGTCCTGGAGACAGCAGGAACTACTACAGAGGCAGTGCTTTGCCAGGTGTTTATATTTCTGTCTGTCTTTGGACCGTACAAGATGCAGTCACAAAACTTTACAGGCGTGGTCCGAACCAACCCGGTCTCACAGGAAGGTGTATAAAGACCACACCATTACACAGACATCCCGCGTGTCACAAGTACGCATTTTAGCCTTTTTGAGTGTCATTTGTACAACGCTTTTCGCATGTCATTTGTGTGCCACGCAAATGTTCGCAGTTAGGTTTAGGGAAGAACACCACCGACTTAGGTTCAGGCGAGAGAACCACTTAGGATAAGGGAAAACTTCATGGTTTGGCTTAAAATAAGTAAGTAAACTAAGTAAAACATGTATGGGAACAACTAAACAGCTACAAAAAACACATCACAAAGGTCAATAAAAAACACGTGACAATCTTCAAGGGAGAAACGTCACTAATGTAACTTACAAAACAAAACACCGGTTAACTGCTGTTTCTGCCACTGTCCCAATACAATGGAGGTGAATGACCTTCGCTTTTGAACTTTACTCACTTCTATCTCTTGCAATTCTTTTTTATGCAGGCCTTAGAAAGCTTCCTTCAGAGTCACAGGCTTTAAACCAATGAGTATTACTCCTCGTGATGAGTAAACGGAACTTGATCGGCCCTATTTTTGTGGAAAGCAGCGCTGTGACAGTTTGGTATTTTCCTGACTTCTAATTTGCTTAGCTCATCTGTATGGTATTTTGGTGGGAAGTTCATCCAAATGAGGCAGTGCAAAGAACAGGCATCTCGAACCCACGTCTGTTACTGGCACAACGTCACTCAGCTGTCACTTTGTTGATTTTGTCAACGACAGCAAACACAATTCTTGGAGAAAATGCTCAGCAAAATGGAAGCAAGCTTGAAATGTAAATAAACAGCCTCGAACTAGTAGTTGTGTTTAAATTGGCATCAAAAATGAATGTTTTAGTGTGGTTAAAGCAGGGACATTGCGGTAAAGCAGTCTGTGGGGATCTGATCCAGATTATTCTTACAGTATATGTGACATTATACTGTATAACAAGCTTCTCCTTTAGTTCATTTAAGAGGACCTATTATAGTTATGTGCTTTTTCCCTTCCCTTTATGTGTTATATAGTTTTTTGTGCATGTAAAAAGTCTGCAAAGTTACAAAGCCCAACGTCCACACCAAAAGGAGTTACTCTCCCCCACAGAAACACTGCTCCTGAACTGCCTGAAATGCCTTGCTTCAAGTCCCGCCTTTTTCTTCCGTAACGTGGTGATGTCACCAACACATTTGCATAATACCCGCCTAGTGGACACCCTCAAACAAAGCTAGCTAGAGCTGAGCTGGAGCGGAGTCCAAAGAGTTTTGTTCGGTTGACCAATCACAGCAGACTGGGCTTTTCGGGGACAAAAGCCCAGCATGTAAACATGTTCTGGTAGAAACCCAAAATACAAGTATGCACCTGAAAATAAGCACAATATGTCCTCTTTAAAGAAGTTGGGCACAAGAGTGCTGTGTCATTGAGCACAGCCATACACCATGTTTACTTAGAGTAAGTCACATGCAAATGACACACACGCGATACAAAACATCTCTACAGACACCAGGTGAGTATTTTATAACTCAGGATTTTGACAGTTAACGCAGGACACGTCTGATTACCAGAGCTCATACATCACATGCATCATGGCCTCCTTTCCTTGTGAAGCGTCAGGCTGATGCGATCATATAGCCCGAATGGCTTCACCAACATGTTCTAGTATTCGTTTCTATCGTCGTGTACTCTCTAGTCAACTCTAGTCAATCAGAATTCAGAGTGAACAGCCTCAGAGCTAAACATAACCATTCAAATAACACGGAAATGGATTGCTGTTAATTGGTCATTATTTCATTAGTGATTAATGCAATCACAGTTGATTAAATAATGATAATTATCATGTTAGGGACAAACAGTTCTATTGCGTCAAATCCCCATTAATCCCCCCACGCAGATTCCCAGGCACAGCTGCAACCACGAGAGGAGTGTGTGTGTGTGGCTGCGATCTAAGTGGATCACTGCTTTCCACAACCCAAACACGCAAACACAAGTGTGCTGCGTTCTGACTATTTCTCCATTTTCTTGATGGTTGTTTCCAAATAGAAATGCAGCATGAAATTAGTTAGAGTGGAACCAGTGAATCAGACGGACCATTTGCCAGAATTAGCCACCTGAAAGGCTTCGAGAGGAAAATGTTGTACTTACTGAGAGGCCTGCACTTATGGGTAAAAACAAGCACTGCTTGATGTACTGCTTCAGAGATGAATGCATTTCTGTAGAAACATGCCTGTGTTGCTGGTATTTCTCAGTGGGGATGAAGAAGCTAATAGAGAATGAGACAAAGTCACCAGAGGCAGAAACCTGCAAGAGGTTTGGATGTTTTGTTTCATTTCAAACTCATTAAACATTCATAAGCCTGCTGTGAAAATGACGGTGAAGACTTTCTCTAGAGGCCAAACATCTAAGGGAAAAATATCATGTTTCCTGATCACCTGCACGATGCAGAAATTAAAGATAATCTATTTCAGAACATAGTATATCAATTATCTAACTAAAATGGAAGGAGTCTGTCTGTATGCATGTATGTATGTTTGTCCTTTGATTTTCTCGTCAACAGTTCTGATCGACTTCTCACTTGGCGGGTGTTTTGCTCAGGACCCAACGAAGCGCAGTGTTGAGTCTGAAGTTGTTTGGATCAGCGGTTCTCAAGAAAGCTGCAATCAGCAATAACGGAGGCCAAGCATCGGCCCATTCCAAACAGGCACTGCTCTAGTACCTTAAATATTGGTTTCCTTAAACATCGACTGCTTTGTAATTCCCTTCACAACTGTTTTTTACGTCTCTTCTAACAGAGCTGGGGCGTTTCATTTTGTTTCAAATGCGCAATCATTATACAGCTAACTGCCAGACAACTCAGTCACATTATAGACTGCTATGCCCACATACTGTGGCTTTCGAATCATCCATCTGACTTCCGTGGCATTGCCTCTGAGAAGATCGATATTCCTCTAATAGCTCATTGCTTTGTGTGTGTTCTACTTCTAGGCACAATGCCAGCTCGATATCAGAGCAGTGTAGCAAACTGGATGGCAGTGATCGCAGCCCAGCTAACGTCCTGCTCAAAAAGTCCTCACACCTAATTGACAAAATGGGTTGTTCGTCAGCGCCTTTTCATAACAGTTAATGTTAGGGGACAGTTGTTGTCTTGCTTAGAAAAAAAAAAAAATGTTGAATATTGGTTGGAAACAGGAAAAGGACAGCGGCCTTCCGTGTTAAAGTCTGATATTTTGCGGAGCCATTCATCCAACCTGTTCTCCTCCATGTGCAAACTTCGCCCTTCTATTATATTGTGAACTTACTTGCTGAAATGACTGATGCTGTTACTTGGGAGGACACTGCAGTATAGGAATGTCACACTACTTCTTGTTTTGATATGATGATGTTTTACGCTGTTTGAACAAATGACCAGTGAATTTTTTGGACCACATTTTGGATCGGACCTAAACATCATTGGGTGTATTCGGTTCCGGTCTGACTATGTTTTGCATCCGTCCAAATGTTGGCCCTGTGAAGGCCATGATAGATGCACCTTTGCCTCACCCTTGCTAATAATCATTGTATACCAGCTACTGTTCTTTAATGAGACTGCTTAGCAATGCGGGGTGGATAGCTATAGTTTTTATCCGAAAAACAACGGCACAGAATGACCATTGCAATGCATGTCATTGATCATTTCACTACCACAGAGAACAGAAGATAGCTCACTTATTAAAATAGTGTAGCTCTCTGTTATATTTTAGCTATAGGTCTCCTGAAGTTGAGTCAAAGACATATTCAGGGACAGAGCCCACCAAGGTTTTGAGTAAATTTGGAATTTCTCCAATTTTGGATTTAGTGGTTGTGAAGTTACCTACTTTATAGGACTGGATGTGATTTGTGTTTTCGGCCTGTGCAGAAGGTCAGGTTTTGACTTGTTAGATTTATTTCATCCTTCCTGTGGTTTTTGGGCATGCTTTATAATGACCAATTAGCTTTATGGAATGCTGGAGGGCTGTGGGTCTGCTGCAGCCACATAAAATCAGCATAAAGTTGACTTCAGCTGTGCTTTTAATACCTCTCTTGCTAGTCTGGCTAATGCCACCTGTGTGGTGTAGTGAGCTGTAGACACTTGTCGAGGAAGTCTTTATTCATTAAGCACTCAGCCACTGTGCAAGAATTTACACACTTGAGTGCACAATGTCCCTTGCATAGCAATTAATTTGAACTGTAAACAGGGATAGATGAACGACACATGGGCACAGTGGATTCATGATGCACTGCATAATTATGCAATGTGTTATATTCCAACCTGCGGGGGCACAACCCGTTTTTTTATCTGCACGGTCCGCCAACACCTGAACAAAGTTAATAGTCAGTGATTTCCAGACTACCGTGTTGCTATGGTTGTGCATTTCTGACACTTTCCATCCCAAAATCCTCCAAAATATTTCCACACCTGTGCTTGTTCAAATGAGTGGGTGGCATAACTTCAAATGCAAATTGTGCCGCCTGTGGATATTCAACATGACAGTAAATGGCAACATAATGGTCACTTAATAGGGTTGGATTTTCACACCAATGCTCTTTTAAACCCTGCGCAGCCGTGCATGGAAAGAATCTGTCAGGTAGCTGTATAAATTTAGTCTACCAGACTGACTGGTATTGCTTTGCATTCCGTAGGCTATATATATACACATATACACATCACACATACTGGTTTTGATGCCAGTTGTTGTTATCCTTAGTGCAGTGCTGGCTTAACATCCAACTCATAATTAACTGAACTGACAGAAGTGCAATAATAGACTCAAGCATAATTTACCGATCCTAAGCCCCACCTCCCTTAGTTACTGTTGCTAGGTCGGACAAGAAACATAGTTCAACATACTTTGGGGCGGCACGAAGCAGAGATAAGATAACAAAATCACATGAAACTCCAGCTGGGCCTCTGGACGCGTCCTGTAGACGGTCTCTGCTGGCCCTCGCTGGAAGCCAACACCGACACCACGCTGCTGGAAACTCAGGCCGTATTGTTGGGGGGAAGGGTGGAAAAGGAGAACCAGGACAGCGCAGAGCAGACTGTCACCCTGCTGCTGCAGTAAAATGAGGGGTTTTCTAAAGGGACTCTGGTGCTTGGAAACACTACCACCTTTGTCCACAGGGACCGCCAAAATCAACACAAAATGAACTATGACTTACATAGTAATGTTACCTTTGAACAGAAATGTATTCCAACAGGAAAGGGGAAAGTTGACCGAGGTCCTGCCGGGTTCCAAGCTTGCTCAACTGTTACTGGAGCATGAAGCAAAAAGGGACAGGACTTAGGAAGGGTCAATTAACACTTGGTTTGGTATATATTTCTGCTACATTAACTTTCCGTCAGTCAAAAAATCCTGTCAGCTATATCCTCAACACAAATGTCAAAAGAGAGATAAGAAGGAGAAGGGCAGAGCAGGGTGGGAAGTAGATGAAGGGAGGGAGCAGAATGAAAAAAACAAAACAGGAATGATAACAGATGAGAAAAGTGTCCTTGCTCACTCCGTGCTTCACTTTAATATGAATCTCCTTGTCAAATCAAGTAGTAAATCTTTCTTCTGACCTACAAGTCTGCTGTCTCTATAACAAGCCGCAGCACCAACGCACACGCCACCCACTAAGTAAAGACATGCACAACTTTCAACTTTCAACATCCATGAGAGTTTAAACCGTAATATGTTTTTGATTATCTGATACTGCGAGCCAATAAAAACAAGATTCAACTCTCCAGTGATCTATGGCATCCCTCGCAAATTGAACGATGCTGGCAGGAAAACGACTTCTGCTAATCAACCACCAGAAGGCCTAATTAAATTGCTGGAAGAATTTAAGTGCTCCGAGGTTCAGCTCCACCAGTCTGACGGGGATCAGAGGTGGTTTGATCTCCTCTTTAAACAGTCAACCACTCAGCTCAATGTCATCCCAAAGACCGAGAGCTGTCGTTTTCGCGCCGAGATATAATTTAATTAGTAAAAGGAATACGTAGTTACATGAGTTATACAATTTCCCGTGGCCTTCCTGACATGCAATATAAATCCTGTAAAGTTTCTCAAAAGACATATTGAATGAAAATTAGAGATAAGATAAAATAAGATAAAAAAATACTCATAAAAGTGTATATAAGTGTGTAGGAAAAAAGGACAGCTCCGCCGAACATCGATTCAGTATACGCCTTTCGAAGCATTTAACTACCCTAATTATAATGTCCATCTATAAGAGACCACTTATTTAGTAAAGTGGGTTGAATCAACATACTGTATTGATTATCTGTGCTGCTGCCTGGCCTCGACTAGACAGTCTAAAAAGGTTTGCTTTGCACTTTTAACCCGGAGAGAGGCAGGAAGAGAGACAGAGGGATCCCTGAGGGTATGGTGATTGACTTTGTTTTGCTTAATAAAACACTCGATGCGTTACTGAGAAAAGTGCCCCACACGGCCAACAGCGCATTCAGTCACAGTTTAGAACAACGGGCAGCTACACAAAATGCCCACTGGACAGTTTTTTGTATTCCTCTATAAGAGTCTACATTTATCTAAAGCACAGAGTCAACAAAATGCAGGGAATAGTGCTTATCGGTTTCTATGCATGACAACATAAGAGCAGGTACAGAGTCCCTACGGATTTTTTGCAAACACATGATACCGTGAACATCCCATTAAAATCTGGAGACATTGTGTTTCTGAATCTTGAGATGATAAATGCTCCGTGTCATGGCACATTATCCTGCTGGGATTTTTAAGAATGGTAGACCGTGGCCCTGAAGAGATGCATATGCTCAGCAACAATACGTAGGTGCTAATTATACTCTGGTTGTATCAGGAGTTATTGGCCGGTATGATCTTACCTCCGCTCCATACTGGCTGTGTTTTTGCAAACACACTCCATTTTCCCACCATTTTTACTTCCATGTAAGAAATGGAGGGCGAAATACACCTATAGTCCTCTTTCTGTGCAAAAATGCATTCTGAAGTTCAGCTGAGGCTTCAACAATCTGTGTACCATAAACACTGCTTTCTCGCTGAGCCACAGTGATGGTACGGTAACAGAAAGAGAGAATTCTGCCTTAAAAAGATTGGAAGTCTTGATGATACACATTTGATTTGTCTACCTCGGACTGTCGAAGCCTCATTTTAGCTTCGACATGCATTTTTGCACATAACGATGACTGTGGGTTTTGTTCTCATTCTTTTAAGTCCAAATGCGTTTCCACTGTGTCCTCACAGCAGGGGATACTTACTGCTGATGCAAACCGAACATTTCCCGCTGTTGTGAAGGAGGTGTTTACAGTGGAGCGGGCGGCTATTGGAAATGTAATGTATTTGGCACCAAGTTTGCTGAGCTTGGTTATCCATGCCTTGTCAAAACAACAAGATATGAATAGATTGAGCACTATTTGCTCAGAGGATCAATTCTAAATATTGCCCCGCACAGTTCTAGTTCTGGTTCTGCGGTGCCTCCCTTCCCTCCAGCGGGCCCAGCAATACGGCCTGGGTTTCCAGCAGCGTGGTGTCGTTTTTGTCTCCCAGCGGGGACTGGCGGAGCAGCAAGACAAAGCTCTGCTCCTGGCCAAAAAAGGAGACTCTTCTGCCGTGTGCAGAGCTCACCACCTCCCGCTGGAGCTCTGACTGCAGGTCGAAGGCGGCAGAGAAGCCGGATCTGGGTCTGTCCGCAGTGGGCTGGTCGCTGCCGGAGACCCTATGGAGTCTGAACTGAAGAAGTGTCTGGTGAACCTGCATTATTAAGTCTGATTTCGCCCGGAATCTGACCCAGAGGCACTGATGACAAGCATTAACAATAACTATATAGAAATAGCTAATCTTCTCACTGACACCATAATTTTATTCGGTACCTTTCTAAAAGCTCTCTGGATGTATCATTTAAATATATATATATTTGTCTACATAAAAATGTTATCAATAAGACTTTTAATGCTTTAGTTTTATTTCTCTTTAACTCGCCAGAAGCATTCCTTTCAGACAAATATTGTACAAATACAATCTCACTTTACCAGTACAAGATTCTGACTAAACAATTAACCTCGGCAGAAATGAACTGCAACTCACCCCGAACCCATAATTCCCCTTTCCTCTGTGTGAACATCAATGAGTTCAGGGTTATTGGAAGAAAACACAATTTGGATCCAGCCCTTTTTTTTGGCTCCAGTAAATCAAAGTGAAAAATGCAACCCTGTCTGAGTCTTCCCTAGCAGCCCTTCTTCATCGCTTTAGTCTCTGATCCCTTCATTCAGCAAAGTTGGCTTATGAGATAGTTTGGCTCTATCTGTCTAAGCAAGTAATACCCCCTTTTATTCTTCATGAAACATCAAAAGGTCCCCAGCATGCCTCTGCTATACAGTATCAGACATGGAGAAAAACGCTCCTTCATCCCTCCCATTATAGCCAGATCCATTTTAGATAAGAAACGTCCTCTGTTTCCTGGGAGGAATACATACCTCCAGCAGCCTGATGGGTTTTTCCTTGCTGCACTTAAACACAAGAGAGCCATACAATATCCAATCAAGTATAGTAGATGGGTGAGCTGTGTGTTTTATCTGGTAAGCTTTCTCTCCACAGTCTCTCAGAGAGAAAAGATGGCCCTAAACTTTAGGGCCTTAAGGACACCAGTCATGTTCTCCTGGATAACACAAAGGTCTCTTCGTGAATAAATTTAATAGATATCAGAGAAATGCAAGATGAGCTAGCTGACTATTTCTCCTCTCTGCACTCTCCTGTTTGGTTCAAGGTCTTCAAATATGCACAGTCAAAGAGCTTACAGCTGCACGTTTGAACTGAGTTTTTATTTCTTTCAATGTGTACGCCCTCTACATCTCTCTTTGTATCAGATCCCTTCTAGACATGTAATTTAATGAGTGAACGGTCGAGCAGGAGTCAATTTTACATGGATGTCACTTTGGGAATTTGCGAACTTATGACCTATAATACGCTTTCTGCAATGCTTCTGCCACAGCTCTAATGTGACCAAAGGCAACACCGTTTTCTATTAAGCATGCACAAGTTTACATGGTTCTTAACGAACAACGATGACTTTATTATAAATCATACGAATCAGCCGGTGATATCAAATCATCCATTGACCCCGAAGACAACCACTCTTTTGTGTTTTTGAAGATTAGATGAAACCAACTCGTTCTCACTCCCAACTCGTCAAATACCACCGATTGGGCATGCACTGAGGCACCCTTTAGCGACAGTATGTGATGAACCGGGCTTTGAACTAACTCCAATGTAAACCCACCCGCGGCGTTATTCGACAGACTGAGGTTGTCTAAACCTTACTTCCTGTGAAAACAGAAGCTTATTTTGAAAGGACACTATGCATGCAATAAAAGTATATTGACACGCCGTCCCTGGTCCAACTGACCAAGTGGCGGTACTTGACGAGTTGGGAGTGAGAATGTGTTGATGAAACAAAAACACAAATAAGGCAGGCCAATCTGACAACTTTCAAATGTACTATCATATTTAGATAAAACAAAAAACAAACAAGGAATGGGAAATAAAATCAATCAATAAATAATTTTTTCTTGCTTAGAAATTTTGTTCAAATGAACACGGCAAATTAGAACTAGACAAACTAGATCCTAGCATTTATCATTCCATTTTACCATCTCAAAGAGAATCAGCAACAGCCTGTGCCGCTCTTAGAAGGGAAAAGTAAAGTTAAAGCCATCTAACTACAGTGTTTTTTCCCTGATGACGATCACAATCCTCCTTTAAACAGACACAACAGACAGACAGCAGCAGATGAATAGAGATGATAAGAGTGTTGGATGTGCAATGAGAAATATCTGGTCCTCTAATTTGACTTGGTGCTATGTTTTTCGAAATTATGAAAACACAACTGGATTCATGCATGGAACACATTTAAATAACACACTTGGCTCTGGTCATAAGTCATGCGAACAAAATGCCAAAATGTGCCCCAGAAGTCTGAAGTCCATATTCTCTGTCTCCGTTTAACCAGGGGGCACTGAACTGAGTAAAGTAGGATAAGCAGCACATTTCCTAAATAGTATGCCGTGTCAAATGCAATTAGCAATGAGACAATGCAGAGCTGCTCTGAAAACTACTGGGGTTGATAAAGCATTCACATGCAAAACAAGTTTTCAAAATCCATCATTTGTGTGGCCTGCCTGAGGAATGAACACGCTCACTCCCTTCATCTTCACTCTAATGCATCTCCTGGGGTGTCCTTATTTTTTCAACAGGCTGCCGTTTCCAGCAGAGCTGCCACCCATGGTGAGTTGAAAAAGCTAATCTATCCAGAACTGTCATGTCATGAGGGAACAGGCAGAATACTGAACGCGTCCTTACAGGAAGACGAGTGAAGACGAGATGTGTGTCAAAAAGCGACCACCTTGCAGGGATAGCTGAACCCAGCAATGTACAGGTTCCATGTGAGTGGGGGGTTTTGTCTCTCTGATTAGTCTCATGCTGCTCCGTGTCTCTCACTGTTCCCCATGGACGACTGTGACTTTCTGCTGTCCTATCAAAGGCAACCAGCATTTAGAATGAGCAGATGGTTCACAGTGAGACTGTCCTTTTCCTCTGCATAAAGGTCTATGTGTCAGCACATACAAACAATTGCAATGTTCTTATCTGTGGTGAAAGTGTGTGGGTTGAGATGCAAAAGACAGTCTATTTATCTTAAATCCTGAAAATTAGCTATGTATGCAATATCCTGAATTGAGTTTTTTTTTTGATATATATATATTCAAGTCTGGTTTAACATTATATCTGAATATTGTATTGACGTAATTATGAATTTCTAAAAACAACAATAATACAAGACTATTTCTAATTAAAATATCCAACTTATTTCCCTCAATTTCTAGGACAAGGATGCAACATGGCTTTTATCATCACACAAACTATTCTGAGCATCACTTACAGGGGAATGCACGAAAGAAAATGGTGAGAAAAGCATGGCACTACTGCTCCTATTATATGAGCATGTGCTCAAAGAGCAGCTTGTGAAAATCCTGTAGATACCTAAAAGACATACATCACTTGAACTAACAGAAAGCCATTGAAGCTCAGTGGGGAATAGACACAAGGCAACAAGGCCACAAACACACTGGAGGCAACTCACATAGCAAACTAAAAGGATACACAGATGTTCATGTTCAGATGCACGGCAGGCAAAATCACATATATTCACAGTTTGCAGCAGTGCAAATCAACACGCATGTCTGTTTCTGAAATAGCTTAAATCCTGACTGTAAAAGAACAAAAAAAAACTCTTCCCCACTGCTGATCACTTATACTCACTGTCTATAAGACTCTCTGGCGTGCAAGAACTTTTTAATGATTGCTTAAAACATGAAATGATTATGATATGAGCCCATTAATTCAGCATTCACCATCACTTCAGTATTCACATTTTCTGCTACTTCATACTTCTACTCAACTAGTCTACAATTCAGATGGAAATGTTGTACTTTTTACTTCAAAACATCCGTTTGACTGCTGTAGTTACTAGTAACTTTGCAGACTTTTCATACAAAACATATAATACACTGCAATATTTAACCACAGATGCAGTAGTTGACCAATAGTTGATGCTGAGCAACTAAGGCATTATAATGCTGCTTACATGTTAGTGCATCAATACAGATAATCATATAATCATATAATAAACAAGCTATTGCTGCACCAACGTCGAGTACACCCTTTGAGCTACTGGGGTACTTTTAATGTGAAACATATGTGCAGGAAGTGTTGTTCAGAAGTTGATATATGATACTACTGTTAAATTAAAGAACATCTTTCGGGTACAAAATAGATTTCATTAAATGTCAAATTATACACAAGTGGAACATCAGCAGCAACAAGAACCCTTATGTCCATACCAACAGATGGGCACTCTGCAGTCTGTGCATACAACTGATTATCAATTATACAAATGTACAGCTGCCTTCCTCAGTGTAGCCTCACAAGAATTAACCAGAAAATAGCCAAAACGCAGACAATTAAACAAATGATCGACAATAAATAAAAACAAGGACACAACGGCGCCTGCAACTTCTTTTAGACTCAACAGTAGAATAAACATCACTAAAGCAGACAACGTGGACACGTAAATAATATAAACTCCACAGCGGCTGCAGCCACTAACACACATATTACAGCAAAGGAGAGACTACACGATTTGTACACACCGCGAGAGCACAGACACGAAACTATGTTGCAACAAAGTGGTTGTTAAAGTTCTGAGAGAATTCAGCAGTGTGTTGGTGTACTCATCTGTCTGAACGGCACCCTGCAAGTCTTGAGCAATGCAGAGTCCTCCACAATCTGCTCTACTGTAGGTTCAACTTCTAAACTCGCTCATTCTCAATGCATAATATGACCAGTCCACTCTGCCTCTCTGTGCCAGTATAACTGGTCCACTCTGCCTCTCTGTCCCAGTATAACTAGTCCACTCTGCCTCTCTGTCCCAGTATAACTAGTCCACTCTGCCTCTCTGTCCCAGTATAACTAGTCCACTCTGCCTCTCTGTGCCAGTATAACCAGTCCACTCTGCCTTTCTGTCCCAGTATAACTAGTCCACTCCGCCTCTCTGTCCCAGTATAACTAGTCCACTCGGCCTCTCTGTCCCAGTATAACTAGTCCACTCTGCCTCTTTGTCCCAGTATAACTACTCCACTCGGTCTCTCTGTCCCAGTATATCTAGTCCACTCTGCCTTTCTGTCCCAGTATAACTAGTCGACTCTGCCTCTCTGTCCCAGTATAACCAGTCCACTCTGCCTCTCTGTCCCACTGCGCTTCTCAAATTCAAAATGTTTTGAGCTGAATGAGGCTCTACCGTCACATCAGGGATTAACGGTCTCAAACAGCAAAAAGTCATCACACATCTCACTGAAGATAAAAGTTCCTCAGTGAACACAGAAGTCACTGCTGGAGGATCCACCATGAGCATGTTAGCATTTAGCATGTTAGCCAGACCCAGTGTGCACCTACTGTGCAGGTCACGTACATCGTTGGGTGTCACTTAGGGTGGTGCATTAAATCAGTCAATAATCAAGATAGATGCAACTTTTTTTTTTAACTATGCCGAGGTACAATGATGCTAATTATAACCATACCACATATGTGATCATTCGATTGTGCTTGAACTGGTCCCGGCCCGATACAGATTTTCAAAAATACTAAAAAAGACTTAGTACACAAAAAAACTCTGTTACAGTAATGAGAGTAAATGTAATTCATTACTTCCACCCCTCTCAGACAAAAAGACAATTTTTTCACAAAATTATTTTGAAGCTCTTTATTCTCAGCAGAGAGACTAAAATGAAGCATCTATCACCCACAAGATAAAGTAAATAATTAAATACACTACAGCTCAAATATAAACAGTATGTGCATGTGTGCTACTTTTGCACTCAGTGTTGTTCTGCCTCTCTCCCTTGGCCTCCCGCCTGCTGTGTCTCTGTTAACCTCTTTGTGCGTCACATCCACTCCTGAAGCCTCTCCTGACACTGCGGTCGAGCCCACAACACAGCCGGTGTGACCCTTATCATCACAACAGCAGAGCCTGTCCACATCTGTGCCACAGCAAATGCTTTAGTGCGTCTCTGTTCCCTGTATGAAAGTTTTATTCAGCGCAGAGTACCACTGATCCGACAAGCAAGTACATTAACAATCGGCAGCACTTCCATCTGACAGGAGAGAGACAAGACAGCACCATGGAAACGCAGGCGGCCCCCAATCTGCTGCTGGAAAATTGCACTCTGCTCTTACACCAGCCTTGTTTATGTGTTTTAGAGAGATAATAGTACGTACTGAGTCTTATTATCCCCAAATAAAAAGCCATTTAAAGTGCTCAAATGACTGAACCCTGCTATTTTTCCCAGGTAATTTAACTTTTTCACTGAGCTCAGATAATAACAGACCATGTCTCATATTGGTAGTAGCCCAGGATTATACAGCAGCCATCTAGAGGACGGCAATACTGCACTTCATCCACAGAATCCCCTTTACTGAGACAAAGAAAACACTGTAAACAGGTAGGAGACCCGCTGACTCCAATCTCTTATGTCCTTGGTTTTTTAAATAATACCCTTCATCAAGACTTTCTATCAGCTTTATGGCCAAGAAATACAGTATGGCATGAAATATTTCTGAATGGTATAAAATATTTTCAACCTGCTCTATCACATAAATTAATCAGGCAGACAAATAGAAACCATGCCAAGGTGATAGCAAGGAGAAAGCTTTTAAACCAGATTGTGACAGAGAAATTATTTGTACCTCGACCGTTTTTCTCTTTAATACTGCCATCCTGCCAGAAAAAAAAAACCTCTGGTCTTCGAAATAAACATGGTGAGGTTACAACCATCACTGTTCAAATCTCAACTATCTGCCTCTGTATTCCATTTACCTATTTGTCTTGTAACAGCTCAGTTAAAGAAATAGATAACGGCCATGCTAGCGACTCTGTGAGGCTGTACTTAGGGAAGCAGTATTTGGAGCTAAATGCTAACACGCTCAGAGTGACAATGCTAACATGTTGATGCTTAGCAGGTATAATGTTTATCAGGTTCACCATTTTAGTTTAGTGTGTTATGGTTCATGTCCACGGGGGCGTTTTTTATCGCGAGGGATCGCCTCGCTTCCCTGCATTGAATGCTTGATGGGCTGCCATTAGACACAAGGCACTAGGCACCTGATTGGACGAACGCTTTCCCTCGTGGGCCGCTGCTCCCAGCTTTCAAACCAGAACCAACATGGCGGCTTGTTTGGAAACTTTCTTCTCTTATATCACGAACATAGTTCACCGAAATGTGTTTCTGAAAACATTTTATGCGAAAAATAAGCCACGCAGTTGCTGAATCTGTCTGTTGGGATCGACAACACTTTGTTTGAAAGATTCTCGGGAGTTTACAGAGGCGGCGAGTCATGTTGGACGCCCGTGATTTGCATAAAGTAGCCTAGACCTCAACTTTATGCAAATGAGGAGCAGCCAACATGACGCCCCTTCTCTCTAATCGCGCCACCACACTACCAGAATGCATTGCACAGCTGCTTACATAGACAATGAATGGGAAGTGTGGCAAGGACGGAGGCTGTGGACATGTATCATGTGGATGCTAAATTCTGCTAATTAATAATAAACACAAAGTAGCCTACAGCTGATGCTGTACTTTGTGTTTACCAAAAAAACAAAGTATTGAACCAATTACAATTTTGACCAGATGATGGCGCTAGAGGAAAAGTTAGAGGACCACCAAACATTATAATTAATCCTGAGGGGGATGTGAATCTGTGTACCAAAGTCCATGGGGATCATCAAAGTCATAAGGATTCATCATCAGGGAATCAAGAATGTATGTATATAACATGGTGCCAATCCATCCGATAGATTTTAGATATTCCTCAGGATAAGTGAACATTTTGACCTGCTGGTGACACTACAGGAAAAGTCAGGAGATCAGAAAAAGTAATTAAGAATCATCCTCTGGGGACCATGAACATCTGTACAATATGTCATCACAATCCATCCAACAGTTATTGATTTAATTCAGTCTGGATGAAATTGATGGACCAACTGACAGATTGTCATCGCCATCCCTAGAGCCATTTCGCTCCAATGGTTTTAAATAATATAATGACTGATAAGAAAAAGTGGGTAAAGAGGCTGTTCTTAAATTGATTCAACTGCTACACATGCCTTATCTTTAAATAAATAGTGTATGTGTGTGTTAATATTTCATCCTGCAATGGCGGTGATAACTGTGTGTTGGAAACTAGTTCAGACAGGACACAACACACAAATATACATCAGGGCTTTCCTTAAAAAAAATGGACTGCAACACAGCAATCTTGCTCTGCTAGCAACATTTTTCATTTACTTTAAAAAAAAAAAATGATACAGGGATAAAGAAGGGATTCAGTAAACAGGAATATTGCCTTTCATCCGTTACTGCTTGGGCTTATAATGATGATGGTAATCAATGATTCAATTAGAGATTGGATTGGAGTTTCCCTCGTAACCCTTTAAAGAAAAAGCATATATTATATAGTAAGTCATAGATGCCTCTTGAACCTCATGGGACTCCACAGTATGTTCTGATCTAATTAGACCAACAATGGCACGGCCTGTGCACGGTCCTTTACCTCGGAAAATAGAGGGTTACACAAAAAGCTGCTTCCATAATTGCAATCCTCTAGAAACCTTTAAAATCCATTTGTAGAAATTAGGGCGTACTATTATTTCATTTTAATGAATAAGAAGAGTGTATTCTGTAGTAAAATCCATTCTGCTTGTGAAGCAGAGAGTTTCAGGAATCCATGGGGTATTTAACTGAATGTCTAGATTGACATTGGCCTGACACATCTGATAACCTTTGTACACTGATGGCTCTGAATATGACTGCCTCAGTATGTTTCTTTATTTTCAGGAGGTTGTTATTTCTGGTACATGGCAGGATGATGTGAAGTCCATCCAAATCTCTAAATCAGTGAATCTTCCTGTCCCAGCTCCAAGCTGTGATGCATTAAGGGGAAAAAAAACAGTCCTAACATGAATGATTCTGGCTTGTTCACTGTGGGATCAGCCAATTTGAAGGTACCTTAGCAATGACAAGTGAACCCTACTGACCTAAATGTTTAAAGGCCCCTTTGGCTTTGGAGGGAGGCCTGAAGGGACGGGCTGTCAGTGTTGCAGACTTGGCAACTTTCTCGCTAGATTTAGTGACTTTTGGAGCTAGAGCTGCTACTTTCAGTGGAAAAGAGATGGCAACACTAGGCTGGGTTTTTCGGTTGGATCACTTTTTAAATCTAGTTCTACTCTTGCTAGTCTGTCAAGAATACCAACCCTAGCTTTAATAAGTTAAGTTCAACACACTGGTTTATATCTAACATGTGCATCAGTGATACTGCAAGTTAAACTGTTTTAGTGCAATAGAGATAGAGATCAGACATAGTGCAGGGAGGATTTTGTTGGCTGGTGTATGTGACACTCTGAGCTACACAGAAATCATTGGTGCAATTTGGATTTCATTATTATAAAATTGGACATGCAGTGTGTCACAAAAGCCTACTCTACTCGGCTGCAGTTGTTTTCTTAGCTTTAAGTGCTTTGTAAAGATTTCATCAGCCCAGGATGGATTCTCTGTTTCTACAGAATCAATATCCGTGCGATAGCTGCATCTTGTTATTCACTGACAGCTTGCTGGCTATACTCGGATCTGGCTGGAGCACATCAGAAGCTGAATCTCAATAGTCTGCTCCTGCTCTTACATTCAGAGGACCAAACAGCAATCACGCCTGCCTCTTGTCTTTCCTAGAACCATTATAGGGGAACAGTCCATGGAAGAGAAACGCGGCCTTGATTCTCCAACGCATTCAGATAAAGGAGGCTGAGGGCTCACAGATGATTCAGTCATGTCAAACAGTCATGTATTGACACACACACAGTTTCCTTTGAATCTACAGTAAAGCTCATAACAAATGAGCGCCAAGGGCGGGTGAGTCATGTGTTCTAGACTGCACGAGGATGAAAGTATTGCAGTGCCTGAAATCACCATGAAAACACTGTTTGGAGTCTTTGATTTTGAAGCTGAAACCAACGTAAAGGGTGTGGAAAGACTTTGATACACTTCAAACCCTTATGAATAACCAAGACACACTCAGAAACACATGCACACACACACACCACATCTACTTATTTAATGCTAAGGCTCTTTTCTCATTACAGTATAGAGAAGAGAAACACAAAATCGTAATTTAGTTCAGCCTTTGAGTGAATTTGGGGATCTGGAAATCAATGCTGTAGTATGGAAAGTTCAGTATGTCAAAACCACTGTGTAAATGTAGACTTCACTCTAGTAACAACATCACAGTCTCTTCAGGGTCTGTTGAAAATGTTAATCTACAGTGGTGGTCCTGCTGCTGTCTCCCTCCACTGCTCCGTAACATGCGATTGGACTCCAGTGAAAGCCATTCTTCTCTCCTTACAGGTTTACAGCTACAGAGCACCAGCCAGAGTGTTTTATTGGTCCTTATCTGCTTCAACCCCCGCAGCAGGAGTCAAACACCATCTCTTAGATCGAATGCTTATCCACACAAAGGCAAGAAATAAATGTGCCTCAATGCTGAGATTAGCAGCTTTCTCTAAAGCCTTGAGTGTGTATTTAAAAAAAAAAAAATGATTGTGGTTACTTGTCTGCATGAAATTCCTGACTTTTTGTTTTAGATCTCACCTCCAAATAAAAAGGGAAATTCAGAATTTGAATGGCTGAGCACAAACACATTTTTGGTTATGATTAATATGAGCAATCTGATGGGTGAATCTTGTCAGGGTTATCTAACACTATGACATTTAGCAATTAAGCACTGCTAAGGGCAACTATTGACATCTACTTAAGTACTAAAGTCAGCACTGAAAGTGTACTAAAAGCACTGTAAGAAATACATGTGTTTGAAAACAGAACATATTGATTTAAAGATTTTTTTGGGGGGGATTTTCAATGCCTTTACTGATAGAGAGAGAGAGTGTTAGTAATGAAAGGGGGAGAGAGAGGGGATGACATGCAGCAAATGGTCGCAGGTCGGATTCGAACCCGCTGCGGTAAGGACTCAGCCTTGGTACACGGGGCGCCCGCTCTTCCAGGTGAGCTTGATGTAGGATACAAGGAAGAAGATCAATGCTGCAAACATTCAGCTATGTAATGTCTATGAGGAATTAAATAAATGTGAGAGGGCAAGAAATGATATCGGCTACATGACAGAGAGCTTTAGCCTATAATCTGGTAGGCCTGTGATGCATATAGACAATGACATATACTACCACTCCTATTATTACTACGGACCGCAAACAAGAGCAGTCATGAGACTGTCCTCCCAAGAAAAACAACATCATCAGTTGTTTCATCATCAAAAAAAAAAAGATGTGTTTTCGTTCAAGTGACGAAGCCATCTTGTGAGCATGGTGATTATGACTCTGTCCGTCAGGAGCAAAGGAAGGTTGTCATGGAGCGACAAAGTAATCAACGACATCATGTCCTACTGACATCTGGGTCAGGGTAAATGTTGATTTATTTTACCCTGACCATGGACACTCCCTTATCTTGACTGTGTGGTTATTATAACCATGATGACAAATGTTCCCTAACCTTAACGAAGTAGTAATTTTAACTCAAACCACAAGATTTCCCTAATCCTAACCATGTTGTTTTTGTGCTTAAACCTAACTATAACTTTACCATATTCTATATTCTTTACTCGTAATGTTGTAGTCAAGAACACCTAAACTGAGACATGTCATTACATAGACCAAGAGAAAGACCAAGACTTTGAGGGGTTGAGACCAAGTCAAGACCAGACTAGTGCAAGTCCCACACTGCATGACGCACTCACGATAAAATGTGAAACATGCAAACCATAGGTACTCCTCACATTGATATGAAAGATTCACATTCCAAAGTGGTGAATAGACCGACTAACAGCCAGACATTGCCATCTAGGGATGTCACGAGAACCGAGACTTCAGTACCAAGTCGATTCCAAAATTCTGAAAACTTGACACCACTCGTTTTCCTACAGTATCGCAGGTACTGTAGGCACCGTCAGGGCTCGAGACTTGTCTCATCCCATCGTCCCAGGGGACGATAGAAAATGTGTTTGGGACACAGTAAACTCACTATAGACTCGTCTGGGGGACGCACCCTCTTTTTTACATTATGATGCGTTCATGCTCTATTCAGTGAAAATGAATACTGGGCAAAGGTAAATTCTAACCTTATGATGTGTTCAAATTGAATAACTCCAGTTGTTTGAAGAAGATGTTTTCATAGCAATATAAAATATATAATAGAGAGGGAATTATGACCTATTTAACTTCGTGACAAAAATAGTATGCAAACGATAAAGGAGTGTATGTTGAAGTACAGGGCTTTATTGTTTTACTTTTTTTGTTTACTGTGGTATCGAAGTGGTATCCGGAATCGTGGAATTTCACTGTTGTTGCATCGACTACTAAATTTCTGGTAACATGATATCCCTATTGCCATTCATAGAGGCTTTCTGCTGGCTTCAAACAAGCAGATACATACAGTATATCGGTTATATCATGCAGCGTGTTTGTGCGTGTCTGTGTAACTGCAATATCACTACAGAAGCATGCACTGACCGAAGACCCTGTTAAACAGCTGAGAAATGACAATGTCAGAGCCCAAAGTCCTGACACACACCACTGATGTAGTCTGTAACCTTTTCCTGCAATCACCGTTATGGACTGGACACATTAATCAACAACTGTTCACCTAATGGAAAAACACAAATAAGTGGTTATCAGCATCAGTGGCTAATGGCAAGTTACTTAACCTATATGCCAAAAGCGGATGCCCACCCATGCAATTCAATTATGTTGCTTAGCAACATACTGGGTCTTTGTAGAACCCCATGTGGGAGTGAGTTAGTAGCTATCAAACAGCACAGCCTTTATGCTATCAAACAAGACCAGGGGATTATTGATTGGATGCACACATAAACATTGCTGCATCAAGATCAAAAGATAGATGATATTTTCCACACAGCCTCTTTCTCTCCCCGCTGCTCTCTCCCTCTTTGAAGTATGATCCTCTTTGTTTGTGTGTGATTAAATCTCCAGTCTTTTATGTGAGAGATCGCACGCATGATCACAACAATATACACATCCTCAGTTCAGGAGAGATTCATGAATATCTGAATTAAAGTTGAGGTGAGCAGACTGTAGCAAACAGTCCATGCAGCTCTTTTATACGTGACTCACAATGAGCTTTAAATCTTCCGTCTCAGCTGGAAAGACTTGAGCAGTAAATCCATGTCCCCTGATGATAAATAATCTGAGCAGATAAACATCACCGAGGAGAACAAGGAAATTATTTTATGCCACCAAGCATGACTGTGATTAATATAAGGGCTGCTGCACACACACACAAAGAAGCGCCAACCGAGCCTCACCCGGTACAGGCTCTCTCCCCTGTAAGCACACTGCTGCGTTCTCACCTTTCCAACCAAAAATGTCTTTACTCCACTCTACTGAGGAACCGAAAGTATACTTGATGAGATCTGTGGGGGGAATGAAGGGCATGTTCGCGTCACTGCTATTAATCTGGAGTTCACAATAGCTTCCTACAGCCCAGTGGAGTGGATCATTGTAACTGAGCCGCTTCAAGCTCCAGCAAGCCCAGACACATCTCTCTCCAACACACCTAGGTGATTATTGAAAAAAAAAAATATCCGGGCATATCTGGGCTCCGTGAACGATGACATGATATCATTACCAGGCTGTTGATTAAAAGGAGTAGTGATGTGGAGGAGGAGAGGGTGGAGAGCAATGGTAGGAACAGGAGAGATGAGAAGAAAAGGGCAGAGCCAGAGGTTGAGAGGGAATTGTTACTGAATACATTCAAATGGTTCTTAAATAGAGCTGAGATTTTGATCACTGCCACAATCTCTAATGCAGATGTGTTTTGGAAGTAGTGGAGCTGCAAATGTGTAGTTTGTCCTGAAGGAAAGGGTTATTGCATTCAAAAGGGTTTATTCCCTTTGGGAGCAAAAGGTTACTCAAAAATGACCCAGTTATCTACCAATTAGACTCAGAAAACATGTGTGCTATGTTAAAATTTGGTGTTAGAGTGGCCAAGAAAAACCTGTAAGTTTCCAAAATGGAGGCCATAAACGATTAATGCTACATTCCAAATTGCATACTTTTTCTTTTTTACTTTTAGTACGTACTGCAGCTGCCCTTACAAAGTACGTACTGTTGCATGCAGTATGCATACAATTAGTACATACTGCTTCATCACAACATTGCAGCTTGAACTTTGACTCTCTGGCTCATATATAGTTGGTGAGTGAGAAACTGCTCCACTGTTGGACACGCTTTACATGTGTGAACGCCAAAATCAACAACAGGAGAAGACGTGCGAAGGGAGACATTGGGAAAAAAGGAAGCTCAAATTCTCCATCAAGCCCTCATCAGGGAGCTGTTCCGGCGTGAAAACTCCCGGCATCAGCAGAATGTGATTTGACGAGCGTCCTTTGTAACCCCGTACATGTAGCATCCGCAATGAGTTACCAACTGTCTGACATAAATGTCAAACTACTACAGATTGTTTAGGAAAGTCTCCAAGACTTTTGTAACACACATAGAAATAAGTATCTGTTTTGCTTGAGGATATACAGTAAGTAAAAGGGTATACAAAGTTACAAACTGCCATAACCATAAAGCAGAGAACCACAAGCATCACTAAGCCACAGCAGTAGGCAACTTTAATATGAAATTTAGCCTCTCAAATTGATTGTGGGTCAGAATAGCCAGAAAAGCATGCTGGCTTGCATACTGCAAAATACGACCAGATGCAGTAGGACATCCTGTTTTTTTTGGCATATTGCATTTGACATACTCTGTACTGGGACATACTAAATCTTTTTCTGAATAGTATGGTAGTATGGATATTGGACCGCACAGTCAACCTTTATTTCTTGTGTAAGAGGGAAACTTTTGATTGGAGGAAAGGTCAGGGGGTCACCAAAATCTACTTTTTTTTTATCCATCTTATCTTCAGGGATCATTTATATCCAAAGTATTTCTTTGGGAATTCCAACTGTAGTGATTGAGACACGTAAAATCAAGTGGAATTTGTTTCATCATACTCTGGATCAAAGTGTCGAACGGATGGATCAACTGACAGACATCACCATCCTAAGGCCCCACTTGTTCTGCAAAAAAAAGCACAGGAGTTCTTCCTGTGGTGATGTAACAGTCTTAACGGGTGGTGGGAAAAGAGTGCTGCTCACGACCCAGAATCCAATATGAAGTACAGAGCCATACAGCCCGAGCTCAGCAGTCGTCTTCAGAGACAGAGATAACCCTGCAGCGAGCTGGAATGACACCCCGCCGCTGAAGATGCACTGCCTTTACCCTCCTATAGTCTAATGGGATTATCAATTCAGCTGCTTTGAATAAGAACCATATTATCTGTCAGTGCTTGGTGAGATATTTGAACAAAGGCCACAAAGGTGCGGAGTATCAGACTGCTCAAACAGAGGGTAATAATCTGATGGGAGATGGAGACTTTACTAAAAATAAAACACTGCAAAGTAACTTCTGACTCTGTACGTGCAGTGCATGCACATTCAAGAGGCTGCTGTTGCCGGCACTTACATCTAAAATTTTTTATATACTTTTAACTAATGGTTTTACACATACATTATTGTTTATGTTTTTAAATAATAATGTACTCTATTTTTTATTACAGTGGTCTGTTAATTAACATGTTTGACATGAATGTGTGATACTGTATTTAGTGAATTTTCATGTCTTCAAATGTCCCTGTAATTAAATTCATATTGAAGGAGTGTGCATGCCTGTAAACAACCTCTGTTCATAATTTGAAACAGAATATGGGAATTAAATTCATTGATTTAACCATGCAAAACCCTCAGAAACGCTAAATATCAACAACATATGGCTACTGTTTCAAAATCTAATAATACAATTATTAATCAGAGAACTCACATAAGGACGTAGCACTATCAGAGCACTAAATATATTTATGATGATTCTCTGTCAAAATCATCAGAGGGAGGCCCGCAGAAACAGCTTTTGTAGAAACAGCTGTTTGCAGCTTGCAGCTCTCTCTCTTTAAAACCATGAAAAGCAAGCAGGCTATGAAATCAAACTAAGAAACCGTCTAATGTCTGTCCGTCTGTCTGACGATCTCCTCCACTCTGTTTCAGGACTACGGACAGCGCCGCACCTACACAAGCACCCTCTACACACAACAAACAGTACTGTCCATGGTCCTGAAACGGTCGAGCTGTGGACTATGTCCATGAATTTTGCAGCTGTTATTTATGATACAGTAGCATTACAAAGACTCATTTAGAGAAGACTGATAGGTCTTAAAGGAACAAATGAATTTGTCTATTTGCAAATAATTTTCAAACACATGAAAGTCAGAGCTCCTTGTCTTTCGTGAGATGAGACCACTGTAGCAATAAACTCATGAGTCACTGCTCCTTCACTGTACAGACAGAATAGTCTGGCAGAAAGACAGAATTTGGGGTAATGAACAGCCAGCAGCATCTGGCTGACAGCCAGTGAAGAGAAGCCAAGGAAGTAATCCAAAATTCCCCTGATGCAAAGCAACACGCATTTCACGAAAATACCTTATGAAAGCAAAGCACATTATGGACTCAGTGATTCATTCCGTCTTTTAGGCGGACGTCTGCACTCCGTATTCAGCTGGCGAAACGAGAAAGCAATTAGCATCCGTACTTTCAATCTGTTGTTCTGTCATTATCTTTGTCCTTTTACACCATCTCCTCCCTTCAGACCCTTTTTTATTTCATCCTTGTACTGTATTCCTTCCTTATCTTCTCCATCTACATTCTGTTAGTGGAAGTTTCTTATTCTGATTTGACCAGCAGACACCGGCTTCAGATGTGAGTCGCAGGAGCATAATGCCGTCTGTGAAAAGCAACAATGTCCAGACTGACATTCAAAAAAGCAAACAGCATTTTTACTCATGAGACTGTTTCCCCTGGCCACGGCAGGTGAGAGGAGGAGGAGGAGGGAGGGAGGAAGGAAGGAGGGGGAGGAAATAGAAGAATGTCGAGTGCCAAAGCACCTGCCATTAACTCTCACTGCCGTTACGTCTGAAGAAAATGGAGAGCATTTTACTTTAGTAAACCAAAGCAAGGCTGCTTGACAAATGTATGTTTGATCATGCATGACTGGATGGTAACATACTAGTGTTGCATTGTAAGGCCAGCTAATATAGAACGTATCAAAATGACTGTGAATGCCATCTAAAAGATGAATGATGTATGGATGTAATGGATGTAATGGAGATGAAGTACATTTTAAGAGACCTCACAGAGGTCAACTGATGTTGTATGTTGCTTACATACAGTACAGTAATGGATTGTTTGGAGTGTGTTCTCATGGTTTGGTTTCCCTCCGCCTTATGTAATAAATGCTACCTACATGGTGCATACATTCACATGATACCATACCGCATGTATGTTTGCCTGATTAGAACTCTTCTCAGATCACTCTGTCTGTGTAAATACAGCATATGATTTATGTTAAGTTACAAAGTGCTTTACAATAAAAACAGAATAAAATTAATTAAAATCTAGAACTTAATCATTTAAATACAACTATATACCATCAATCATGGGATAAAAGTGAGTCTTAGAAAACGATTTAATGAAAGTTTGCTTGCTTGAGATCCTCAGGCAGGGAGTTCCTCAGCTGTTGGGCGGTACAACTTAAGCCTGATTCTGATTCTAATTCTGATTCATTTCCAACACTCTTAATGCAGTATTCTTGAATAATATGGAGCTAAAAAATCTCTTAGCATCCAAAAGGGAACACAACTGTATCACATGTAGTAATTCATCTTCAGAACATTGTATGAACATTGGACTTTGGAAGCACAGGTGTAACTAACAGCATTAATAATGGCTAAATTCGGTTTAAATTCCCCAGTGAGCTATGTGAGTGCGTAAGCATGCATAATAGCAGGGCCATGGATCCATGTACTGAAATCCCAGCGTTGCTTCAGCCACGTGTCAACCTAGGAAGAGGTCTTTTCAACCAGAATAATTCAAAACACCCATGTGGAAGGGAGGGAGCTTTAAAAAAAATGCAGAAAAATGCAGGGGATACCTGACGTTTTTTTTCTTAATATATTAAATAATCTGTCTTTTTTTTTTAATAATGTAACTATTTTGGCAGATATATTTTCCCATGAGCATAATTCATGCTGTCTGCCATTTACCCATCATGAATATTCATGTTAAAGTGAGTTAAAGACTACCGCTCCAGTTAATGTACCCGTATATATCGTATGATATTATTAGTAATCACTCAATAAGAGAGCCTGCCCTGAGAAGTGTCCTCTTAAAATTACAAATTATTAATGGGATTGGATCTATGAATATAATCTTGTAAACGTAGAAATGCTTTAAAGTTGCTCCATCGACCTATTGTTAGTCCAATTCTATTGCTTTAATCTGTGTAATAACATGAGAAATCGCATCAGAACCATCTTTTAAAATACGGTATGTCAGCAGAACAAATTGATGGTTGGGGATTAGCTCAGCTTTTAAAAGCACGGCACTCAAAAAGTCTGTTTTTAATAAATCTTTCATGAGTGAATGATTCCACTTGAAACCGTCAGCAGACATTTAATCCATCGTCGGACTCTGAAGGTGACACACTGAATGAGGGAAACGCATTTTCCACCCAGTAAATTAAGTTTTAATCAACAAATTCCAGTTAATTGATTCATGACAGTGATGGCAAAAGCTTTCTGAGCACTGAGGATTTTTTTCTTTCTGAAAGCCTGTTACTGAATTTCTCAGGCTCTGGTTTGAATTCTGCACCACTTGATGCATCCCTTCAAGGAGAATTCAAAATTGGCCAAGGCCCAGCGTATCCTTAGAGGTCCGACTGGGTCACAGTTTCTCCCCGGGTTTCATAATCACTGCAACACTTTCATTACAGGCTTTTCACACAGAAAACGGCAACAGCACTATTCCGCTTAGAAACCCATGATTTCCAATGGTTTGCACGGCGCAACAACAGCTGTGATGTGTGCTGAACCGAACGTTGTGCGCAGTGCAAACCGCGTTCTGCCCAAAAGGCCGATTATACAGCATATTCAAAGTGCAAGAGCAACATTAAGTACTTGTTTGCTCATCCTTTACCCACACCTTCCCTGCTGCTGCTAATTCTAATGTAGAAATGATTTTGTATAGCCAATCAAACAAGTCCTAAGTGGATAAGATACGAGGCTGTAGAGCCAGAGCAGAAAGATGCAGGAAAAAGAAACAGCAGGGAAGGGAGAACTGGGAATGTTTTTAAAGTGGTCCGGGAGGGAGAGATTGGACTCTCATGTGAGCATTATTCAGGCCTTGAGAGAGCATGAATGTCCTGTTTTGTCACACATAAATGGAGATGAATTATCATAAGTGGGGACTACCGTCTGTCCCTATGTAGCAAAGACGTAATGGGGCTGGAAATTGATAACAGTTGGATAATTCAGGTGGTGGATTGCAGCAGATTTGGCTCAGAAACATACAGGAGGAAGGGTAGAAAGAGACGTAAAGTAAGGAGAACACATGAAAACGGACACCGAGATGTAACGTAGAGGAAGATAGAAAGCGGAGGATGAAATTGAGGAGCCAAGTGACAAAGTGACAGATGGAAACACTCACAGCTTCACAGCATGTCTCTATCATAGTACAAGAGAGTGGCCGACCCTCAGAGATTCCCCCTCCGGTGAAGCAGATCACAGCTTTAGATAATACAGGACCGAGCCCCGAACACAGCATACTGTATGAGCAACTGTAGCTCGAGATTAAAATCAGACAGGCAGCTCACCTTTTTTTTACACATTCACAATAAGATAACAACCTAATAGAAGCAGAAACTTTGTCTAAAAGAGCTACGGCCATGTATTTCATGAATAATATAAATAATGGTGAGTTCTGCTAAATATGCATGACCCGACACGAGTATTTCTTCACGTATTAATGTTCTGCTTCTAAATCTACAGTGATCTTGCCAGAGGGAAAATTGTCCAGTTTTATTGAACTGGGTCAGGATGACCTAAAGAGAGATACTACCACACAGAGATACCACCAAGTGCAGTTTTAATACTCCAAATTCTTCAACTGACAGTGCTTCTGTCTACATTTCCATCCTAATGCCGGATTTTGCACACACTCTTTTCCTCTACAGATACCCTTATGCTCGATAAATGTTCATCTGAATGCATCAAACATCCTTGTCAAATTTCTAAACTCGCTCTTCAAACTGCCAACTATCGGCCTGCATCACATGTACAGCAGACTCACAAGTCAGTCTCTAAACACGTCACTCTACTAGAAACCGAAGACAATCTCCCTGGTTTCGTTCCTAAAACTGCATGTAAGCAAGTCCTCAATTGCATGTAAGCAAGTCAACTTCCCAGTATGGACAAATAAATAGCCCTTATTTAAATCATTAGGTTCTACAAATTGTGAAATGCACTAATAGCCGAATCTGGAGTTATTGTCCTTCCTCTGTTTAGGTGAAGGAGCCCCAGACTGAGCGTCTGGGAGGGGGGGGGGTTAAAGTAAAACACTAGTGCGCTTACCCTATGGGCCCAATGGATGCAGAACATCCATGCAAGTTTATAACCGTACGTCAAGCTTTTGTCAATTCATGCCCGCCTGCAGCGCTGTATCAAGTTCTCTTTATACATCCGTGTTGTAAACACTGTCGTAGCAGAAACACACGCACATATATGTTGTTGCTAAGGCTGCTCTGCTAGCATGCTAACAGACACGCAGATGGTTCACTCACTGTTGCTGCTGTTCAAACTTTAAAAATTGAAAGAAATGTCGGAGCTCTCATCCCACCGGTAAACAGATCCAGTCGAAGGTTTTATTCCCCCAAGTATCTCTGGCAGCCTCCCGGCCCCCAGAGCCACGTCATAGACAATGTCGACCAATGACAGCACGCTATCCCCATGTGGCACCTGCCGTTCTAGCACCAACTTTGCATTTACAAATCCCCAGACAATCGGTAGGCAGAGATCTCAGATTTTCTGATATCATGAGACTTAATTAGGCCTAGAGTATTACCTAGTATTACAATGCACTGCAGAGGATTTTTTATGCCATAGCATGTGGTGTTCTTCTATTTATTGTATGTTCCTCTTATTCGGTACCCCTTGCTCAATGCAATCCAATACAACACAAAGTGTGCTCATGAAAGTAACCAGATTTGAATTGAGCCTAATCTAACAAAGTCACTAAGTATTTAATATGACTGTTCTATAAAAATGCATGCTGCAGGTGCTCCTCCACCATCTGCATGTTCTACGCCATTCCAGGATGCTTCCGAATGAGATTTTTCTCTTTTCTCAATAGTGCCATTGCAACTCAACATGATTACAGCAGCTCTGATTTCCCTCACATCCTCCTGATTTAATTAGAAAGCCTAACCAAACAGCTTGGAATGACACAAACCGAAGCTGAAATCAAATCAAGGAGCCATCGGGATGGAAGTCTTGTTGGAAAGATGAGTAGGAAGGAAGCAGTTTTAACAAGCTGTGCGTGTCTTTGTGCGTCTGTGTGTAGTGAATCTTACTCCCCCTTCCCAACTCAGTGATGTCGCTACCCCTCTGGCAGACAGGAACACGAATAAGCAAACACACATGCACACAGACTCCCGCACAGTCGGCACGGGTTCTAAGACTCCCCTCTTACCAAGAAAAAACAATGAGGAGATCAATTGTAAATGAACAAGCACAAAAGGCAAAACATACTGTATATTTTTCAAAAACATTTTCCAACATACAGTAGTAAATACAAGTGGTAAACCATGGAGATATCTCAATGCCACCATGTTAAACATATAAAACTGCACAAACATCATGGAATCTCCTTTCTCAAATAATGCCAAAGTCTGATGTCACTTCCAAACAGTAATGTCGCATTTACCTCACACTCGAGGTGGACCGATTAATCAGTTTGGTTGATAATCGGCGCAGATAGGACGTTTTACAAACTATCGTTATCGGCGGCACTGGGCTGTGATAGTGGCCGGGGACATACACCCCCGTTTTGCATGGAGGCTCCACACACAAAGTCAAGGTAGAGGGAGAGAAATAAAGTTATCTCTCGAATATATTATGCAACACTATCAGCTCTTAGTCCATGATACAAGATAGACAGACCGGGACGAAAACAAATCATTCACTGTTATTTTAACTTGCTGCCAATTTGGCGTTCTCTCTTCCAAATAATCCAGCCAAGTAACCATCTATTCATGAAATGGACACAGTTAAGGATCCTCCTAACCCCGGGAATATGCCTCAACATTAATGGTTTGCAAGAGTGGCATTTAACAACTTAACGGGACGCGCAACAGAAGTAATCCTGGCCAGTCATGCTGTTAGCCATCGTCCAATGCTAATGAATAGAACATTTTCCAATGATGTAATCCACCAAATCACACTTCAGGATATTGTCTTATGAATTATTAGATTCGTAGCGACAAAAACATTTTTTTTTTTTTTTAAAGCTGCGTATGGAAAAGTAGCCGACTAGGCTGCTGCAGAAGAAAAGAAGATATTGTCCAATTAATTGGCTTTTGGCTTTTTCCTGCTCCAATCGTTATTATATCGGCCTTTAAAAATCCACTATTGGTCGATCTGTATCACATACCACCATATAATTGAAATCAAACTATGTAATGTAGTAGTTTATTGACAGAAAACCATTTGAAAGTAACACAAGGATCCAGGTGAGCCTGTATCACTAGTCTGTTTGAAGGTATTTCCCATACATTCCTCCTGCAGTGATTCATTTTTCAACAGGCAGCTTGCACACGGTCTACCATAAGCCCTTTTGGGAAATATAGGCCAAAAAAATCAGTCCACCTGGATGCATAAATCCTTGCCATATAGCACGAGTGTGACACCTTAACACAGATTCAAAATGACCTTTTCTATTAGTGACACTCCCAAACAGCAGAGGCAACATCCCGAATGTTAAACAGATTCATCATCTCTGACAGAGCGCAGTTTTTCAAAGGGTCATTCCAGGGCTGCTCAGACCTCCAGTACAAATCCGGAGCAGCAGCCTTGAAGGAAGTGACGGCTGTCTTTGAGGTTGATTTGTCATCATCAGGTGGCAAAGCTTAATAAAACGTGGCCTCCCGCAGACCGGACCGCAAGCTGGCAGATGTGTATGTCATTGTCATGATGAAGGGGTTGCAATAACAGGGTTCTGCACACCACCAAATCCCCAGTTATCGGTGCCCAACTGGGATAATAATCCAGGCTGGAACATCTCTTTCACCCCATTTTGTTGACAGCACTTATTTCAGCTTTTATAGTAAATATTCATGCAAATCGTAGCCTACAGCTGCTATCCATGATTTGCCAGATTGTAAATTGTGCACTGCACATGCTTAAATGGAAGATATTGTAGTTAAAAGGAAACCTAACAAAAAGATACATCCTGGGTGCAAATAACTCCATTAAAGCCTAAAACTACATTTTGAAGCTCACTGGTGATACATTTAGATATAATTTGTAGATATCACAACACAAAATCAGCATTTCTTTGTCTATAGAACTTGTTGTCTGTGGAGATATGCAAGAACAGATGTACTGCCCTAATGAACATAGATGTAACTCAAAAACACCAGCTGGAGGCTTATATATCTCTCAAAGTCAGTGGCAAATAATAAATAAATACAGGTGAACAGCTCTGCAATGAATCTAAACTTTGTGAAGCTTATAATATTCCTATTTTGTTGAGATTATTGTATTGAATTGCAGTATATTGAAATGTTTCTCAACCCCAGTTACATGCATAAAGTGGGCAGAATGTTAAAAAGAAACAACTCCTACATCCATACATTACATTCATAAAGAAAAAAAAAACATGTTTGTGTTGCAGCCATAATTATAACAATAACCATAACGAGTTGAGAGCTGGAGAGACAAATTTCCCTGAGTGTGAAGAGGTTTGAGAGAGTGTTAATGGGAATTATGTTCACAAGGGAGGCAAGCATTTAAGTGCTCCAGCAGCCTTCCTCTTGGAGGTATTTGTTCTGTCCATTGTACTTGAGGAAATGATTTACTGCTTCAGAGAGTTCTCACTGTGGGAAAATGGACTGAGGGAAATCAATTCCGAATTTGACCCTTTGAGGGCGAGGAATTGATCTCTGGCAGGAAGAAGCAGTCATGATTCTCCCCTCTGCTTCTTTAGAAGGTGTTTCAGTAAACAACATCAGGCATGTCTTTCTTTCACTAAACCACCATGGAGAGAATACAGTAAATAGTGCTTATGAAAACACAGGAGCAGCCACTACATTATACAATGCATAAAAGACATGTTAAGAGGAATGTGCTCCATCTGTTTTATTTTTCTTCTTTTGTCTGAATTTGAAAAAGACAGGGTTGTGCATTGAGAATGTGTTAGCATGCAAATTATGCAGAGAAAACTAAGACTTTTAATCATTTCACTTGGAGTTCCATTCCTCTCAAGTCTTCATTAGCCCACCACCAATGGTGTACAATGTGACAAGGACAAAGTACTGAGAGAATAAATAAATAATCAATCTCATCCACTACGATCTTGCAGGAGGCTCAGTGACAAAGCAGAAGAATCTATAGGCAGGACTTGTATTGTAGCACCTAATAATGTAATCATTTACTGAAAATGCAAGAACATTTGCACTTAACCTGATCGATAATCCCAATTATGTAATAAATTGTCCATTAAATGTCCTGACTGATATTGTAATAACATTTTAACCAATACTGTAATACATTTTATGGAACAATTTTGACAGATAACTTAATAAAAAGTATGCTTTTTTCTCGGAAATAAAGTGTGCAAGTACACAACATTTATAATACTGTTAGCATCACGTTAGCATATTGAAAATACTAACATTTGACCCTGATTTTATGTTTGTAAATGTAAACTCTAGGCTTTATGTAGTATTTGAAAAAATACAACAAATGGTAAGTGCATGCATGCTACATTGTTATCAGGTCACGATGCATCAATCTAAAATCCCCATCAATGGGAAATGAACCCACCAATATTCATGCTGATCGGTATTAGATTAGACACCATCAGGAGATGGTAGAAGCTGCAGAAGATGGCTAACGTTACACAAGCGAGTCGATTCAGTCTGCATGAAATGTTCTTTTTCATCTGAGTCAACAGTGATTCTAACTAAATGAAGTGTCTCTTTTGCTTTGACTTACCTTGTGAAATTTTGCATTCAAAACAGGTTTAAAATCATATTTGAAATGAAGAAAAAAGTTGACCTGAATACTTGAGTGCATTTAAAAGTACAAACGTTTTGACTTGATAGGGGGGGGGTACACCAAGATGTTGTTGCATGTCCCTGAGTTTCAGCCCATGTGCATAGAGCTTTGTGGTGCTCAAAGTCTGCACTTTAACTTAATAGTTATTTAATTTCAAATCCAATCTATAAAACATTCTTAAAACACAAAATGTAGACCTCTGGATCGCAAATGAACACAGTATTATGTCTGTCAAAAGAATTACATTTTCAGACATTTTATTACATTATTAGTCAAGTTATTGCATTATTGTTTTTTTTTTACATTTTCTATCAGGTTAAGTGCACATTTTATTTCATTTTCAGGAAATTATTACATTATTGGTTGCTAGAGGACTTCTTTTCTCTCTATAAATGTCAGGTCCATATCAGTGAGGCTGTAGGTAAGACCTTAAACAGTTTCACACATTACTGAAAGAAATAAATGTAGCTGGCTAAATGTTTCAGCCCAAAAAAGGATAACTAGCCTGCAGGAGAAATGTATATAGTATATCATCAACAACAATTCCATTAAAGAAACTAAAATCAAGTCATTGTAGCAGCCTGATATCACATATACCTCCAGTGCCGTAGAACTCCTTGTTCATCTACATAATTCACATGCAACAGCAATACAATTACACGGTGCAGTTTACTCTATAGCCCGACCATTAATAGTTGAGCCGAAAAGTGTCAGCGCACTCTGAAAACCTCAAGCATATCTTTAGCATTTCACTGCTACCATTTCTTATTACTTATCCGTTGATGTATATGCCACTATTGATATATCTGCAATGAACTAAAATTGGACAATATATTGGCCTGGCTGTTGGGCTATAGTTCATTTCTCTCTGCTTGTCAAACTAGTGACGCAATTCAATCATGTGTGCCTGATTAGGCTGCCTGTCAGAGACAGATCTGCTACTCGAGATTGAACCTACAGTTGAGGAGTTTCGGAATTCACACTCTTTTTTTGACAAATTATATTCACTCAAACAGATTCATTAAAACTGTCCGCAGGACTTGAAATTATTGTCAGTTACATCCACCCAACTCTGGATTCTTCACACCCCTTTGACACCTCAACAACAACTAATTATTCCGCCGCCACCACCACATTTCCCTAAAAGCAGAATTAGCTAATGGAAACAGGCTATTAGTCTAGCCAGAGGGAACTCTCAAATAATTAGAGCACTACGGGGAATTCTGCTTAAACAAACAAACACATGGCCTACATGAACAACACCAAAAATATAGCACATAATGAGGAAAGGTCGGGGTGGCAGAGGGTTGATTTGATGTTTTAGTCAGCTAGATTGTGAAACATGAACGAAACTTCTGCTGCACATCTCATCATAACTGTCTTATTATTTGTTAGGAGAGGGAAACCACTGAGTTTAACTGTTGCTCACTCGTCCCTGGTGATCGATATGGACATACAGTGTCCTCATCATAACACAACAGACACAGCAGAACCTGGGAGCTGCACTCGGTTGAGAGTGTGTGTACTGTCTGGAAGCCTATTTTAATCTGAAATGCAAGTTTAAAAAAAACTAATGAGCAGACTCCCACAGAGGTACGTATACATGCACGGATGCAAATATGTATAGACCTGCTGCGCTACAGGTGCTGTGTGCAGGGGAGTCTAGCACATTTTACAATCTGCTAGAGCAGCAGTTCTAGAATTACCTTAGTCAACCCTCACACACACACAGACACAATATAAAAGCTATAATCGTTGTGATGATCCATATCCTAGGAGAACCTACCAAAAGCTTTACCCTGGAGCAGAATAAATTAAGGAGCCTCCCTGCTGCCTCACTGTGATTGTTATTAGAAGATAATTAACAGGAGGTGAGAGGAGAGGGGAGGAAAGAGAAGAGAAGTTATTCCAGAGTAACATAATGTAATAAAGTGTGCTGTCATAAATTAGCATAATGCTATTCTCCAGTTTTATAAGGGTGCTCCGATCAGGATTTTTTTGCACCGATCACCGATTGCTGGAAGCAGTATCGATCGATAACATTCACCGATCACAAGTTTCACCACGATACGATATCATATTGTTTCCTTGGACAACGATGCAATATTTGCTGGTATCACAAAGTCTGCCACGATACTATTTCGACACGATTCAATCCAGCGGCGTACAATTGATATGAGACAATATCACAATCAGTTACATTTATATTAACTCACATAAAGCAACCAAAGTATGATTTGACAATTTTATTACTGGGCCCTTCAAGACATTTAAATGAAAAGTAAATTAAAAAATCTATTCTTTTTTAATAAAAAAGAATAAAACTATATCTCCTGTTGTTCACTATAAAGTGCCACATTTCTCTCGTTTAAAGCTGCAGTGGGTAGAAATGGAGCAAATATGAAAAAAAAAATATTTTTATAAAACGGTCACTATATCTTGACAGTAGTGCATGAGACAGATAATCTAAAAATAACCATGTGCCTCTGTGTCCTAACGGCATCTGCAAGATTTCAGGTAAACAACCAATCATAGCCGAGCTGGAGCCTTGCTGTCTCTGAGCAGCTGTCAATCACTCGCAAACTCCGATCAAACGGTCAAACTGCAGCGCTGCTATTACGTTAATGCCTATTTCTCTCAGAACACTTGAATTACAATATGCTGAAAGTATACTGCCTACTGCCACTTTTAAGTGCAAATGTGTTTTTATCAGTTAAGAATTTCGAAATAAAGGCGTATCTTAAAGATGATGATATGTAACAATGTTCTTACTTTGCATCAATGATATTGGATCGTTGATCATTGAATCGATATATCGATCCAGATCAATGTATCGTTACATCCCTATAATTTATCGCATGGCATTGTTTATTTATTTTTTCTATTCTATTCTTAACAACATTGTCAATTAAGTATTAAATTAAGAGATGAGAAAGTATCAGGAATTGATAACTCTTTATTTACTTTTTTATATATTTTACGTGTGCAACATATTCCACTCTCTCTCTTAGAGACACAACTCCGATGAAGCAATTTTAGTGGTGTGTAGAGAAACTGTCCCTCGTTTTTTGCGTCATCTGACCAGCACTTCTGATTGGCCTTTATAGAGACCACCGATCAAACTATTTAGAATGAATATCGGCAGATAATGCTCAGCTGCTGATCTATCGGAGCACCCTTACCCTGTTTGTTTGGTTATTTATGTGCTTGACAAATTAGACAACTTGGATAAAGGGTTGTAAACTGGCCTCAATTTGTAACCTCTCTCTCTAACTCTTATTCTCCGCTCTCCCTCTGAGCATCGGGAGACAGAAGCATCGTGGCTTCGTCTCTTTGATCAGTCTTGCTTTATCACATTCTGCCACTTTCATATTGTCTTTTTTAGAAGCAAACTTGTTAAAGCTGAACAAAGTGTAAGAGAGAGGAAAAAATCGTTAAAACAAACAAAACAAATGTAACACTCACTGACTCGCAGAAATGAACACAAAGCCCCGTGAAGCATAATTTCTCTTCAAAACAATACGTTTTCTGGAAAATGTCAGCAGAGAGAAGATTTGTTTACAAAAACTGTGACATGATAATACAAATTAATTCCGCTGAAAGCTCTCATGAACAGTTGTATTGAGTCTACAAGGAGGGAAGGAAGGGAAACAAAAGGAAAGAAAAAAGAAAAGAAAAGAAAAGAGCAAACAAATTAATCGCCATGTTAGTTCAGGCAAAACATTTTAAACAAGTCTTTCAATTCAAACCTCTGCTCCCCAACCTTGTGCCAGTGAGACAAGTACGCAAGTGGATGTAGTGTTTTGTTCTATAGTCAAACACACCAGAAGGTGATTTTAATTAGATTCTCCCCTCGGATTGAAGGGGTGCTAATTACTGAAATACACAGTTGTAGTGTTTGTGCTGGAATGAACACTCAAGATAGTTATTATATTCTACATATCGCAATACATGTATGCTGTGTGTATTGTATTTAATTATATTTTTCCCTATTCTTTCCTGCCATTCCTACATGCCATAATGATGGCTGTCCCAATTTCTCCTTCCATAACATGCCTCCTGCTGTCTCATTATCTCTCAGTATGCTAGTTGCAGATGCATAACACAGAGTTCATTTAAACTCATACATTTCATATAATTTTTGATATCATAAAAGGGTATGAGGAGTATAATTGCGCATGCACAGATTCATATAACAAACATCCTGGACAGCAGAACCTGTACCATCTCATAACCATTTGTAGAATAATGTTCTTGACTATCCAAGGTGAAACAAGTCTATTATGTAAGCTGTAATGCACAGTGAGTTGTCCCAATATACGGAAATAATGGAAAAGGTGGACGTGAAGCAGCCCTTGACGCCGCTTGCTGAGGCCATTTTTGCTTTGCTCGCACCATAAACAAACCGCACCTGCAGCTGACTTGGAATAAGACCGAGACCTAGAATTTCATGGTGTTTCAGTGAGGTTTGTTTTCTGTGCAGTTGGAATGATATCGTTCTCACCCACCAGAATAATTTAGGCAAATGGGGGCGTTCAAACAGACTAGGTGTGAACATGCAGCAACAATCCACACAACATGACATCCTCAGAGTAAAAAAAAAAAAAAAGAAAAAAATAGCTAAATACTGTGGGTCTTTGCTTTGGCAAACTTTCACCAGCTGTTAGCCTTCCATTTAGTTCACTCTGCGTAGGTGGAGGAGCTCGGCTGAACCTCCAGAGGGGTTTCCATCCACTCAATGTGTGATTTTTTTTACCATCTGCTTGAATGGAATAACAATGACAAACATGCATAAATTCAAACTAAAGTTGAAGTAGAGTAAGATAATACAGGTGACATTAATGATACAAATGGAGAAAACCAAAGAGACATGAAAACATATTCTAGACATGATAATTTCAAGCTGCAACATGTAACTTTTGATATGTTAAAACTTCATAATTAGACTTTATTCACCAATTACTATACATGTGTACGAGGAATTTGTTTTGGTGCGGGTGTCAGAACAGCAAAAATAAGAAATAAAATGCCTATAAAATAGAAAAAAATAAGATGACGTATCGGAAGAAGAGAGATAGCGAAACCAACTATGTCAAATGCACCGTTTTCAGTGTTTTACTACATTCCACTACACAGATCAGACACTATACAGATTCATTAATCTAAGACTCCAAAAGCAGCCTAGTTGCAATCTACAACATTATGATAAAAACAGTATATATGCAATTGAAAAATTACCTCATATGTTAAAAGTGATTGTCAGGCGAGTCACAAAAATCAGGAGGATAAATGGACACTCATTCTACTACCACACCAATTAGTATCCTCAAATTTAACACTTTTCTACAGTTTCTATTTATCAGTTACTTTTCCATTCTCTGGTCTAGTTCAGCTAAAAACACAAAAACACAGAATCTGTCAGCACATTAGCGTGTCATTCACTACCGAGCCCGTTTATAACAGGCACGACAACATTATCTTCATTCCTCTGCTCGGCTCCGTGGGTGTGTGGAGAGGCAAGCTGTTCTCATACACTGTTCGTAGCTATACCTACACAAAGTATATGAACTGGAATTCATAAATATATCCCACAAAATCAATTTGTATTGTGAACAAGTATAAAGAGTGGCAAACGCTGCGTAGGGAGGAGGTCAGGTGGGTGGGTCATAAAAACTCCAGACTTTCGCCAAGGAGACCGGTGTCCGTGTCTTGTGTGAAACCAGAAGTCAACATTGATTTATTTGTCACTTAACTTCTGTACTTAAGTTACGCCACTACACCATCTTTTCCTAAACCTGAGCAGTTTTGTTGCCTAAACTTAACTAAGTGGTTTTGTTTCCTAAACCTAACCTACAGATGTTTCCTGTGAGGACGAGAGTTTATCTTGAAAAGACTGGAGCAGAAATTGACGCTGGATATTTGTAGGAAAACATAAAAAATGAGGAATAACTTTTCGGAAGATACCATACAAACCGTTGTATGAGAATACGTTGGGAGAGGCTAAGCCCTGTACTCGGTGAAACACGAGCAAAGCATATTAATGATCAAGTGAAATTTTAGCAGCTGCGCTCATAATTCTAAAGCGGCACACAATGAAGATACGGGAAACACTGATGTGGGAGTTGACCAGTACTGCTATGTGGCATTTGACTTAATATGACCCACCTTTGCCAACAGTGCTTGGCATGGTGATTATGTCCTTCAAAATCTAAGTCTTGTTTAATCATTTCCTTACAGAACTTTGTGTGATTCCTGTGTATTGTTATTTGGACCTTAACCCAGTTAATAAGCGTTGAAAACAATGTCAAGATGAATCATGTTGTGCTAAGGGCGGTCAGCCGTGCTAATGCTGATAGCGGGGGACACATTAAAGACGAGGAGTTGGTTGGAGCTTTGGAGCAGTGAGGCTGTACAGGCTGGATAAAGCTGTGTTTGATATTAATTCATTATGCCAAGTTAGCTGCTGTATTCCCATAGCTGAAGCCCAAGTGAGGAGGTGTGATGTCAAGTGTGCGTATGTGCTATAATGTGCATGCATATGAGTGTGTCTGCATGGATGCAAGCATGCCTGCTGTATGTGTGTTTGGCTCAGTGTCTAATGACCTTAATGATATTTCTCATTGCGGTTTTAATGAGGATGTAAAAAATGTCGTTGGCGATGAACGATGTGCCTGGAAGAGCAACATTTTGTATTTCAGATAATTACTGTTTCAAGGTGATTAGTATGCACACAGGTGGAAGGACAGCTTAACATAATCAAAAATACATAAAAGGGAAAAACTATAGATTCAGAGTCCAGGCTTCATAATGTGTTATTCAGGTTATTCAGAAAATGTACCTGATGGTATCAGTAAAACTGTTCATCTGATATGAAGCTCCTTTGGGGATGAAAGCAGGGCTTGGGTTATTATTGTACATTTCTTACCTGTCACTCACATCCAGGCCACTGAATAACCTCAAGGGTGAGTGTGTACTGTATGTGTGTGTGTGTGAGTGTGAAAGAGAGAGAGAGAGATAATTGACAGCATGGAGACTGCAGAAATGGACATGCGGAAGTCAGGTTGTGAACTGTCAGCTCGTATGAAACCCCGCTTTAGAAGAGACCAGAGAGACCATCAATCTACTGAGCTCTACTTCAGTGTGCCACTACCCACGGACCATAGCAGCTAATGATCCACAGTCACAGTGAACAGCAAGAAACACGCTCGTCATTCAGCTGATATTGAAAAGTTACTCCGTTCATTATGTGACACAGTGAATCCATTACTGTGGAACAACATCAGGAGTTAGCAGCGATGCATCATGTTAGCAAATAGCTGCTTTGACCGCCATTGACATTGCTCTAATATTACACTGATGATTTTCAGAACAAATTAGACCCTGAGGGATGTGTCATTACAAACAACAGCTTCGGTATAATTAGTTGTCATGTTTTGGTTAATGAAGAAACCACGATGATGTCAGACCCTTGATATTCCATATTAGGTTTTAGATAAACAAGATATTGGTAATGCTAAGAATGAAGCTACAGAATGGAGCTGTCAGTCAATGAAGCACAATTTAATTATGTTATCAACAGAGGTGTGGGCTCTGTAAGACCCCAATCAAAAATCAGATCACTTCAGGCTCTGCATCATAGGTACAGATGTAGGAGGCCAGAGGGAACAAAACATGCTGATTGCAGTATGTGCTTGAAGATATTTCTTTTGAATGCACCGATGACTATGTATTGATTAATAAATTCAGCATTTAATGAATCAATGGGATATATGTATTCTTGAGACAGATATATATCCATTCATTTGATATTTTGGTTATAGAGTTTATCTCAGGGCTCCCTTGGTTCTGGAAGTAAAAACTCCCATTGATTTTTTTCCCAGACAATGTTATGTACCTCACAGTTGGAGCATTTTTAAGGTTTGGATCAACATGAAACTCTCCTTGTTCAATAATCAGTACAAAGATGAACAACTGTATTAAAAATGAAGTGGTTCTTTGATTAAAAAAAAAAAAGTCAAAGGCTCAAGCCAGTGTACTATTAGCTATGACTCCCAAGGTGCATTTCGGCAAGACCAAAAACAGAGCTTTTATGTTCTGCATGTGAGAGAATGAAAAAATAGCAACGTATTCTCATACGACGGTTCATATGATATCTTATAAAAAAGTTATTACTCCTTTTTTTGTTTGTTTTCCTATGAATGTCCAGCAACACGTGTTTTATGCTGCTTACATGCATACAGTCTTTTCAAAATAAACTTCTTTGGAAACGACTTCCTTTTGGTTTAGACAACAAAGCGACTTGGTTAGGCTTAGGAAATATGGAAAATATAGACCTGGTTAGGATTATGAAACAAACAAGGTTTATATAAAGATAGATTTGGTTAGGATAAGGCAACAAAACTACTTAGTTAAGTTTAGAAAAAGATCGTGGTTTAGCTTAAAATAACTCCGGATTTGGCGTTACTTAAATACGTAACTTACGTGACAAATAAATCTAAGTTGACTTCTGGTTTCTAACAGGACAGGAACACTGGTCTCCTGGCTGACAGTCTGGTATTGGATGGACCCATCCATCCACCCTGACTTCCTCCCTACACGGCGTTCGCCGCTATTTATATCTCCTGGTTCACGATTACGTTAATTACACACAAATTGATTTTTTGGGATATACACGAATTACAGTGCATTACTTTCGTAGGTATAGCTCAAAACAGTGTATGGGACCAGCCTCAAAATACTGTTATTACTGTAGAGTTAATTCAAAGTATGAATGATTATGTGTATATTAGCTGTAGCAGCTAAACATCACAAGACACTTTGTGTGAAAAGAAAAAAAAAAATAATTTCACTGTAGAGTCAATACAGGCTTAAGTCAACCGCTCAGTGGTCTTGAACAGAGCAAAGCTCTTAACATGACAATGGCTTTGTAAATACAGGGATTACTGCAGCCAAAGCTGAACACAACCATGTCAGACAGTGGAAGTACACTGCTTGAGATCAATGGAGCAAAAAACATTGTGTTATTCAGTGACAACATTTTCTCCAGAGCTTGAAACACAAGCACTCTGTGGAGAATGTGACTGAATGAAACACTATGCATTTGTGTTGAGTTTGAGGTGTTGCTTTTGTTTGAGATAGGGTAAACAATTACCATTTAGATTGCATTTTGACAACAGAGACACTGATTATACAGGTCTTTTTCTTTCTTTGTAATTATGGCTAGGAAAACAAGACGTGTTCTTGAAGCATATACAATGCAGAATTAATTCTGCCTCATTAATATTGCAGTATTAAAATGCAGAGTCATCACTACTTTTTGTTTTACTAAAAAAAAACAAGCACTGTGGTAGAGCAGTCTGAGCTTAAACACAGCCACAATGATGCATGATCCTAAACCAGAGGGAAGCCATAGTGGGATTCAGGAAACAACAACAACAAAAATAAATTAAAAGAAAGAGTCCAGGCCCAGCCGAGCCCCCAGCACTTTAAACTCATAAGCTCATTATCATAAGGACACTCATTTCAAGAGGACAATAATGAGCACTAATGAGATTTTTAAGCGGCAACCATTGAAAGAACATTAGCTGAAACTGCCGTTCTTCCCTTACTTAAAAATGCTAATTTAGCCACATAATCCTGCTTTAGTTGACTGAGCTATCTTCCTTTGTGAGTTAGTAATATGCAGAGACTTTGCCACAGAGCAGAACAGTCACTAGAGAGGTTTGTATTATGTAGAGAAGCTTTTGAGAGGCCCCATTTCATAAAAGAGGAAGCACTAATGAGTCCAGAGCATGTATCAGTATTCAACAGGCTGAAACAGAGACGCACACGGAGAGAGACAGGGAGGGAGAGAGAGGGGGAACAATGCTACCACTGAGGTTATGAACTTGTCAACAACGCACATCCTGTCAGTGTCATTTGAAGAAGCCATAAAGACAATTTTGTTTCTTAGCAACGGAGAAGCTAAGCTATAGTATCCTTACAGGAGCTGAGCTCGCAACAGCAACATTGTGATGCGACTGCTACAGGAATCCCAATCGTGTTACTTTTTAGTCATGCTACTGTGGCAGCATGGCTCCAGGGATGGAAACATCCGCCGGTTGGCCCACCACTTTTGCCCAGACTGAAATATCCAGCCCAGTCTCACGGCAAAGCGTGTAATAGACCCAACCTGTCCACCGGGAGAAAGTGTGTCAGTGTTACGTTTTGTGCCGCCGAGACGTGACTATTACACGTGTGCATGAAGGTGCAGTGTTTTGTAGTGACGGTTGTCATGTCTTGTGTAGTGACGGAAGTCTAACTTCAGAGCAAGTTCCGTAGTATATGAAATGAAAAAGACCACTTATGGGGAGGTGGATGGGTCCAACAAATACAAGACTTTCAACTAGGAGACCGCTGTTCGAGACCGCTGTGTTGTTTTGCAGGTTATGTTAGTGACGTTTTGTTTCCGTACTTGTTTTACTTAGTTTACGTTATTATTTTAAGCCCAACCATGACGTTTTCCCTTAACCTAACTAACGTAAAGTGGTTTTGGGGTTTTGCCCCTCTACTGA